>QRDG01001003.1:1757245-2158341 GCA_012064385.1 Puccinellia tenuiflora
AGTGGGCGGCGGAGTAATGGGAGAAGTGACGGGCGCAGCCTGCGCGCCCAGACTTTATTGACCGGGCGCCTGGTCGTGGCGGGTCCCACCACGACGCCCGTTGAAGCCGAGGAGATCATGGCCGCGGGCGCAACCGTCGCGCTCCACGTGTCGCGGCCCTGGCAGGCTCTGTTGGGCCCTCGACGCTTCGCCTCCATCGGCAACTCCGGCGTGCCCATCGTGGGCCCGGGGGCTACTGTCGGCACAGTGGAAACCAGGGTACCACGGGCCGGCCTGCCAAGGCCCAAGGGACTCTTCGGTCTGATTTCCGCTAAGGACCAGGCTCTCAGCCTGTAGAGGCTCTCCAAGCCTGTCGAGTCTCGACAGGGGATCTCTCCACAAGAAGGCGCCTCAAGGCGCCACCAGGATTTCGGCTAAGGACTAAGCCGCGAAGCTTGCCGAGGCTTTTTCGCCTCGGGAGGCTTCCTTCCTCTCGAAGCCAGCTCTGCCTCCGCGGCAGAGCGCACATGGCTCTGCGCTTCCCGCAGAGTCACTGGCGCGCCAAAGCGCGATGACGCCAGCGCCCCAGTTGCCGTTCTGATGAATAAAGGGGTCAACAAGCGGCACCAAGCAAAGCGGACAACAAGGCTTGCCACTTTGGTGATAAGGAGACCGCCTGCAGCTACGCTCCAACGGCGACGTCACCGCGGGACCCGTTCCACGCTTGCTGCGCCAGCCCACCGTCCTGGCTGGACGGTGCCTCTTTTCAGCTTTGGTGACGCTGCTCCCTGCCGTGGACCGCGTCCATGGGCTCTACCTTATGGTGGACTTCACCTTTATGGTGCACCGTGCCTCCTCCTTCGTCGGGATGTGGCAACCCTTCCCGCCCAAATGTTTGGGCGGAAGAGGACCAAGACGACTATAAAAGGAGGGAGGGCACTTCCGTGCCAAGGGTTGGGTTTTAGATCTAAGTTCACCCCCTAGTTCAGTTAGGGTTTTAGCCATTGTAGCCACCTCGAGCTCCACAGGCTCTCCCTGTACTGAAAACCTCGACAAGCAATACAGCCAAGCAGGACGTAGGGGCTTTACCTCCACAAGAGGGCCCTGAACCTGGGTAATACTGAGCGTCCCCTCTCTGCAGTGTTCCCCTCCGACGAGCCCGACGAGCACCGTCGCCGTGGAACGATAGAGGTTGTCTGACTCCGTGTTCAGCCCCTTGCTCGATTCTTACCCCGTGAGATACGCCCGGTTCCTGGGCCTATTCTCCGACAGGTGGAGCTCAGGCAGCTCGGGGCCTCGCTTTACCCGGACATCACCGCTGACCAGCCAATGAACACCTACCTTGCCAGGAAAAATTTGGGGGCAAGCACTTTACCCGGTATGTGTTGAAGTTTTCCTGTACTAAATTATGGTATTTATTTCTTATAACTGTAAAGAGTCTTTCTCGACCATATCTGCAATTTATTTACATAGTAGAACAAATTCAAATTGGAAAGTTACGAATTCTCCACTTGTAGCTTCGATAGGATTTCTTATAATTTGGATATGCTATTTTCATATCAATCTATTGGGAATAGGTTTATAGAGTTATGGTTCGTCTGTATTAACACTAAATGAACGTTGAGTGAAACCGAATTGAACTTTCGTTCTCTACGCATTTGAACTCCTTGATGAACCATCGCGCACTGTTTTTCGAACGCGATTCGAACCACTTATAAAAATGAGACATGTGATATTCCGTAAAAGCTACGGAAAAATGCAACCATTTCGTACTGTGACTTTCACAATTTTTTACGGTTTAAAAGTAATTTCATCATACTAAACTCTGTTTCACGAAATTCTCCATTTTTTTACTGTTTTGGGGTCGCAATTTTAAAAAAATTCTTGGATTGATGCAAACGATATATCGTTGCAAAGCTGTTGAAACAGTGCATCTTTTTTAATGATCATTGTTCGAAACAGGAGAAACATAAATTCTGTTTTTCCAAAAACTTCTCTGATTTATTTAGAGTGGACCACAATGTTTTATACATTGAACTTCTGAAGTTTTTTGTTTCCTACTTTTCTTAGTTTGAGTTTTTAATGTAGATGAAACAAACCTCCTGACAAGAAAGAATGAACCTTCTGAGAGGAAGAAGAGAATTCCCGAGAGAGAAAACTGAACTTTCTACACAGAAGTATTTGTCACATTAAAAACGAAATTCTTAAAAAAATATTAACTTCTAGAGAGAAAGCCGAACTTTCGATGAAATTTGGAGCGAACTTCCCAATAAAACAGGCGATAAATCCTACCGCATGTACTGGAGTGTCATCAAATAAGTGTATTGCACCAAATAGAGTACACTTATTTGAACTCCCGAGGTTCACTGAGTGAACTTCCATACACTGATCATCCAATTGTCTTTTCAATTTTGAAATGGAATTCAAGATATATGACCTGGCCGATAAAGGAAAAATGAACATGGGCGTCGGACAAAGTGTACTCCTCCACTCGTCGTAGAGCCTCCTCACACGTATTTCACATGTTTCAGTCTGGTGGAGCAGTCTAGAAGTTGAAAAATGAGTTGTTCAGAGTTGATTGTGGAGCAGTTCAGAGTTTCACCACTCCGCACAAATAACACTAATGTGTGAGAAGTGAGAACACAAACATAGGTCACTCGTCAAATTTAGAAGTTCATGTATGAAAAAGGAAATGTAGGGAACACTACAACTATTTAATTTATTAAATAGAAAACAAAGAAGTCTTCTATGTGAAACTACTACAATCCACAGTGTAGTAAAAAAACACTAGTTTACTCTTCAAATACGAACTATTCACTATGTAAAACAGAAGAGAGGTACTTGCATGAAGAAACCGTAAAAAAACTACTAGGAAAAAAGTCCCCAAATGAATTGGGGACATAATCCTTATACACATCCACGGAAGGAAGAACTAGCGGGTGGTCGAAAACACTCTTCCCGGAAGTACGTACATGCAAACTTGGCAATTGGTAGTATCGGTATTCAAACCAAGAACTCTAATGGTTGTATGTTGATCACTAACATTGGCTCCACGGGGTTGAACTCTCTATAATCTGTACGGAACTAAAATTGAAATATGGAATTTGAAATTCAGTCCACTCAATGTCTAAGTTTATTTGCTCAAAAGCAGAATTTTCTAGTTTCTCAAGTCAACAACTTTTGTGAAACTTGAAACATGGGTGGGATCCATATGTTAAAATCTCTCTAAAAATGTGTGAAACTTATGCGGTACTCCTTGAACCAATAGCTGACATTAGAATGTTTGCACTATATCTTGGAGCACGATGGATATATGTGGTAGAGATATAGTAATCAGCGTACCAGATTTTCTGAGTAAGTCACTAACTTTTAGTGACCGACGTGTGAGGTCTCCATCTGGAGGCCTAACATGTCAGTGACCCAAATTCACATGCCTCACGTAAGAGGATCCACACCTAGTAACTAGGTGGTCAGCTATGTTTATGATGGCGTTATCAGAATTAGTGTAGATTGTTTCTTATGTTTGATATTTGGTTCTATTAATAAAAAATAGCCAACTTCATTTATTCTCAATGATGAATTGTCAATTTTTCGTGAAGGTTTTCCGCTGATCCATACGACCGGTTCTGGACGTCGCGCGCCGGCTCATTGTGGGCGAATATTTCACCCAAAATACCATCGACCATCTGGATAAGGACAGCTTCGCGGTGCCATCCGTGTTCTTCAGACAGCCATTACTGTCAACGGAATGGCACGGTGCTAAATGTCGCGACATTTAAAGCGTACAAACCGTCATTGATGTTCAGGGTGTTCCTCCACTTTTGCCGATTTCCAAAAGAGCCAGCTCCGGCAATTCAACGTCTACATCAACGACGACATCTTGCCGACTACAGCCCCAAGTACCTAACCGCTTCTACTGTGCAGAATTCTGGCTGGTCCAAAGCTACGACGGCAACTATAATATTACTCTTGAAGCTACCACTATTTCTGTGTTGCCCCGAGGATCAATGCTTATGAGATATACAGCCTCATACCTAATGACACTTCGAGAACGTTCTCCAACGATTGTAAGTGGTCTCTCTCTCTAGCTTTGGTTACATATACTGTTATTAGTTCGCGGTTTTATTTTGATATACTCTCTCCGATCCGAAAAATCTGTCGGGGAGCTGCACTCTAGCTTGTACGTGGTCAGTTCATAGCTGGCGACATTTATTCCGGATCGGAGGAAGTATATTATAACATAAAATGAGCACTAGTACAAAATCTATTATATCCTAATCGGTTTCCACATTAAATAAAGCAACCGATAACAATCATAATCACACGTACGTGGTGGTGATAAAAAAATATGGTAAAGAAATAACCGGCTACAATAAGGAAACTTTACAATTGGTTGTAACTAGGGAACTGAGTGGATGAAACCCCTCAGTCTGTTGGAAATATTTTTTTTTCGAAAAGGGTACCCCAGCCTCTGCATCGATTGATGCATGCGGCTTTTATTGCTTTATTAAAATTCAGTTATTCAGTTACTACAACGAATTACATCACGGATCAGAAAGCGTTGATACATGGATCAACCATCTAAATAAAGAGCACATGGAAAGATACTGCATTAACATGTGATCCGCCGATCAAAACGCCAGTTGCACCGGCTGTATAAATCCTGCGCCACCAAGTCCAGCTGGTTGCACCCAGCAACCAAAGCGGCGCGCTTCTCCGTTGGTTGTAGGTAAGACCACATACAGATCCAGTACGTGGCCAGGGGAACAACCTGCAAGAATGAATAAGATTGTGCTCTGTTAAAAATATAAATATTGCGCACATTCCATATGGCCCGAAGTAAAGCACAGACACCGACTCGAATCTGCACTATAATCTTCTTATTGACACCCCTCAACCAATTCCTGAACAGGTTTATGATGCTACTAGGTGGATATATATTAAAGGCCATATGCACAATGCGCCAAACCATTTTAGCTAAAGGGCTTGTTATGAATAAATGTTGGATTGTTTCATGTTGATCACAAAAACAACACTTTTTACTACCCTCCCAATTTCTCTTTGCCAAATTATCTTTTGTTAGGAGTACCTTACGGCGAAGAAACCACATGAAAATCTAAATTTTAAGGGGAACCTTCATTTTCCATATGTACTTGCAATTAAATTGCGCATGCTCAGAAAAATAATCTAGATATATAGATTTAACTGTGAAATTGCCCAACGCCGTTAAATTCCACTTAAAGACATCTTGATTATTGTTAAGCTGAATTTCCATCAAACGAGCAAGCAGATGCAACCAACGGTTCCATCTGTTACCATTCAAAGTTCGACGAAACGTTATATTTATGGGTGGAGCTTGGGACAAACCGATGCCACTGACACCTCTTTTCTATGGGCAATCCTATAAAGTGAAGGGTATTGGCTAGATAAGGGCTTGTCCCCTAGCCATGTATCCTCCCAAAACCTAATCTTCTCCCCGTTTCCAACAGAAAAGGATCCCCGTTCGAAGAACTCATCCTTCATCTGCATGAGGCCCTTCCAAAATGGCGAATCAGAAGGCTGGCTTTTCATCTGGGACAGAGGTTTTGTGCGCAAATATTTGTTCTGAATCAGCTCATGCCAAACACCATCCTCTGATAGTATTTTAGCCAGCCATTTGGCAAGCAGACATTTATTTTTGATCTCTAAAACTTCGATCCCTAGACCTCCCTGATCTTTTGGTCGACACAAAATATTCCATTTAGCCAATCTATACTTCTTCTTATGTCCATCACTCTGCCAAAAAAACCTAGAGCGGAAAGTATCCATTCTTTTCCGTACCCCTTTGGGCACCGCAAAGAAGGATAGCATGAACATCGGGAGGTTGGTTAAGACAGAATTGATAAGTATTAACCTATCTCCATACGACAGAAGCTTTCCAGCCCAGCTAGCTAACTTTTTCTCAAGACGATCCTCAACTGGTTTCCATTCCCCATTACGAAGCTTACGGAAGTGAATCGGAATTCCCAAGTACTTAAATGGAAATTTCCCAATTTCACATCCAAATAAAGTCCTATATTGGTCTTCCATTTCTTTGGCTGCTCCAAAACAAAAAATTCACTCTTATGGAAATTTATTTTTAGGCCAGAAAGTTGTTCGAAAATGCATAAGATGAGTTTCATGTTTAAAGCCTTGTCAAAATCATGACTCATGAAAAGTATTGTATCGTCCGCATATTGCAAAATAGACACCCCACCCTCAACTAGATGAGGGATCAGTCCATCCACTTGGCCATCTTCCTTCGCTCTAGCGATCATTATAGCCAGCTTGTCGGCAATAATATTGAAGAGAATAGGTGATAAGGGGTCACCCTGTCTTAGCCCCTTTTTTGTTTGGAAATAATGGCCTAGGTCATCTTAACCTTAATACCAACACTCCCGCGGCTAACAAAATGCTCAATCCATTTACACCACCGCGGATTAAACCCCTTCATTCTCATCACTTGTTGGAGAAAAGGCCATTGAACCTTGTCATAAGCTTTTTCAAAATCTATTTTTAGCAAGACACCATCCATTTTTTCCTATGAATTTCATGGATGGTCTCATGTAAAATCAGCACACCTTCGAGGATGTGCCTCCCTGGCATGAAAGCTGATTGAGTAGGACGAATTACTTTTTGTGCTACTTCCGTTACTCTATTAGTGGCTACTTTGGTAAAGACCTTGGAGCTGACATTAAGTAGACAAATAGGACGATACTGCTGAATTTGAATAGCATTTTCGTTTTTAGGTAACAGAATAATGTGACCAAAATTCAGATGGTACAGAGGCAACTCACCTCTATAAAAACTGTCAAACATATTGAGAAGGTCACATTTTATGATATCCCAGAAATGCTGATAAAATTCAGCTGGAAATCCATCAGGTCCTGGCGCTTTATTCTTTTTCATTTGCATGATAGCCTCGTGAACCTCTTGTTCAGAGAAGGCCCTCGTGAGAACTATATTTTCCTCTGCGGAAATCTGAGGAATGTCCGAGGTCATAGCTTCCTCCATAGAGAAATTGTTCAGAACCGCTGCCCCAAACAAACCTCCGTAAAAAATTGTAATATAATTTTTAAGATTTTCTTGTCCTGTTATGGTACCTTCTTCTTGTTCAAGCTGAAAGATTTTTTTCTTTCTATGCTTACCATTAGCAATTAAGTGGAAATATTTAGTGTTGTTTCCTCCTTCTTGAATATGTTTCACCTTAGCTCTTTGCACCCATTTAGACTCCTCATCCCTTCTGAGACCGGCTATTTTGTCATTTGCATTTCTCAGAGCCTCACGCTCTTGGGTGCTTAAAGGTAAAGTCTCGGCCTTTATGTCTAGGGAATCAATAATGTTCTGGAGCTTGGCTTTTTCCTGTTTATACATGCCACTAAGATTCTTTGCCCATCCCCTTAGGAAAGAGCGAAGATGGTGAATTTTATTCTGCCAGATTTCCAAAGCATTATTTCCGAATGTGACCGCCATCCATTCCTTGGCAATCATCTAAAAAAAACCCTCCTTTCGCAGCCAGGATAGCTCAAAAGAGAAATGTGGTTTGTTACCCAGGTGAGCTTGTTCACCTGAGTCTATAAGCAGGGGCGTATGATCAGAGCCTTCTCTGGTTAGAGCTCTAACAGATACCAGCGGGAATTTTTGTTCCCATGAAACACTGGCTAAAACCCTATCAAGTTTCTCAAAAGTTGGATTTTCTTTACGATTTGCCCATGTAAATTGCCTTCCAGAGAGCTCTATTTCTCTCAGGTCAAGGCCTTCAATGATCGCATTGAAAATGAACGGCCACCTTGTGTTAAAATTAGTAGTGTTCTTATCACTTTGCCTACGCATAATATTGAAATCACCCCCAACCAATAAAGGTAGAGGCTCATTTTCACATGTCTAGACCAGTTCAGCCAAGAATTCACCCTTGTGGTCATCTTGAGCTGCTCCGTAAACCACTACTAGTGCCCATTCAAAATTATCGCTTTTTGATGTAAGGTAAAATTTTACACACCTATCCCCTGACACCATACTCTTGACTCCAATAGTTTGAGCATTAAAACCGGCTAGAATCCCACCCGATCTACCAATAGGGGGCAAGCAATACCAAACAAAATCGAGGCCTCCGATAAATTCCGAAGAAAGGGTGCAGCAAAATTCTCCCTGCCAGTTTCTATAACAGCAAAGAAATCTAGCCTATTATCTCTTATAGTGTCAATAACAACAGAGTGCTTGGCTGTATCCCTAAAACCCCCACTGTTCCAAATACTCCCTTTCATTTGCGATTAGAATTAAGTTGGATTCTAATACTGCGCCGAACAATTGAAATTTCTTTTTTCTTCTTAGAGTAAACTCTTTTTTTAGCTGCCGCCGGGGAGTCAAGGTCCTTGTAACCTTGTGAGCCTGATTGCTCCTCCTCCGCAAGATCTGTACTTAATTCCAACGCTTTATTAAGGGTAGAACAGCCTTCCGTTTCTACCCTAATTTTTTGTTTTTCTTCATTCTGTTTCAACATAATTAGAGTCCGATCTAAGTCGACATCATTTAAACGAGATATGGAGGCATCTACCTCGCTACTAGAAGAACCTAAGGACACCCCTAATTTCGAGGCTCTAGCAACCACAACTTCCTTAGGTATCGATGCAATAGAAAATTTAGTAGCTGATTGAGTACGTGATAAGAAGCTATCACGTTCGGCTGCTCTTCTTTGTGCCTTCTCTAGAATTGTTGCGTCAGCATCCTTGTTTGCCCGCAGCCTTGCACTAGACCGGCTCTCCTTTTGCTTGGGTTCAGATATACCTCCGAAAGCAACCAACTCCTCCATCGAGTACCGCCCACCAAGAAAGACCCCGGTCCCTTGCCCCGCAGCTACAGGAGCATCAGGATCAGGAGTCCGTCCACTTGGACTAAGCTGCCCCATGGCAGCGTCCGTACCAGCAGCCACCACAGCCCCCTGCACCTCCACAACCTTCTGTCATGGCGTAGGTACACATTGTGATGGCGATCCAGCCATTGCCATGGGAGGAGGCTGAGCGCAAGGTGGACTCCCTCCTAGAGTCCGAGGTTGCGAAAAACATGGAGCAGTCACAACCGGACTTTCCAGCCTGTAGACTTGCTCCGGCGTGCTTGGCACACTAGGAGACTGCCCACTTGGGGACCTAGGAGCCATAGGTGTGACCGCATATCCCCCCTTTGCAGAGAACATGGCTGCCACCTTAGCCACGAGCAGCCGCTCCTCCATACGAGCACCATTAAGTACTGTCTTGTTCTCTGCCGCGGCAGGAAAAACCACCAGAAATTCTGTCGCGGTAGCAGAAACCTCTGAATTCCCTATCTCGGCAGAAACTACAACATCAAGTTTAGCTTCCCTGTGAAAGTGAGCAGGGGCCGACATTGCCATAGGAGATGGCAAGTTGTCCTCTTCTTCATCAACTCTATCACCCCATCTCTTACTAGGCACCGACCGAGGAGTAATTATATGGCACTCCTGGTCCAAACTAGGGAACTCGAGAGACCCAAATTTGAAAGCGAGCTGTTGTTTTTTATGCTGCAAGTCCTCCAATGTTGTCTTGTCAGAAGCTGCAGGAGGATCATTTCCCTTTTCACTTTGCTCAGCCCAATGCAAATTGCTGGCCGAATCCATAGATTTGTCCTCTGCCTTTTTTCCTTTGCTGTTATCATCCCCATCATTTCCATCATCATTCTCTACATCGTCCATTATCTCATCCTCCTGATTGTCATTCTCCACCGAAAATCTTAGCATGTAGCCCACACCATCATAGGTGTGGTCAATGCGAGGTGGAATGGCTGAAGGTTCAGCACAAGCAACCTTGATCCGAGCAGCCTTGTTTGCTCGGGTGAAGGCCATATCAACCTCAAGTGTTTTGCCAACTAACGATCCCACAGCAAATAAAGCCAGGTAATCTCTTCGAAGTTCATCAGTGCAACCTCTAACCCGTACCCATAAGTCCACTAGATCATATTTCTGTATATCTTCATTAGAGCAATCTTCAAAATGTAAAGTCCTTTCTTTGCCTCCCACCTTAATCGTGCCAATCTTCTTAAGACGAACAAAATCTTGCTTAGTAGGGTAGACAACACGGAAAGAGTTACTTGTCAGGATGGAGACATCCCACTGGTGATCTCCTTGAATCAGCCATTCAAGCTCACTCGTAACTTCAGCCACAGACATTAGCCCTCCAGTAACTCGGATGCGTCCCACTTTACCACTTTCATTGTGAACCCGAAGATCCTCAGATTTTGGTGTGTCAAAAAACAGCAACGAATCGTTAGCCAGTCCATACATTGTTGCTACTGGTTTGGGAGCTGCCAACAAATGACATGTCTTGGACTCGTGCGTTGCCTTATCACAGTAGGGACACAATGGAACCGTGCAGGCCGTCGCGACGTGACCTGTGTTCTCACACCTAAAACACAGGACCTTGTCCTTTTTCTTTAGTGGGTTACCCACCTGGGCTGCCTGGGGCACATGTGGCTGTGCAACCGGCGCCATCTGATCCACCGCTACCGCTGACTTGACCTCAGCAGCCAACCTAGCGGGGAGGGCCGCCACCGCCGCCGCAACATGCTTCTGAATCTGCTCCTTTATGCTAGTCGAAGTATCATCATCCTGCGATAACCGGCCACGGTTACGGTTCCCAAAACGTCCACGCCCAGGCCCAGCTCGGCCTCTACCACCAAAAGCTGCCCTAGGACGACGATAGTTAGCACTCAAACTGCCTTCTCCATCGTAAGATCCTGCTTCAAAACTCCCAAAGTTTCCATTGAAGTAAGAATTATCTATATTCTGTTCCTGCCCGCCATTGTAACCTTGTTGTTGCCACTGTTCATTACTTCAAAATTGCCGTTGGTTAGGGCCGCCTTGTGCTGCATCGTAACCCCGGCCGTAATTCCGCTGCTGCGGTGGAAAGCCTTGCTCTAGGCGGCCGCCACCCCCATTGCCCCTGGAGGGGTAGAGATTAGGGTTCCCGGTAGGCGCGCCTCTGCCGTTTGCAACGCCCGACGGACCGCCTTGCTTATAGTTTCGTCCTCCACCGCGGCCGTAGTTCGGGGTAGGGATGAAGTTACCCCTGCCATTGCTGCCGCCACCACGATCTGCCATGACTGCGCCACAGAACGCCCTAGCCTCCACAGAGGTAGGGTTAGCGATGTATTGCTTTGATCGTTTCCAGACTTGGGCTAAAACCCTACGTAGGGAATTGGAGCTCGGTCTCGCTTGTCTAACCGGAGTCAACGTGCCCTTGTGGCCCACGATCGAGTTCGACGCAGCAGAGGGAAAGCTTTGGGCCTTGTGCCCCGCATGCATGGCCCAAGTCAACGCTATTTGAAATTTTTTGAACATCTGGCAGATTATCCGCAAAAAAAGGAACCTCCACATCCGATCTCGCCTGAGAAGACAAAGCTGACCGGTGCAGTGATGGCCGCCACCGCAGACGATCACCACGCTTCGATCTTAGACGCCGTCTCTGGATTGTAATCCATTCAGTCGCATCAAACTGCGGTTCCGTAAAGACGGACGGCGATAACGACGGCAATTTTAGCCTCACCGGAGACTGCCTTGTGCAATGGTTCCGGTTGGCTATGCACTTGTCCTCCGACGAATCAGAGAGAGTTAACGGAAGAAAATGGGCTAACCTTTGTTGTTCTCGACGTAGACCTCGCTTCCGCTCCCGACATGACGAGATGTCACAGACCGCCGGCTGCGGTGTGCGACAGCAGTCATCAAAGGAGGAGGAGGACGGCGAGATCTCCGGGGAATCCTCATCATCGTCGGAGTCTGCCACTAGGGCCCAGAACTTACCACCAGGCCTTGCCTCTCCGGTAGAGATATCGCCAGCCGCGACGGAAGCCTTGCTCCTCGAGTCGCCACCCGAGTCCATCGCCAATCTGTTGGAAATATAACCTATTGGGATACTATTTGGAACATTTTCACTTCATTCGATTTTTTTTGTCTGTGTGTATATCGCATTTAGTACCTTGTTAATATTACTATATTATCTTTATCGAAAAAATGCATTTGGACATAGAATTTCAAAGGATTATATAATCTTTTATCAACTAAGTCAATTTCCTTGTGTAAGGTTTTAAATAATTTTTAGAGTTTCTACCGTACATCATGGTGGACTGGTGGTAGTACTAACTATACGGAAATGCTAGACCTACGGAATCCCAGCTACGGAAACAGACCTACGGGCTGACGTGCCTCCTAATCATTTGCCCTCCCCCCCCCCCCCCCCCCCCATTTCTCCGGCGTGGGCCCGTTCGCCCTCCAATCAAAGGTTGCCAGCTCATCCCGTAAGCAGTTTCCGTAAGAAATCCCTCCGTAGCTGTATATGGTCGCCTGGAAACACAGACGTACAAAGTTATAGAGTGAGGGAATGAAGATACTACTACCCAACATCGCCTTTGTCTTACGGGTGAAAGACGATGCTTGCTTCCCTGTGTGTGTACACCCCGGAGGTTCCGCGATCCTCTCAACGGATGTTAGGATTGGAGTTCACCATGAGCAGGTGTCGATGGCTCGCCGGTGATGCATAATGCATTTGCTCGAGCCCCAGCCAGAGCAAAGCAGGCAGCCACTTGGCGGTGCCTCCCCCTTCGTGCTGCCAATATAGGCACCCAACGCAGTGGTGAGGGGCACCACTGCTTGGGCATACGCCAACCCGACGTCAATTACATTGAGGCCTCCTCCCTGCTCCACATGCTTTCAAGGTGTTTGATTAAATGGCGCTGAAGAGTTGTCTTGCTGAAAATTTGATACGCATCTTTTGACTTCACACTGAATTTCACAAAGAGCTGAGGAGGTAGGTTGGGTGGTTCCAACAATTCCTCTGAAGTATCTGCAGTGAGCTTAAATTTTCTGTCCCAAACCTACACTTTCTTAATTGCGTGTAGAAGTAACAGAGTTTTGTGATTTTTTTGTGCAATTAGCCATCATCAAACTGCATATTTGCAGTCAGTGATCAAACATTTTTTTCACAAGGGTGATCAGGCGTATTTTTTCTGACACTCCTTTCTATTTCACTTTGCTATGGTAGTCGACATAATGATGGCTATCAACATGAGTATGGAGTAAAGAAAAACTGGATGGGTGATCCTTGTTTCCCGATCAACCATAAATGGAATGGTGTGACATGTAGCAACTCAACTGGTAGCACTACAAGGATAATCTCTCTGTGAGTACTATGTTGATGGTTTTTCATGTTCCATGTGCAATATGTATTATTTTCCTTCAATTGGAGTGTTAATATTCATGCAGGATTTGTCCAAAGTAAACTGAACGGATCGATATCTGATAACTTCAAGTTGCTCACAGAACTCCAATTTCTGTAAGTTTATTAGATAATGAGGATGCCTATGGTATATACAAATACATGACAACGAGTTATACTTTTTCATTCCCACATGTTTGTACTCCAGAGCACTCTCTCTTGCTAGAGCATTAGTGGGATGTGGGGAAATGCATAAAAGCGCATCATACTTTCTATAGCTCGACTATCCATAATATCTGACATTTCCATTTGAAATGAATGGGGAGTCATTTTTGCATGTATTCATGAGTGAAGAACACCAGTAGGATCAACTTGAGAGGACTTCTTGGTAGATTTGGTTGCATTTGTTACAATTCTAAAAACTACTGTTCAGTTTCTAAAACTACACGTCACTTTCTACAGAGATTTGTCCGGCAATACTTTGAATGGCCCAATTCCATATACCCTCTGTAAAAAGAATGGAGGACCACTCGTTTTCAGGTTTGGGTTTCCTTCTTGAGGTTTATTTTCTGTAATATGAATTGGAATTCTACTTGAACACTTATTTTCTATGATATTTAGGCACTTGATGGTTCAAGATTATTTTTGTACCAATGTAACACTGAACCAATTGTGAGATGTACTTTCACTATTTCAGGTCTGAATCTGGACAAGATATGTGCAACAAAACTATAAGTCCGCCTCCATCGAGAAATAAAATAGCTATAATATCTATTTCAGTAGTGGTTCCCTTGGTGGTAGTGGCTGTACTTGTTCTTTCATGTCTGATTTGGAGAAGGAAGAAAACGGTCAAAAGTGCGTTTGATCTGCTCTTAGCTATTAAGATTTACTATATTTAGTATTTACGTAATACAACTAACATTTTTTGCAACCAGACTCTGCATATGATCCTCCAAGATCGTCAAAACCTAATAGTGCTCCAGTAAGTATAAAAAGTAATGGGGGTCAACTGCACAATTCTGAAAATCGCCAATTCACATACAAGGAGCTGGAGAAGTTTACTAATAAATTCGAACGGTCTATTGGGCAAGGAGGGTTTGGGCTCGTGTACTACGGCCGTTTAGAAGACGGTTCTGAGGTTGCTATCAAGATGCGATCTGAATCATCATCGCATGGGCTTGATGAGTTTTTAGCGGAGGTACTTTGGACCCTATTTTGAGAAAAAAATATGCAATTTGAAAAGTAAGTCAGTGAGTCGTTATCATAGTGAGATCGCATGGAAATTATGAGATTTTTCTCTATGCTTTGTTCCATTGTGCAGGTCAATAGCTTGACAAAGATACATCACAGGAATCTAGTTTCTTTGGTTGGTTACTGTTGGGAGAAGGATCATTTAGCACTTGTTTATGAGTACATGTCTCGAGGCAGTCTTTCTGATCAATTGAGAGGTTTGTCGTTTACAAACCTAAGTAATGATTAAGTGATAACAAATTTATGGTTGCCTTAAAATTCTGTACGAAATTTCTATGTGTTGTTTGAACTTAAGAAGGTTATCTTGAATTATTTAAGATATTTTAGCATACAAAATGGTTCGAGGATATCTACATATGTTCCTTGAAGTGCCTGCAATCATCAGTAATAGCTATTCATGCTGCATATTGCTTCTTGTCCAATTTTTTTTGACTATTGCAGACCGTGTGCTGACAAAATAACAATTATCCAAATTATTAAATGCCAACTCAGAAGACTATAAGAGAGTGTAGCGGATATGCAAAAAAAAAATGCATGAATGTATTTACTCTGACATTTAAAGTTGTTAATGCAGTTATGTTCTAACTATTACTATGCTTGTATATGATGAAGGAAAAAATGGTGTGGGCGAAACCTTGAGTTGGGGGACACGTGTACGAATTGTGCTTGAATCAGCACAAGGTATGGTATAGTGAAAATATATCTATAGTTCTGAGAGGATGGTTATAGATCATCTGCTCTTCCTTTCACTAATGGTTTTGTTGTGATTTATGTAGGCCTAGACTATTTGCACAAGGGATGCAGCTTGCCAATAATTCACCGGGATGTGAAAACCAACAACATTCTCTTAGGTCAAAATCTTCGAGCGAAAATAGCTGATTTTGGACTTTGCAAAACCTATCTCAGCGACATGCAGACTCACATATCAACCAATGCAGCTGGATCAGCAGGTTACATGGACCCCGAGTATGTGTCTTTCTACACTATATAAACTTTGTACATGGTTCTAATATAGCTAATAACTGAACATGAAGTCAAACCACATGCAGTTTAGTTTTCATTTTTAACCACTGCACCATGTGGAGTCAAGAAAGAGAATTACTGGAATATCATTGTCTTAATCAAATTTTAGGATTGGCAAGATGTGGCTTGTATATGAAAGAATAAAACCTTATTCCGTCTAATTTATTAATGTTTCAACTCAGAAGATTGTAAGAGAATGTAACGAAGTTGCATAAATATTGCATGAATGTGTGAACTTTGAAAGAATAAAACCTTGTATATGAAGGAAATAATGATGCTGTCTTACCATTTTTCCTTCGTAAAAAGAAAGAGAACTAATTGTTACGATGTAATGTATGAATTGTCATTTCTAGGTACTACCACACTGGCTGGCTCACTGAGAGCAGTGATGTTTATAGCTTCGGTGTTGTTCTACTTGAGGTAGCCACTGGTGAGCCTCCAATATTGCCGGGCCATGGCCACATCGTTCAGCGGGTCAAACAGAAGATTGCCAGTGGTAACATCAGCATGGTGGCCGACGCTCATCTGCGAGGTGCCTATAATGTCAACTCCATGTGGAAACTGGTCGACACCGCCATGGCTTGCACATCGGATGCTTCTATTCGAAGGCCAACAATGGCCATCGTGGTGGCACAGCTGAAAGAGAGCCTTGCGTTGGAGGAATCTCACGAGGATAGTAGCATCAACGGAAGCTTCACGAGTAATACTGGGGCCCCGGTGTCCACATTTGGTCCATCAGCAAGATGAAGTTGAGTCTTACTCTGTTTTGTTTCGTTGATGGGCCTATATTACAACTGGTTCTTGTGAATCATTTGTAGTTATGAAAACTTTTGTGTGTAACAGACGTGTTCTGTGTAGTGTGTGTGTGCTTGTGTGCTGCATTACTTTCTTTCTGTGTGCAAACAATAAGGTGTGGCTCGGTTATACTAAGCTTTTGTTTGCTTCACATGATTGCTTGTAAGAAGCTATACACCATGGCTAGTTTGAATAATTAATTTGTTTTGCTCATTCTTAGTCGATTGAGGTTTTTCTTAAGTCTCAGTTGAATAACCATGCATCATGTAACTAATCACATAACGAAAGATCCACCTTCACATGTATACAAATATGACCACAATCATGTAGAGAAGCTCATGTCATTCTAAATAATGAAGTTACATAGAGAGATACGATCACTACTGTCACAAGCCAATAGTCCATGGGTGGAATACTCTCCTCATCATGGAGGCGATGGAGATGTCGTTGGAGATACGGTCGGGAGAGGTTCCGGCGGCGTTTCCTTCTTCAGTCTTCATCAATGGTGACCTTGTATTCCATGTTTTTTGTTTTGCCTCATATCGTTTTGTCCGTATTGAAAAAAGTCGTAGGGTGGATATACATAGTTGGTTTTATGTCAAGACGGAGCCAAGGGTGAAAAGGCAAGGTGATCGGATGATCGAGGGGAGTTGGAGACTCCACGACGTGCATGGGCCTTCAAGGTGCGTCGTGCACTCTCCAGGGTGTCTTGTTTGCCTCCAGCACTCGGCTTCATCTGGTGATCTTTGTTTCACAAAAATGTTAACACCGGATTTTTTCCCGAATTAATTGAGCCTCAAAAGTTTTTTGAAACCTAAAAATAGGAAAACATGGGTTTCCGACTTTCCAGCACCAGTTACCAAAAAAGGTGGGATTCCATGGAAAATCCGATTATTCATTATTAATATTTGTGGAAACATTGTATATGTTGAAATATGATGGATAATGGCATAATAAACTTCGAAGTATATCCATATGTTTCTGACGGGTCAGCATCTCCAAACTTAATATATGCTCGCTCTCAAGCATGTAGATGAAAAAGTATGAATTTTTGAAGTTTGTTATCATAACTAATAAGTGTTACTCACATGATCCCAACAAATCTGTGCATGATGTTTATGTGAAGATAAGATAGCAGTAAAAACATCATATTAAGCAATAAATAACACTATTATCATGGTTGTGTATCATCAAAATCTTGTTCTAAATTACTTTTTCATGCATCATGAAGCAAAGTTACAAGCTCGTGTATGTGAGGGTGTGCAAAGTCAAAACATAAGTCAAGCTCATGGACAAAAGAATTGTTCTTATCATTTGGTCTATAAGGATTTTTAGGAGATTATAATCTGAAAGACCATGTGCCACATGTGTGGTTTTGGTAATTAATAACAATCCCTATGGACTAATGTTTGCATTGATCAGTTATACTTTGTAGGGTTTTATCCATAGACAAGGCTTGAACTCCATGTGTTGGATTCAAGAAGAGTATATGATGACCAAGGTGTTATACAAATATTGGTCTTGATAGTGTTGAGCTTATAGCGAATATGTCTTGAAGAAGAAAATTGTTTGAACATTCATGTTTACCTTCAAGACATCATTATGAATAGAGAAGAAAGATACAAGGTTGATCAAGACAAAGGGCAAAGGGTGGATTCAAGTTGAGCAACACACAAAGCTAGATGATATACCAAGTGGGATAAAGTAATCTTGTGGTATGGTATCTTTTGATGTCCTTGCATCAAAATGGATATATCATATAGCCCATGAGAGGATGACATGAAGTGGTGATCGTCATCAAGGTTGAGAAGTTCAAGTTCAAGAGGAGCATCTAAAAGATATCATATGCTTGAATCTTACCGTCCATTTGGTGATAATGTACATGTGAAGATGTGCCTAAGTGATGCTTCCCATAATAGAGTATGGGGAGCAATTTGTGAGTCTTCACTAAGCAAGCGCAATCAAGAAAGGTGTTCCAACTTAAGGCGGGCATGCGTCATGTAACACCCCGGTTTTTCCGACAATCGCTTTTCGACAAAACATGCTTTAAGATTCTCAATATTCATATTTAATGGGTTCATCGAGCCATAATTCCGATGTCAAGGTTGCGTCGGACTCATCGAGACAGTCAAAATGGACTACTCGTTTGCCAAAATCGGACCTCAGAAGCATCTTCTATGGCCTTATCAATTTAAAAGGTAGGATTATTTTAAAATTTCGAAAAGAAAGTCTAAAACCAGCATTTTTACTTCCTGGAATGGAGAACTACACCCATATCCCTTCCTCCACCACGTGAGCCTCTCTTATCCACAGGAGTGCTCTATTCCTCTCTTCCTTCTCTTCCTCAAGTCGTGGCCCCATAAAAAATACTCCCATCATTTGCTCTCAAGATGAAGATTTCCTTTGCTGGAAACTCACTCCTTCAGGTAAGTGCAATTCTAAGAGTGCATACCGTGCTTGTCTTCAGTATTTGCAGGATCAGGGAGAGCCAAGGCCAAGACAGGTGCATCAATCTACTAAACAACTTCTGAACCTAATTTGGAAGAATAGTAAAATTCCCCAGAGTTCAAACTTTTGGTTGGAGGCTGCTACGTAGAGCACTACCCAGTGGAGCTAGAGCGGGTAAATATAGTAAGCATATTAGCAAGCTTTGTTGCAGGTGTGGAATGGAAGAGACTGACCTTCATCTGTTTTTCACTTGTGGATTCGCTAGAGCTGCATGGTTCAGTCATCCTTGGTACTTAAAGTCAGACTCTCTTATAGCTAATGCAGATTCTATTACCCAAATACTTTTAAATATGCTGAATATGAATCATCCATGTGGCACCCTTGATAATATTCTTACTTTCTTATGGTGCATATGGAAAGCTAGAAACGATTGCTTATTTAATAGGAAAGAGAGTCACCCGTTTCAAATCCGTCATAGGGCAGATGCAATTAACAGAAATTTGGAGATGCTGAATATTTTGCAGGATACCTCCAACGGGAATGAAGCTAGTGCTCAGGGAAAAAAATCAACGTTGTCTGTCAATTCAAACATGCGAGCAGGTGCTACAGATGGCGGCCAATCTCAGGAGGTAATTTTCAGGCAAGGAGAAACAATTAGGACAGACCTTGATATCCAAGGGAGCAAAATTTACTCGGATGCAGCATGGAAAACCAAGAAGGTGCCAGGCTCGCAAGGAAGAATCTTAACAGGTCTTGGAGTTTACTGTCAAATACAACATGACCACGTGAAGGCAACAGTTTTTATTCAAGCTTCAACGGCAAAAGCTCCATCACCATTGCATGCAGAAGCAATGGCTCTCCTCCTCGCAGCTCAAATCGCCAAGCAGCTAAATACTCAGCAGGTCACTTTCCTCACCGATAATTTGACTCTTTCAAGAGCGGCGGCAGCAACAAAAACTACAGATACTCAGGTGCCTTGGGAGCTCAGGGAGCAAATTGCAGGCTACAAGAAGGCATCCAGCGAGCTGCAGTCTAGGATTTTCCACATCAAAAGAGATATTAATGGAGTTGCTCACAACTGTGCACATCAGGCTATTAGGCAGAATCAGTCTAGGCCTATCTTTTGTTGCTCTAATTCAGCTCATATTCATGACAATTGTCCTGTAGTTCTAGCTATCCGAAATCTCATCTCACATGGAATTGTACTGCATGCTATACACTATATTTGAACTGAATGAAATTTGGCGCCTCTGGCGCCCCACTTGTTCAAAAAAAAAAAAAAAGTCGTGGCCCTCACGAGTGAGCTCTCCTTCTCCCTCCATGGCGCCTCCTTCCCTCTCTCCCTTCTCCTTCCTTCTACCCCCTGAACCACCCACCTGCACCACGACCTACTTCTCCTGCAAGGGCAGTACTTGGATCCGATCTGCAGGAAGACGTGCAGGAAACAAGAAAGGAAGAGGAGAAGGAAGAAGAGACCATCCCCACCTCAATCCCCTGTCCGATTCCTCTTGCCCAAGCTTCAAGGGTGAGCTCCCCTACCCTCCATGATCCTCTTACATGCTGCACATGGTGACTCCATAATTGCTAGGGCTGGGGATTAGCAAGTTCAGTTGGGGAACTAGGCAAATCCTGTCTATATTCTCGTTTCTGCACATACAGGTTCAGAGATCACCAATTTCGAGTGCCCAGATGGCAAAATTAGATGGGCATCCTGAAGTATGTTTTGTAGCTATCGATCCCACGATGATTTTGAGTGGTTGAACACTTCAATCGGAGTTGTGGAACTCCAGATACATCTGTTTCTTTGCAGCAGTCCGAAATTTCAGAAACAGTGAAAAGTAGTGTTTTCACGTGGGATTTAGGAGCTTCCGAAATTCATATACATTCATGAAATTTCTTCTCCTAGCTTGTATGTGATACCTAGTTTCCAACACAAAAGGATTTACTCGATTTCCATGAGTATTCTTGTTTCTTTGTATATCCAAAGGTAGCTACTTGATACTCTGAAATCTGGAAACAGCAGCCAAGTATTTGCTAGTTATGACTTATATAACTTCATATTTTCAGTTCCAATGTTTGGAGTTATTTGTAGTTAAGTTCCTTATGAATCCATAGCAATATCATTTGCCTGTTTCCGAGGTTCCTAGCTCGATTTGTGAATTCTTTCGTGAAGGAGCAGCAAATGGGTTGCTCTCCCGGGATGCGATTAGGACCGTTTGTTGTGCTTGCTTCATATGCCATGGCTTGGTGCAATGCTTAAGACTTTTGTATGAATTGTTACAGCAAGTTGCAGCACCAATCCACCGGAGGTAGCCTCGCAGCACCTCCCACACAGCGGTTGAGGCGAGTACACCGGGCAACAAATGGCTAAACTGTTCTCTTTACATTATGTCCAAGTTCCCATTATTTCTTTACATTCATGAAATGGTGGACATGTCATTCCCTAGTGTACTTTCCAATACACCATACCACTAGTATGTTGTAGGGATTTGATCTTCTTGGTTTTTCCTGATTAAATTCCATTATGAGTGAACCTCCCCATTTCAAGGAATGTTCCTCGCTTTGCGAGTGTTTGGTCCCTCGGGTCCAACCTCATATGGTCCTCTCACCTGGTGAGGGATGGAAAGGAGTGCGGTGAGACGTCGCCCCTCCTCAGCTTGCCGGCAAAAGCTCAGAGCCAAGTCACGGTTTTATTCAATTGCATTGATTTCTTATGCATTCTCATGCGACACAAAGCATGGGTGATTGAGTTGTACCATTTACTTGTTCAAGCATGGTTCATGTTCATGATGTTTCCTTTTATTGTATTCCATGCTTTATGATGTATACTTGCTGAGTCTTTCGACTCACCCCTTATGGGCTTTGTTTCAGGTACATCGCCGTGTCGCTTGCAAGTAGATGAAAAGGCGTAGCTCCCATGGATGTTCACTCACAAACTTTCACCACGTTTTCTATATCTAGCTCAGTCATGATAACTTACTTCCCTAGTTCTTGATTTCTAGTAGCTAGGTCTACTTGTTGTGTATAAACAATATTTTGGTTTGTTTCCTTGACCTTTACGTGTGCTACGCAAGGTGGGTCGGAGGTTGCTAATCCCCACCTTGTGCTTGTGTGCTTGGAGCTTGAGGTTTCCATGTTTTGGTGTAGCATATTGGGTAGTGGCCTCGCCACATAGCTCTTTAAGTTGGTATGAGTTATTTCGTATGTTTTCGCTGTTGTTTCATAATTTTATACTCTGTTATATCAATTGCCTGTCGTGGATGTCTGTCGGTACAAGAGAAGTGCTGCCAGATTTTTCCCGATAGTTTGTTAGTGTGGGTCGTTTTGTGGTAACATCCCTTCTTATAAGGAGGGGTGTTATACGTCATCATCTAGCTTAAGTGAAATATGTGCAAGGCAAAGGTGACCTTGATAGGTTTCTCTTTTACCGGTCTCAAGGTGGTTGTTGGAAGACCGGCTTATAGGTTTGATAATCATACTATCAAAGGGGGGGGGGGTTCTCGGGTGAGTAGCTTGATGGTATTATTCGTAGAGAGCTCAAACCTTTGCATCATTGGAATCATATTTCTTGATTTTTATCTGGATTTTCTCTATCAGATATTTTAGAGCTTGTGGTTAACTTCAAGACAAGCTCAAGGTCATCAAAACCGAATTTCATATAAAAACTTGTTGCATTTTTGGTGTTGTAGGTTTTGACACTTCTTCATTTTAAGAGTGGTAAAACCTTTATTATTTTTTTATCACCATTTAGTGTTTATCTATGTGAAGAATTAGAGCATTTTGTTAGCTTCAAAACAAGCCCAAGATCATCGAAAACGGAGTTTGTATGTGGAAGTTATGTAGTTTTTCATATGACTTGGTATGCCCTGTTTTCTGCTCCTAGACAAAGTCCGGGCTATGTCTGGACAATGTTCGGAATGGTACTGTATCATGAAGTTTCATCCCAGACATTGCCCCGGATTGTTCGGGGTTGGTGTACGGGAAACATAACTGTTAGAATTTTGGGGACGGTATTTAAAGCCGTCTTCTCCCCGTTCCACCCAAGACTTCCATTGGCTCTCCCCCACCATTGTTGCATCTCAAAAGCTTGATACCTCTTTATTTTCCCAACCAAATCCATATATCTTTGAGGTAAAACAAAAGAGGATACCTAGATCTATATTTTCACCCATCAGTCTCTCCTCTAAGTGAGGATACAAAAGAGGATCAAGATCTTGGAGTTGGTGTTCTTCTCCATTGTTCTTCCTCTCATATTCCTCCATAGCATGAGTATCTATCATCTATAGAACGGGGTAGTAGACTCCTGTTGGCACTCGTTTTGGCCGACTGCCAAGTTGCAGGTGGATTCTGGATACGAAATTAAGTTGGTTGGACATGCTCGAGTTGAAGCCCGATGGGGATGCCGACTCAAGGCTCAATGACCAAAAGCAAGTCGACATCCACTCATGTGAAGTGTTGTCGGCGACACGAATAGGAAGTGGACCCGCGTGTGAAAGCCCAAGTCGTTCTGCAAGGCCTGGTTTACTCGAGATGGCGAAGGCAATGAACAGATTCAATAGGATCAGAGCTACACCAACCTCAATGCAAAGGCAAGGAAGCCACCTCCAACACAGAAGGAAACTGTTGGAGATATGCCCAAGAGGCAATAATAAAGATTATTAATATCATATTTCTCGTTCATGATAAAGGTTTATTATCCATGCTATAATTGTATTAATCGGAAATAAATATATGTGTGGAATATAAACGGAAAGGAGTCCCTAGTAAGCCTCTAATAACTAGTTTGTTTGATCAAGTGTTGGTTAGAAGTTTCCTAACCAAGGATTAATGAATCACTTGATAAACGGAGTTGTATCATAGGAGATGATATAATGGATAGACCCAATTTAATAGATGTCGAATATAGTTTCCTTAGACCACCGATAAAGTACTCGAGAGATACTTTGATGACATCAAACATCGCTTCGTAACTGGGTGATTATAAAGGTGGCCTTCATTGGTTGTTGGGTAACATGAATCAAGACTGGGATTTGTCCGTCCAAGTAGTGGATAGATATCTCTGGGCCCTCTCGGTAGCATAGCATTCAAAAGCTTGTAAGCATATGACTAAGTAGCTAGTCATAAGGGATCCTATCCTATGGGAACGAGTAAAGAGAACTTGTCGGAAACAAGATTAATCAGATATGGAGATATCGGTGATTAAATCTCGGACAAGTAAAATATCATGAGACAAAAGGAATCGTATATGGATTAATTGAATCCCGGACAATGTGGTTCAGCCGATAAAGTACTTCGTTGAATATGTAGGAATTAATATGGGCATACCGATCCCGCTATTAATATGACATGTTCTCGAACCCGTAGGGTCACACACTTAACCTTCGATGTAGTTAGGGCTCGAGATAAATGATGGTGTGAAAGAATATTGATTCGGAGTCTCGGATGGGATCCCAGACGTCACGAGGAGTTCCGAAAGAGTCCGGAGAATAAGATTCATATATGGAAAGTAGTTTTTGGAGGCATCGGAAAGTCCGGGAATTTTCCGGCAGGGTACCAGAATATTCTAGAAGGTTCTAGAGGAGTCTAGAAGTGGGGCCCACGGGTGTTTGGGGCCCACATGGAATAAAGGGGTGGTGCAGTGGCCTAATGGGCCAGCCGCACCAGCCCCAATAAGGCCCATGCGGGCTAGGCTTGAGGAGGGGGCAAACCCTAGGGGCTGGCTTGGGGGCCAAGGCACCCCAGCCGCGCCCTAGGGCTGCCTAGGGCGCACCCCTGGCCTCCTATAAAAGGAGGGCCAGGGCGCAGGCCGCCGCCCCCTGCTCCTCCACTCCCTCCCAAGTCGCCGCCTCCTCTCCTCCTCTCCCGCAGTTGCTTAGGCGAAGCCCTGTCAGATCTCCACCATATCCACCACCACACCATTGTCGTGTTGTTGATCTCGCGAGCCTCTCCACCACCTCTTGCGGGATCAAGAACGTGGAGTCTTCATCGAGTTGTATGTGTGGATACCTCGGAGGCGTTGCTCTTGTGACGCATCAGATAATACATCTCCTCGCGACTAGACGAGTCTAGTTGCGGGGATCGACTGACCAACCCCTGCACCGACAAAACATTTGCTCGATCTTCAAGGGTAAGAGATCGGATCTCCACTTCGCTACCTCATCTAGTAGATCTGATCTTGTTTGGGTTTTATTCGACCTCTTTTGCGTAGGAAATTTTTTGTTTTCTATGCTGTGAACCCATCAGAAACATGACTTGTCCTATTGCGAGTGGGACGCTTAGAGTTCGAGTCCAGTAGAAGCCAGAGGAGACCGGTCTAACTTAGCATAGAGTAGGCATTCGACTCAAACTATGTAACACGTAGACCGCAAGTTGCATGGGAAGACTAGCCACCCTATATATTGTAAGGGTGATGGACGATTGTAACCTAAGCACACAAGCCCAATCAAGTGTACCTTTACATATATTTTAATCACCTACCCTATTGTCACTTCTTCCGTTTAATTTGGTGACTCTGGTACCCCGAGTTCGCTTGCTTGATCGACAAATCAGGCTAAGAGCGAGTGAATCGGTTTAGTTTAGCACTGGCGGTTTAGTTTAGTTGGAGGTGGTGCTGCTGCTTATGGCACTCTAGAGTTTGGACCCGAAGATGAGTGGTGGTGTCTCCTCTGCGCCCCTTTCCATAAAGCTCGGTTCTTGCTCTCTCCTTGCGGTCGTGGAGATAGGCGGGAGGAAGAATAAGGGTGTCGCTATCCTAGGGGTTCTTGCTCGATCAGGGAGTTGGAGGGCATGCTGCGGCATGCACTCTGAAAGTTGTGGCTGCTACTGGAGTTCCTCAGTGTCGGATGTGTCGCTCTGGTGCAACCTTTAGTGAATGGAGCCACTCGAGGCCGGCAAGCGGAGCTCTTCCTTGACATTTCTTCCCACTAGTGAGGATCTTCCTCAACCTTAGCCTGGGATTCATCGTCGACGTCGCCCCAAGTGTCTTGTTCCCCGATGGTGGCGACGACACCCGGACCTGGTGGTCCCCAATCTGCGTCAAGTGGACCAAGGACTGGATTGTGTTTCTCTTTTTGTTGTCAGGATCCCTTTTGCAATTTCTCATCCCCATAATGTAGTTTCTACTTTTTTTAGGAATCTCCTTGTAATATTATACATGCTACTCAGTAATAACAGTTTCCAGATCCTTCGGGGCCTTACCCATTCAAAAAAAATCTTGAATTAAGCTATATAATTTTTTTAATCTATAAACTAGGAACCAAGTTTTTTTTGATAAAGTAGAAAAAAATATTACCAAATATTACCACAAAAGTAATATTACCACCGAGTTCAGAAAGTTGTTTCCCCATGGAGCTACGTTAAAACTTCATAAACTAGTCTGGACTAACACGTTATTTTACTGGGTGTGACTAGAGCTCACTGAGAATTAGCATAATTCTCAATCAGCAAACGTCACATGTGTCGTGGTATTGTCAAATCTAGCCGCGATAAGGGTGCCATCGAGCTAGGTAGAGGGGTGGGTATAGGAGATGTAGGCAATTCCGGTGACGGGATGAGCACGAGTTTACCCAGCTTCGGATCTCACAACGGTGGCGAAACCCTACGTGCTGCTATAATTCACTATAAGGCAATATGAGCCGGTTACAGCGAAAGTTAGAGCGTCTGCCTTTAAGGCGTCCCTTAGGCCGGCTTATAAAGGCGTCCGGACCTAGGGCTTACAGGAAGCAACCTAACCGACTAAGTTACAGAGTTCTACTCTAATCCGGCTTGGGCCTTGCCTTGAGGGCTAAGACATCCACATTGCAGGCCGCCTTCTGGAACCTTCCCTTAACCGGATGGGCCTCCTGTGCTTCATCGTACTGGGCCGCCCAGTAAGCCGGATTCCGGCTTACCACCACTATGGGCCACCCTGGTACGCTGGCTTTAGTCACTTCTGTGATGGTACATGTTCGGCATATCCCCAACAGTAGCCCTCGGAAAGCTTCAAGTTCTTCAGTGGTTGGCTTTAGTTCTCCGGCAATGTCTTGTCCGAGAAATTCTCCATCCGTTGTTAAACTTGTAGCATTCCCAAAAACTTATAGCCGTGCCGAACATCTTTGTCGATCTCTGCGTGTCGGCTTATCATGTCGGAAAAGCACTTGAGTGCGTAATGACACGCGTCCGGCGATTTGATGGATTTGTCAGACCCGGCAGAGTGAGTGGAGTGGCATCTTTGAATGCGAGGCTAGTTTCCGTTTTTCCCGCGCTGGAACCGAGGCGTCAGAGGGAAGGATCTCCTCACAACAGCTCGATCCCGTGACGCGTGGCGGAAATCTCGTTCCGGATCGTTGCACGAATCTCGGCACTTCTGCTATAAAAGTGGGCCGCCTCGTCTTCACCATGGTCACAGCTCCATTTGCAACCCTAGCACTCATCTCCAGATCTCATCTCCTCCGAGCTCCAACTCTTCCTCCGCTCCTCCGTGCTCGATGGCTTCCAGTGCTCCAAGCTCCCCCATCATCGACGCGATGCCTCTCGACACGGCGCCGCTGATGGGAGGTACGGTTTCCGCCGCCGCCGCCGGCTCCGTACCTTCCGCCGCTCCCTTGGCCTCTTCTTCCTCTGCTCCGGTGGACTCCTCTTCTGCCACAATCTCAAGTCGCGATGAAGTTGCCCTAGCCAAAGCTGCAGCTGAAGCCGCGGCCACTGTGGCTTCGGCTTCTGCAACCGCCACCGATGTCGCCGAGGAAGCTCGGGCCACCGAAGAAGAAGAAGAAGAAGAAGAAGAAGAAGAAGAGGAAGCCGGCGACAATGAAGGCGCTGCCAGCAACCCTACCCACAACTGGGCGTGCTTAGGTGTAGACGATGGCGAACTGATGGGAATGGCGGCTGACGGAGCCATCCCTCCGTCTTCCGAGTCTGCGCCGTCTTGGTGATCCGCCTTCGGCGACCCAGCTCCGACTCCCATCAAGGATGAGCGGGTACTTCTCTCTTCCCACATTGTCAGGGGGGGTCTCTTTGCCACCCTCGACTTTTCTGATTGATATTTTGGACCATTATGGTCTCCAGCTTCATAACATCACCCCCAATAGCCTCCTGTATATATCCGGCTTTGTAGCATTGTTTGAAGGCTACTTAGGATTAGATCCTAGGTTAGACTTCTTCCAGTATTGTTTCGGAGTCAAGAGGCAGACAGTCAACAAAGAGCTGTTGGTTGCCGGCTCCATCAGCTTCAACTCCCGCCAGGATATAGATTGGTACCCTCAGGTGCCGATCGTGGATTCAGCAAAGGGATGGGCATCCACCTACTTCTACTGCAAGAACGTGGCGCCTCCAAACAGGCTGCAGGGGCTCGCTGCCTTTGAAGATAGAGCCGGCACTCCCCTGCCCTCGTGGAAGAAGAAGCCGGTAGCGAAGATGCCGGCTGAGCTTGCCGCCATCAAGGCAAGGATCATGGAGTTGACCTCCAGCTCTCCTTCCCTAACGGGGGAGGACACGATAATCTGCTGGATGAAGAGACGGATCCAGCCCCTCCAACATCGTGCTCGCCTCTTGTGCGAGTGCACGGATAACTCTGATCCCATGCGGATCAGTGAGAAGGACCTGGAGCAAGACCTCTTTGAGGCTAGCTTCAACAAGCTCATCAAAGCCCGGCCTAACGAAGGCCAGCAATGCGAAGAATCGCTGCCAATGTATACGGCGGCCAACCCTCCCCCAAAGGTACTTTGTCGGACCAAAGTTCAATTCTTTTAGGGATTCGGCTTTGCCTTTAATGGACTAACATGTAATATGCCAGATTCCCGGAGTTTCCGCCGCTCGTCCCGCTGGCACGTCATCGTCTAGCAAGGCGGCCAAGCGGCCCATCTCCTTTTCTTTGGCTTCTGGAAGAGCCAATCACTCACGATTGGCGCCAAGTCATCCGAAGATGATGACGCCCTTGCTGGGCTTAACATTCCCAGCAAGAAGTAAGTCGGCTAAAACATCTCTTCTTTGCTCTGCTGTATTGCCGGATTTTCTATTCTTATTCCTTTGTCTTTGCAGGATAAAGAAAGGCGCACCTTTGAAGCAAAAGGTGTGTGCCACACGGAAGAAAGCCTCTCCCGATATTCCTCCCAGCACTCCTTCGGCTTCGAAGCCGACACCAGTGGAGGAGAACACCCGCACCATGACGGTAGGTCCGACTCTCGGGAGAGCCGGGATTACGCCTCCCACGAAATGGTCGGAGATGACTGGGAAGGTGACAGATCCTTCCTCTCCACCAAGGGCTGAAGCTCCGGCTAATGATGCTCGGACTTTTCCTCCGATTAAAGCAAAGGCTTTCGACGAAGAGGGGTGCATCAAGCTGGAGTTCATGAGCCGGTTCATACGTGCTCCCCGGATGCCCCGAAAGAAGGGTACAACTGTCCGGGACGACGAGCCAGACGAGACCAAGGTCTATGACACCTTTGATGTCATAGAAATCCTTGAAGACCAGCAGAACTACTTTGCTGAAAGCTTTGAGGCCGGCATGACCCTTCTGCGTGAGCACTACCAGGTAATTAACTTCCCCAGTAGCCCCCGAGCACTATGCTGGGTTAAGTTTACAAACTAGCCGACATAGTGGTCCGAGTTAACGCGCATGCACACACTTAGCCCCCTAGCAATGAAATGTCGTCCTGTAGCCACTTTTGCTGGTCAATGTAGCTTTAGGCTTTTAGCACCTCCTTACGCAGATCCATCGCAAAATTGGTGCTAAAACCATCAACTTTTTGGGTGTGCGAAATCAGGAGATGCGCCGTCTAAAGACTGAGCTAGCGAACAAGGATGCCATCATCGCCGGTTTTGAGGCGGATCGCGTTGCATACCAAGGTATGAATGCCGAAACCTTAACTTTTTATAACAGGCTTATCTTTATACTACTGACATTTTGTCTTGCAGACGCCATCATCAAAGCCAAGGAGTTTGCCGAGAGCGCAAGAAGCCTCGACCGGCTTCGTGACGAAAACATTGAGCTGAATAAGCTTAATCAGTCAATGACGGCGGAGCTGGAGACGGCCAAGAAGAGCCTCGCCAAAGCCGAACAAGACCTGGAAACAGAGAAGCAGAAGCATAAGGATGCGCTCCGTGAAGTCCAGGATCGGCTTGACAAATGCCTCGATGAGTCGGTGGCTATTGACGATCAACTTCGAGTAAGTTTCATTTTAAAAACCCACACCCATTGCTTTTCGTCTTAGCCATTTTGAGCTTACAACTGAACTTTGCTTTTGCCAGCTCCGGCGGGTTACGGCCATGAGCTATCAGCGGATAACCGGCTTGACCAGATTTTGGAGGTAGGAGAACTCCTCCCGAATATTCTTTTTTCGGGAAAGAAGCTTGTCGAGAAATTCTTTCCCGGCAACCCCGAGCCACTGACGGACCTTGCGAGCCTGCCGGCTGAACTGGATGAAGCGACTTCTTCTTTTGACGAATGGCTTCGCTCCAGCGCACGCGGAGGCGCAAAGACAGCTGTGGGCCTGATGATGGCACATTACCCGGAGGCGGAAGCTTGGCGCGTCGCGGCCGGCTTTCTTCTTGAGAAAGAGGACGGCACTCCATTGGACGATAATGACCGGAAGAAGATCCTGCACTCCGTATCCGGCTATGCCAGCAAGGTTGCGAAGATGGTCTCTCTCACCACCATTTTCAAGGAGGTACCGTGTCCGCCGACTCCCGTCCAATCTGATGACGAAGGCGAAGAGGCGGAGAAATCTACATGAGCCGAATTTGCTCTTTGAGCCGGCCTTCCCTGAAAATGTAACATATGCTGTTAAGTCGTCCAAACATTATGTATGTCTGTATAAATAACTAAGTCTTTTGATGTTTTTAAATCAGCTTTTTTTAGTTGCAAATTTGCAATTTTTATGCCATCAGTCTATTCTGGCCTTGACACCTTAGCCTTTAAGCGCTGGCAAACCTATTGCGAAGCAAACTTGCCGAGTAACAGGGTACGTAGAACCAATCTGTTTAGACCCAGAACAAGTGCCGCCTTTCGGTGCCGAAACGCTTTGAAGCAACCCGGCGCAAAAGCTATCAGGATAAACATAATTTTGGCAAAACATTGTTTTTCATCACCATAAGGCGGATTCAACATGAAAGATAGTTTACCAACAAGCAACACAGGCAATTTCGGATAAACAGAAAATAACAATAAGATCATTGGGAAATAAATGATGGTACAGATTCTCAAATTTCACATGAGAGAAACCAATTTTTATTTCATGATCATATTGACATGGTTACAATAGAATTTGCTAAGTGTAAAATTGATGTAGCTGAGCGATATTCCATGGACGTTTCATCTCATCCAAGTCGTCATCTATATGCCTTTTCCTCTTGCAACCTTTTTTCCTGGGATCTTTCTTTGAATCCCTTAAGTCGAGGAGATAGTATGATCCGTTTTTCAGTGCTTTGCTGATAACGAAAGGTCCTTCCCATGGAGAGGATAACTTATGTTGTCGGCTTTGTACAAGCCGAAGCAGTAAGTCGCCTTCTCGAAAAGATCGATTCCATACTCTAGGGCTCTGATAGCGACGTAGATCTTGCTGATAGATGGCGGATCGTTGGAGATCTAACTCTCTATCTTCTTTGAGTATATCTAAACCGTCTTGACGTGCTTCTTCTGCGTCTTCTTCGACGTAGGCTGCGACTCGAGGCGAATCGTGGATTATGTCGGTTGGCAGTACTGCTTCTGCTCCATAAACGAGGAAGAAAGGGGTGAAGTCGGTCGATCTGTTTGTGGTAGTACGAATACTCCATAAGACTGCCGGCAATTCATCAACCCAAGCGTCGGCTGCTCGATGCAATGGGGTTTCAAGCCTCGGCTTAATACCCTATAGAATAATGCCGTTAGTGTGCTCTACCTGTCCATTGGATTGCGGATGTGCCACCGATGCCACGTCGAGCTGAATTTTCGATCGGCTGTAAAACTTCGATAGCTCACCGACGGCAAAATTTGTGCCATTATTAGTGATGATGCTATGTGGTATGCCAAACCGAGTTGTTATCTCGACGATGAACTTTATAGCTTTAGCTCCGTCGAGTTTCTTGATGGGCTTTGCCTCCACCCACTTTGTGAATTTGTCGATCGCCACCAGCAGATGAGTTAAGCATCCCCTTACAGTCTTGAAAGGTCCCACCATGCTGAGCCCCCAGACCGCGAACGGCCAAGTTATAGGAATCATCTGGAGCTCCTGTGCTGGCAAGTGAGCCTGCTTTGCATAGCGCTGACATCCTTCACAAGTTTTGACAATGTTGATAGCATCCTCTTTAGCCGTCAGCCAGAAGAAACCGTGCCGAAACGCCTTAGCGACCAACGCCTTTGCTGCCACGTGATGCCCACACACGCCGGAGTGGATTTCCTCTAGGATTTGCCGCCCTTCTTCTAGAGAGACGCATCTTTGGAAGATGACGGATGTGCTCTGCTTGTAAAGTTGTCCGTCAATGATTGTGTATGCCTTTGCTCGGCGCTTAATTTGGCGGCTCAACACTTCATCGTCCTTCGGCAGTTTTTTGTTCGTCAGAAAATCAATGTATGGCGTGGTCCAATCTGGAGTTACCAGGCATACGTGGACTGATTCTGCCGACAAGGGGTAGTCTTCGTCGCCGCCTTTGATGGACGGCTTATGCAGATGATGGAGAAATACGTTTGGAGGTACCTCCTTCTACCTGGAACTATCCTGGCTAAGGCGTCAGCAGCTTCATTGTCGTCTCGGGAGATATGCCGGACTTCTAAGCCGGCAAAACATCTGCCGAATTCGTTGACTGTTCGCCTGTATTCCGCCATTGTGGGACTTTTCGTGTCCCAGTTTCTGGCAAGTTGCCGTACAACAAGATCTGAGTCGCCGAAACAGAGGATGCGTTTTACTCCCAATTCCTTAGCCATATGAAGGCCATGGAGTAGAGCCTCATACTCTGCTACGTTATTGGTGGCGTTGAAGTGGATTCGGAGTACATAGCTGAGCTTGTCACCTTTAGGCGATTTTAGCACTACTCCATCCCCCGACCCCTCTTTCATCTTTGAGCCATCAAAGTGCATTATCCAGTACTGAGAATCCGGCAAAGGTGTGTTCTCCATCGCTTCTGTCCAGTCTGCAACAAAGTCGGCTAGAACTTGAGATTTCATGGCGGTTCTCGGTTTGTACTGGATGTCGAAAGCTGCTAACTCGATGCCCCATTTGGCGACTCAGCCCGTTGCGTCGACATTGTTAATGATATCCTTCAATGGAACTTTGCTGACCACCATGATTGTGTGATCATGGAAGCAATGTTGCAGCTTCCTGGCGGCAAAGAATACGTCGTAAGCTAACTTCTGGTAGTGAGGGTAGCGCTTGATAATCCCCAAGAACAAGGAATCACTGTAGCACAATTTGATAAGTATTTGAGTGTCGAACCCACGAGGAGTTGAAGGTAGACTATCTATTCTCTAAAGCCCTATAACCCTCTTAAATGGCCTTTTATGCAAAGCAATAAATTTGAGTAAGAAAGTAACTAACTAATGGAACCAAGTGATGTGGAGTAGGTTTATCTAGCAACAAGTTTCTAAGAGCAAGCTTTCTAATGCAAGTTTCTTAAAGCAGTTTTATCAAGGTAACAAGTAGCAAGAATCTCAAGTACCAAATATCTCAAGGGAGCAAATGTTCTGGCAATTGTTATTTCATTCGTGTGGTTGTCACAATTAGTGAAGCACATGTTTTAGTATTAATTGTTTCTTCTAGGGGGAGCCATAAATAGTTGTAGGCAAGTAAATGAGCAAATTACACAACTCTTATGATGGATCTCATGGCCAATTAAATGTGCAGCACAAGAATTATTAAGACATAATTGTCCCACCATAGCCTTAAGTTCTAGGGTCTCCCATATATCCCCCAATAGAGTAACTTCATGATTCGATCTCGGGTTTACTTGTCCTCCCAAGTCCTCCTCACTCCATTACCTTACCGGTGACCACCTTACATGCATTCCCCAACATATGCGTGCACTCATACATTGTACATCAAGACAATCATAAAAGATAACAAAACTTGTATGCAACCAATGAACGAACTATTTCACTGATGCCATGAACAAATCACTTCTCAAACATAGATGGAGAGACACAATAGATCACGGGAAAAGTATATTGCATCATACATCATGTTTGCCAAGAGTTTACAGTGGAGAGATGGAGATGATCTTGCTGTAGATGTTGATGATGATCACGCCGGAGGGGGGTGGAGCCCTCCGGAGGTGGATTCCGGCGGCGTTTCCCCCCTCCGATCTTCTCCGGCGGCAGCCTTCTGTCTCTCTGTTTCTTGTTTTGTGTTTCTCCGCCGCCTCCTCCTGGAAAACGTCGGGGGACTATTTTTATAGTCGTTTTTAGGTCACGAGGAAGCTTCGGGAAGAAGGATCGACGCAAACGGGGCCACGAGGGCCAAAAGAGGTGGGCCCACGCGGCCAGGTACAGGGGACGCCTGGGGCACCCTCTTTTGCCCCTCCGGACTCCGTTGCTTGCTTCCTTCGCTCCTAGGTCTTCCTCCTTCCAAAATAATGATCCCCGTAAATTTGCAGCTCATTATGACGTCGTTAAGGCCCTAAAATAAATAAGGAAAGAAATAGGGGTTTTCTGCCTGCGCAGGATTAATTTCATAAAAAGGGGAAATCATTATTAATTACCAAAAATCATTAAATAACAATAATATACCCCTTATATGATGCAAATATGAATGGAATATAAGTATTATAGTGCAAAGTTCATGTATGCATTTTATATGCATCAACATCCCCAAGCTTAACTCATGCTCGTCCTCGAGTATGGAAGTGATAAAACTAACATGAACTTTGTAATATAATAACAACATGGATATAAAAGATGATTGCTACCGCTACATAAAGTCAAATGATTCATTATTCAAAGAAGTAGCAATATGCAAATAGTTTATAAAGTGATATCAAGTATTCAATGCAAGGATGTTCAATGATAGTTCACAAAGTGTAACATAAAAGATAGTAATATGGACCACATGTATGCAATATGATAAGTAAGAACATCCTACATAGGTCATAGAGTGAAGATGAAAATCTGAATATAAAAGGTGGACACTTTGGAAAAGATATATAAATGAGTAGAGGTAAAACATGCATAAGTTTCATCTATCCTCCAAACTATTCTACTTAAGTTATTGAATGCAATGGTAATACTTGGTGTAAAGCTCTCATTCCCCTATCATAGCATCTTAAATGATTAAAGTTTAATGTGAAAGCAAATATAAGTAGTGGCCTTGATAAAGTAAAGGTTAGATGGCTCATGCCCCTTGAATACAAGTACCTACACCATGATTACTCAACTTGGGAAACAAAGCAAGTTTAAGTTATCTATCATTGTAAGTAATAATGGTATTATCAAGAGCCTCAACTGGGGTACCTCTTGTCCCATGATATGGATCAAGCCCACATCAAAACAACAAGACAAACAAACATAATGAACAACCTCAACACCCTTTTTATTTACCACTTGTTATAGCTTTTTATTGTAGGGTGTATCACAGAAAGTTCAAAATAGCATGTAAGTAAATTTCCACCATGAATGATGCATGGCTTAGATTAGCGGCCCAGGTTTCTCTCTAACCATTTATACAAACTCATTTAAACTTACTCTATTTCCACATTATTTCACCATGATAGGCATCCATAAACAAAAGTACATGATATCAACTAAATAAATGATGGAACATGTTGAAAGCTTTGCATGTGACAGCACATATGGGCTAACTCCCAACCTTAAACATTTATCAAGCCACTATCATCATAATATTAATCACAATGGTTCATGTTTATTAAATGCAATAAAAGTAAAGTGTGCATCAAGTTCGCGAGAGCTTTTTAACCAACTTTTCCCATTACAATAAATAACATAATCATTTTAATTTAGAAGGCATAGATAACACAAATAATATGATAAACATACTTGGAATAGCATAAAGCTAATAGGTAGATATGGTGGACTCACTGGAAAAACTTTGGTTGAAGGTGTTGGAAACAAGTTTTTACTTGTTGGAATTTTTGGGCTAGCAAAAGGGAGAAAGATGACCATCTAGATGCATGCATGAGTGTCTATAGAACTAACTAATTCATGTCAAACAAGGTGAAATAACATACATCATCAAAACATGAATAAAAGATAGCTCATGATAAAGCATTTGCAAATTATTAGTCATAAAGAAGCTCATGAATCATGCAACTATATGTGTCATTAAAAATCAACTTAGACATCCCTTTCCCCAATACAATAAAAGCATGCAAGATATTTCAACCCATATTTCTAGTAGCTCTTTTATATATAAATGATAGTGTGGTGGTCTCACAAAATAAAAATCAAAGCAAAAACAAACAAAAATACGCTCCAAGTTTATGCGATAAAATGTATTGATCAAAAAATAGAAGTTAGACGTGTGCAAACCGAGAGTGTGTAGGTCCAGTGGGGATGTTCTCACATCCCCAAGCTTATGGTTTTCACCATCCTTGGATAACTCATGGTGCATCTGTAACAGCCCCAGATTAGTACCCTAAAATATGGGCCAAATTTTCACTTTTTGGTTTGCATTGCATCATGGCATACTTGTTTAAATTGCTAATTCTAAATAAAGCAACACTTGGAAATTACAAACTAGGGGAGAAAAACCCTTCCCCAAAAATCCCAAACCAAATGCAAAGCTCAATTTTGCAAAATACAATATTCTTGAATTTCCAAGTTGTCCCGGAAGTTCCAAGAATATATTTTATAAATAATTGTCAAGGGTTTTTTCTTGTCAAGCAAATAAAGAAATTTGAGAATTCAATTTGGTTCAATTCAAATTATATTCTTGAAACCAAGCTTAACTCTCCTTTAATTCAAAATAAAATTATGGGGAGCTTCATTGATATATTATGAGCCTCCATAAATATTTTCATAATTTATTAAGTGGCTTAAGTACTCCAAAGAAATACATTTTGGAAATTATCGAAAATGACCTTAATTGAACCCTATGAGCAAATGTGGTGCAAACCTTTTTATTTTGCCACCCCAAATTTGGTGGAGCCTGTACCTGACAATGGGAGTCTACTCAAATAATTTCATAATTTTAGAGAATGTTAAAATGCTCCAATTAAATGCAGTTGCAATGTATCAAAAATGCTCAAATTGCAACAATATGAATATTTGTGAATCTAAACAATTTATTTTGGAGCACAAATTTTTGTGGAGCCTCCTCATGTTATGGGGAGCCTCTGTGAATTGTTTCATAATATTACAAAATGGTTAAGGGCCTCCACAAAAAGTGCTACTGGTTTTAATTGAAAAAGGATTTTGCAAAAAGAATTGTTCAAATCTCTGACAGTGGGTCCCCACTGTCAGCCTCTCTCTCCTTCCCCTCTTCTCACTGTGCCGCCATGGCGCACTGGCGCCATGCCGAGCTGCCGGCATTGCGCCACCTGCCTCCCTGGAGGTCAAGTGGCCCTCCCCGACGCCCACTTGCTCCGCGCGCCTCCCTTCCTTCTCCCAGTTTCCCCTCCTGGCGAGTAACCCTAACCCTAGCTTCTGCTTTCCGTCGCCGCCGCCGACCACCGATCCTCGCCGCCGTTCGGGAGCTCGTGCAGCAGATCGAAGAGGGGCATCACCTCCGCCGTGACCACCTCTCCATCTACGTCGAAGGAATCGACGCGGGTCCTCACGAATTGCCGACGCCGCCCGATTCTTCTCCGCCGCCGTGCACGCTCGCCTCCGATTCCGGCCACCCCCGACCTCGCCGTCCGTGCCATCACACTCAGGGTGAGGCCACTGTCCTCCTGGGCATCCCCATAGCTCTTCTCTCCCCCAAGGTCGATTGGGCGCCGTAGCTCGCCGTCCCTCCGCCGCTGGTCACCGTCGGCTATGTCGCTCCGGTGACCCTAGATGGGTGGTGCCGCCACTTTCAGGTAGCCCGCGCCGTGCCGCTTCACCTGCACCCCTACGCTCTCCCCCTTGCGCGCTCACTCGCCGCATCCGTGCGGCACCGCGCCGTGGTCACCGCGCCGTCCACGCCGGTCGTGGCGTTGACCAGCACGCGGGCGTGCCCTGCGTGCCGGCCTGGACCCGGCCTCACGCTCGACCTGGGCTGGCCACGGGCCGGAGGCTTCGGCCACTGCCCCGGCCTGGGAGCCCAGCCTGGGCGGCCAAAGGCCAGACCTCTCGGGCTGGTGCCCGGCCTGCAGCCCGGCCTGGCCGGCTTGAGGCCGGCCTGCTAGGGAATTTATTTCCCTTTTTAGTTTTGAAACAATTTTAAATATTTAATAACAAATTGAATATTGGTTCAAATTTGACAAACCAAATTTCAAAATGTTCAGAAAATTAAAATCTACAAGATAGAAGAATTGTATTTGTCTTTGAAATTATAATCTTGCTGTTATTTATGAATTCCTAAAAATGGCATAATAATACTAAATTGGGAAAATCATAACTTATTAAATATTGATCCAAAAATTATGAATAAGGTATCGATGTGATCAACACTTCAAATGCAACCAAACCAAGCTAATATCACATCATGATCACAATTATTTATTTTATGTTATTCATAACTTGATTAAAATAATTAAATTCAATTAATTATTTAATTCGCTATTTATTCATCGGTGCTCCGAAAATTACAAATGAGGTACCAAAATGATTCGAAGAACAAACCCTACCCATTCATGTCATGATCATGCATATTTGAGCCACTTCTCTAAATATGTAATAAATTATAAGTAATGTGGTCACTAAGATAAATATGGGGTTGCTTCCAAATAATTGCTCTAATTATTTGGCTCTCCATTAAATTTATATGATGGTGTCTTTGCATCAATTTGACATGGCATCATGTGATTGCGCATTGCACCTTGTGTTCATGTGATTTATTTGTTCTTTGTGTTATTTTTTGGGTATCGATAGATTCCGGAGTCGAGGGTTTCTCTACCTACCCCGACGAGCCGTACTACACGCCCCGGCAGCAAGGCAAGAGATAACCTAACCTTCTTGGCATTTAGCATCCTAATGTTTTATAAACTTATTTTATCCACCATAATATATTGCATGCGATTCCAAAGTCATGTTTTGATCAATACTAGAATATCCTATGAATGCATGTTATTCCCCGAACCAATCACATGTAACCCTACCTATGAACCCTAGGTTTGTTGTGTTGGCTGGAGACAAGACTTTAATTGCTGTATTTATATGCTTAGCTATGCTTAGCCATGCTTAGTTAAATGCTAGTTATGCCCGTTGTTTAATTCCATAATTGTTGATGTTGATGGAATGTTTCGGACATGGTGGACATGTGGGGTGCTAAATTAAAATGCTAAAAAGGCTTGGGTGAGTTGCCATGGGGGATGGTGTTTTGCCTCACTCTTGCCCCTAGGTGCGAGTTCTTTACCTCTTGAACCAAGACGAGCGTGCTGCCATTGGTGGGTGTATGGGCGCCTTACTAACTGAATAACTTGTGCGGGCGTATCCAAGGGTCCTCTAGTTCGGTTTTCCATTTGCGTGTGAGTGGAAAAGAAGATGTTGATGAGGATTTGTGTTTAGGACGTGGCGATTGGGCAGGGGCTGAAATAGGCTGGGTAAACTTGCCCTGTGGCCATAGATGACTCTTGGATAGTCTCATGCGAGGTAAAGGTTTAACCGCGTCCGCTCGCAGGCCTTCCCCGGAAGAGGGCCAATCAGGTGAGCCGGACGGTACCAATGGTTAAATTAGTACACCCCTGCAGGGTTTAATCTTTTCGAAAAGCCGTGTCCGCGGTTATGGACAACTTGGGAATAGACGATAAGACCATAGAGAACCCTAACCTAATTGATATGGCAGCTAAAGGTTGCACTAATCAACATGTAATAAAGGTTCATTTCCTCGAGGGTGATTCGAGGGGGTGCCTTGGTGAAGATGAGTGGGTTTGGCTACAAGATGGTTCGATGAGAACCGAAGAAGAAAAGTTTACTCTCTTACCCCCTTTATGAAAAATATTCTGAGTAGACGGTGCCATGTGTCATTCATGTCTTGTTTATGAAAATTAGCTTTATGCAAAAATAGCTACATATACAGCTTTAGAGCCTCCGTCAATCATTGGGCCTATATCGCCCTACTAAACTTGCGAGTACGTCGTACTCAGTCTCTCTTTGCTGCTTTTATATTTATATTTCAGAGGAGGACGACACCGAGCAGCTAGGTGGGTTCTTCGTGGACGTCGACTAGTAGTCCGGGGTTCCCAGGTGGCAGCTTGGGACCGTGGAACAAGCTGGCTGGGATTACTTATCTGTAGGCCTCTTAGGCTATAATTTGCATCTTGTTGTTAGAAAACACTACCCGCTTCCGCTTGATGTATTATTGGATCTGTGATCCTTTTGTGTGTACTATTTGTATCTTCTCTTATATGAGTTGCTATATGTTTTTGTGTCGTAAAGTCTGCAATGTGCCAGTTGTTCCACAAGTCTCGGTCTCTTTACTATACGTGATAGCGATGTCTGAGCTTATGGCATGATCGAGGTGTTGTGTGCCGATGATCCATTCCGAGCACACCTGCCAATGAGTTTTGGCCTGGGATTGGTAAACCCAGTAACCTTCGATTGTGTAGCATGACCGGTTGCACAATGCTTCACTGTATAGTTTTAGGGTCGGGGCGCTACAGCATCTCTTCCAATTCCTGTGAAAAAACTTCAAAACACCGTTTCTCCCATTCTTTTTTGTGGGGTGACGTTAGTAGAGATAAATAAATAGGTTTCTTGCTGCATATAATCCATGGACTAAAATACATATAAATGTCCAGAAAGTGTATAATGTTGTATGCCTACTCATAAACTCAATTGGATCAAAAAGATTCAACTTAAAAGTTCAAAACAAGCATAAAACAATATGGGATAGAATCTGTCCAGAAAAACAGCAGCAGCAAAACATATTTTTCTGTCCTACTTAAGCTCTTCGAAAAATTATTAAAAAATTCAGGCATACAGAGGATGAAAAGTTTCAGTTACATTTAAAATATCAGCTCATTCGGAGTTACATAATAAAAATTAAAAATCAAACTGTGCACAGACTTCGTGCAGGAATAAAATCTCCGAATAGAAATAGCAACTTTGTCAAACCAAAATGGGTAAAACTTGGCACTTTATTAAGAATTCCAGAAACTAAGCTAAGAAAACATTCTCTTGTTACATCAAGAGGACACAAAGAAAATCAAAAGTAAAAACAACCGGGTTGCCTCCCGTAAAGCGTTTTCTTTATAGCCATATAGCTAGGCTTACTTACTTGGTATCAAGATGGTTGGAGTGAGGTGGCTTGGCATCCCCAAGCTTAAATTCTTGTATGTAGGGTGAGCATAGGGGTAACATCCCCAAGCTTGAGTGTTTGTCCCTCTTGATCTTTGTTTATCACCCTCAACTCTTCCACTTGAAAGTTCTCTTCACACATAACTCATCATAAAACTTGATTAGAGGGGTTAGTGTCTCCATAAATTAAGTCTCCATAGGTACAGCAAAGACATATCATGAGTTGATTCTAAACATTATCTACTATTACTATGGTTGTGTATTGCTCTTTGATCAATAGAACCACACAAAACACAAGTAATGAGAGTAATGCAAAATAAAGACAGAATCTGTCAAAAACTGGACAGCCCATAAAGAGTGAATTTTCAGAGGTACTTACGTTGCTCAAATCAGAAAACTTTGAACTAATTAAATGTGTATTAATAGCTTAATAATGCTGTCATAAAATATCAGGCCAAAATTCCTCTTCTGTGATTTTTAAGATTTTTTGCAGTGAAGCTTAGGAATCTGTTTTCTGGACATTTAATCACTATTGTTTAATCTTATCTTTCAAAAGAGATTACGCTTGCCATTAAGATGAAAAATAAGATACAAAGGTGTGGTTACAGTAGTAAACAAACACCTTGACTCTATTTATTTAGTTTTAGCTTTGGGATAAGTTTTAATGATAGAGACTTTGCAATGGTTTTATTGGCATGAACAACACATGTTCAAGGTCGACCCCAACATCTCCATTACTCATCCTTCTCATTTACTTTCCCAAATTTTATAGAAAATGAAAATATTAAACTAATTGTTAGTAAACATTAGGTAAAGTTATTTTGCAAGTTCTCAAGATATAAAGGTGTGCCCAAACAGAATTGGAAGTTAAAGCATAAGGAACACACCACAAATCATTAAACCATTAACTTTTAAGTCTAACTCTTTTCCTATGCATTGGCATTTTATATATGAATGAATCACAATAAATAGAAATTTCACAATGCATATTAACAGTAATAACTTGCAGCATATATTTATTAGAAGCATAAAGAGGGTTCTTAGTACCTCCTCTTTTATAATAGTTGCAAGTAGAAGAAATAAATTAAACCATAGAATCACAAGAATCATTCAACTTAGATAATATAGGCACATAAAGAGGATCATTAAATTTATTTTGTAATTCATTAGCATGCTTCCCTCTTTCAAAATAATTATTAAGATCAATATAAAGTATAATATCATGGTTGCAACAAATATTTGGAACTAAAGATAATTGCAAACCACATAAGTATTTCTCAACATAAGCAAATTTCTCTTCCATGGTGTGAATAGGGGAGTTCAGAAATAAAGTAGGACTCTCATGAGTGAGAGTATTATCACAAGCAGCAAGTATATCATTTTTATCCTCACATAAAGTAGTAACAACTAAACATGGAGGATTATTAATAAGCATAGGACCATCATCTAAAGCATTATCATATAGCATGTCCAAACCATGTTCTTCATCATTTTAGAATCATAAAAGCAAAGTTTATCATCAGCAAAATCTTGAGTGTTACCCTCATCCATAGGTGGTGAAGGTGGATGTTTCCTCTCTTCATTCTCTAGTTGTTCATCATTTTCTACATCCTTTTGCTCTTCATTGTCTTCTTCTTGGGGCTGCATGGACATCCCCAAGCTTAGTCTTTTATCCTCTTCTTCACATACTTCCTCTTCCAAGTTTATGTTTTCATCATCTTCTTCCTGCAAAACAATAGAGCTCTCTTGGGGAGCCTCATTATATTCAACAACATAAATATTTTGAGAGAAGTTGTCTATGCAATATTCAAGAATAAAATCTCTCTCTCTTTCAAATTTGTTAGCTATAGGGCAACTTTTATTTTCATGAATGAAGGTTTGCAATTCAAAAGATGCCTTGAAAGTAACAAATTCCTCTACTTGTTCCATTCCTAAATAAGCATAATCACCAGTATGGTAAGATGAAATAACACATTCTTCATGGAACCTACATTGAAATTCAAAATGTTTATCTTCTTGTTCAGAGCAAAAAAATACAAGTTACATCATGGTGTAAAAGCAACTCCTCATCAATATAATTTAATTCCATCATGAAACCTTTTAGTATTTTCCCTTCCTTAGATTCTCTATATTCCTTGGCAATCTTAGCAGCATTCAAGTGTCTAAACAAAGCATCATTTATATCCATACTTATGCCCATAACACGAGTTCTTTTTTTGGTATTTTTCATTTTCTAAATTTTTGTGTGTTTTGAAATATATGTTAGTATGCAATGCAAACAAGAATAAAAGTTTAGCACAACGCTCCCCGGCAACGGCGCCAGAAAAGTACTTGATAATCCCCAAGAGCAAGGAATCACTATAGCACAATTCGATAAGTATTTGAGTGTCGAACCCACGAGGAGCTAAAGGTAAACTATCTATTCTCTAAAGCCCTATAACCCTCTTATATGGCCTTTTATGCAAAGCAATAAATTTGAGTAAGAAAGGAACTAACTAATGGAACCAAGTGATGTGGAGTAGGTTTATCTAGCAACAAGTTTCTAAGAGCAAGCTTTCTAATGCAAGTTTCTTAAAGCAGTTTTATCAAGGTAACAAGTAGCAAGAATCTCAAGTAGCAAATATCTCAAGGGAGCAAATGTTCTGGCAATTGTTATTTCATTCGTGTGGTTGTCACAATTAGTGAAGCACATGTTTTAGTCTTAATTGTTTCTTCTAGGGGGGGGCATAAATAGTTGTAGCCAAGTAAATGAGCAAATTACACAACTCTTATGATGGATCTCATGGCCAATTAAATGTGCAGCACAAGAATTATTAAGACATAATTATCCCACCATAGCCTTAAGTTCTAGGGTCTCCCATATATCCCCCATGAGTAACTTCATGATTCGATCTCGGGTTTACTTGTCCTCCCAAGTCCTCCTCACTCCATTACCTTACCGGTGATCACCTTACATGCATTCCCCAACATATGCGTGCACTCATACATTGTACATCAAGACAATCATAAAAGATAACAAAACTTGTATGCAACCAATCAACGAACTATTTCACTAATGCCATGAACAAATCACTTCTCAAACATAGATGGAGAGACACAATAGGTCACGGGAAAAGTATATTGCATCATACATCATGTTTGCCAAGAGTTTACAGTGGAGAGATGGAGATGATCTTGCTGTAGATGTTGATGATGATCACGCCGGAGGGGGGTGGAGCCCTCCGGAGGTGGATTCCGGCGGCGTTTCCCCCCTCCGATCTTCTCCGGCAGCAGCCTTCTGTCTCTCTGTTTCTGGTTTTGTGTTTCTCCGCCGCCTCCTCCTGGAAAACGTCGGGGGACTATTTTTATAGTCGTTTTTTAGGTCACGAGGAAGCTTCGGGAAGAAGGATCGACGCAAACGGGGCCACGAGGGCCAAAAGAGGTGGGCCCACACGGCCAGGTACAGGGGCCGTGTGGGGCACCCTCTTTTGCCCCTCCGGCCTCCGTTTGCTTGCTTACTTCGCTCCTAGGTCTTCCTGCTTCCAAAATAATGATCCCCGTAAATTTGCAGCTCATTATGACGTTGTTAAGGCCCTGAAATAAATAAGAAAAGAAATAGGGGTTTTCTTCCTGCGCAGGATTAATTCCATAAAAAGGGAAAATCATTATTAATTACCAAAAATCATTAAATAACAGTAATATACCCCTTATATGATGCAAATATGAATGGAATATAAGTATTATAGTGCAAAGTTCATGTATGCATTTTATATGCATCACCGCTGCTTCGAATCTGAGAACACCTCGCTAATGAAATAGACAGGGCGCTGATCCGGCCATTGCTTCCCTTATTCTAGGCGCTCGACTATGATGACGACACTTATCACAAAATTGGTGGCCGACGTGTAGAGCAGAAGTGGCTCTCTTTCCTTCGGAGCTGCCAGGATTGGAGCATGCGTCAATGTATACTTCAGCTGTGCCAAAGCTGCCTCTGCTTCGTTTGTCCAAACAAAATTGTCCGACTTTTTGAGAAGTTTGTATAGGGGCAATGCTTTGTCACCAAGCCAGCTAATGAATAGGCTAACAGCCGCGGCGGAACCCGTAAGCCGCTGTATTTCCTTCAGACAAGTCGGCCTCTCGATGTTCTGAATCGCCTTTATCTTTTCCGGGTTAACTTCAATTCCTCTTTGAGAAACAATGAAGCCCAGAAGCTTGCATGTGGGAACTCCGAAGACGCATTTTGCCGGATTAAGCTTCATCTGGTACTCCCTTAGATTTGCAAAGGTTTCCGACAGATCGGCGATGAGATCGCCACACTTCTTTGATATGACTGCAATGTCGTCGACATAGACGTGAACATTGTGGCCGATTTGCTTGTCTGTAAGTAGCACCGGCATTCTTCAAGCCGAAAGGCATTGTGACATAGCAGTAGTTCCCATAAGGCGTGGTGAAGGACGTCTTGATTTGATCTGATTCATTCATCTTTATCTGATGGTAACCCAAATAAGCGTCCAGAAAATACAACATCTCGGAGCCAGCAGTTGAATCAATAACCTGATCGATACGCGGTAAGGCGAACGGATCTTTAGGACAGGCTTTGTTTAAGCCAGTGAAATCAACGCACATACGTAGCTCGGAGGTGTTTTTCTTTGGGACAAGCACGGGATTTGCCAACCAATCAGTGTGGACAACTTCACAGATGAATTTGGCGGCAGTGAGCCTTAGGATCTCCTTTCCAACCGCCTTGCGCTTCTCTGTTCCGAGCCGTCAGATACCTTGTTTGACCGGCTTAGCATCCTTGTTGACTTTTAAGGAGTGCTCGGCAAGTTTCCTCGGGACACCTGGCATGTCAGATGGTGACCAAGCGAAGATATCCCGATTCTCACGGAGAAACTTGACGAGCTCGCCTTCCTATTTATCGCCGAGGCCGGCACCAATGATGGCCTCCTTTGTCGGATCATCTTCTGAGAGCTTGATTTTCTTGGTGTCATCTTTTGGCTTGAAGCTTGAGTCGACTTTAGAGGACGGCTTTTCAGTTGCCGGCATCTCATTAGGACTCATTGTCTTCTTGAGATCCTCCAATTCTTCTCTGGAGATTTCTTCTTCAGCATGGACGGCATTGGCAGCTTCACACTCCTTTGCCTTCTTGAAGTCTCCCTTGATTTTGATGATCCCATTGGGTCCCAGCATTTTAAGCTTGATGTAGATGTAGCATGGTCGAGCCATGAATTTGGCGAAAGTCGGACGCCCAAAGATTGCATGATATGCACTTCTGAAAGGAACCACCTCAAAAGAGACGTCTTCTGTCCGGAAATTATCCGTGCCACCAAAGGTGACCTTCAGGGTGATCTTTCCCATCGAAGAGGCTTGTCATCCAGGCACAATCCCATGAAATTCACATTGTTGTGGCTGAGTTGTGACTCGAAGAGAAACATCCTTTTCAATGTTGCGGCATAGAGTATGTTGATGCTGCTTCCTCCGTCCATGAGTACCTTTGTCAACTTGTATTTGTCGACTATAGGGTTGACGACCAGAGCGTAGGTGCGCGTTGTAGGGACTCTGTCCGGGTGATCGCTGCGATCCCATGTAATAGGAGTGTCAGACCAATCCAAATACTAAGGAACTGCAGGTACCGTAGCATTAAGCTCTTGCCAAGCCGCCTTTTCCTTGCGAGATGAATCTGTTGCCAAATTGACGATGAGACTTTCAGTATGCTTAGGGAATTTGCTGCCTTTTCCTTCTTTGGAGGCCACGTCATCAGATTCTAAAGTAGCGTCCTCCTTCTCTTTATCGTCCTTCCTAGATTTGTGCTTGTTGCTCAACTTGCCGGCTTTGGGGTCCTTGGCGATGTCCCGATCAATATGGCATTGCTGGATCGTGTGGGAGCTCGTCCCATCCGGCCTCAGATGATGGACACAAGGGTTGTGCTTGATGTCGTCGTACTTCACCGTTGGCGGTCGGGCTGGTCGGTTGTTTGCCGGGTTTTTTGTCCTGCCACTTGCTGCTACTTGGGCCGCCTTTACCGAAGGTGGCAGCAACTTCGTGAGAGGGGCCGGCTTGGTCTTCAACCTTCTTCTTCCCGGAATCGCGTCGGCGGGTTTCACCCTCTTCCCTGTTATCATTGTCAGCAGCGGCGTATTTGTTTGCACAAGCCAGTAAGCCGCCCAAGGTTTCCGACTCATCGATGTATATCATGAAGCGGAAAGTCGTCCCTTTCCTCAGAGACTACTTGAAGGCATGGATTGCCTGAGTTTCTGAGATGCCCTCGCAAGCGTTTTTGATTTCGCTCCATCGTGAAACGAATTCACGACTAGACTCGTTCTTTTGCTGTACACACCGCTGTAAGTCGAATATCAACTTGGGGCGTTTATATGTGCCCTGGAAGTGCTGAATAAAGACGCGCTTCATGTCACTCCAGGTATGAATTGTCTTCTCCGGCAAGCCTTCAATCCACATGCGTGCCATCCCGGTCAACATCAGGGGCAAGAAGCGCACTGCGGAGTCGGCACTGCCTTCATATATGTCGCAGGCACTGACGTAATCTGAGAGCCAGGTCTCAGGATTAGCCATACCGCTGTACTTCTCCACCATCTTTGTTATGCTCGACAAAGTTGGAGGTAGGATTTGCTCTCTAATTGTTCTGCCAAAACACTTGGGGCCGAGGTACTAGGCATCTCTGGCCGACCTCCTCTCCTCGATTAGGCTTCGAACATCATTAGTTGAAGGCGGCTTATCAACTAATTTTCCTCGCCTTGGTTCATCCCTATGACGGCTTTGGCTCACCCGACTCGCGTTACGCGGAGGGCTTGGAGTCCTTTGCCGTCGTGGAGGGGGTATGTACTTGGAGGGGTTATCTCCCTCTTTGCGCGGTGGAGGCGGCGGTGGAGGTGGCATATTATCTCTGTTATCCTCCCTTCGAGGTGGATTCTCCCCTTCTCATCGTCGCTCTTGGCGAGGTGGTGCCGCCTTTTCCTTGCAAGGGTCCTCCTTTCGCTCCCGGCTTCGATGTCCTCCCCGGCTGTTACTAGCTTCACGATGGCGCGATGAACCTGTCCGAGACTTCGCACCTTTAGGTGGTTGTTTGTCCTTCGGGTCCTTATCGCCGCCCTTGTTGTGGCTACTTGAGCCGGCTGGATCATCGTCTGGGTCTGCTGGCGCAGCAGCCATTGGTTTCTTCGCCGTCGAGTTGCAAAGACGAGAGTCGTCAAATAGCCTACCCGACTTGACCTGCGAGTCGTTTTGGTGCTGTTGTGCAACCTCCAGTAGATAAGCCGAGTACTTGAGGCGAGCGTCGCGATCCAATGATTTGTCGAACATGACCTCCTGGGCCGCCTCCATGTTTTTGGCTGGGGTGTTAAAGTAACACAAATTGGTCACCGGATCACGTCGGTGGTGGTACTTTCTCCAGACTGAGTTAACATGGTCGGCTTCCCACTTGCTGCGGAAATCCAGCTTCTTGTGCAGGTTCTTGTCGCGAGCCGGACGGAAAACATCGTCGGCCCCCTTTTCTCTTTGCTTCTGGATGAATTCCGTTTCCTTGTTTGTGTGGTCGACTTCACGCTCCACTATCATGGCGGCCTGCTCTTCTAGTAGGACGTGACGCCTCTCAATGTCGTCCAGCGATGCATTAGGAGGGAGTGGGGTTAGCAGTTCCTGGTACTTTGCCATCTTGACCTCGAACTCCTTATCCATCGCTGCTCCGACCGTAGCGTTAATGTCGTCTCCATCAGCCGGCAATTTACTGGCTCCCTTCATTGGAGCTAGTGGTGGCATAAAGTACACCTTTTGATTTCCATCTTCTGGAGTTTTTTCTTCGCCATCAGCGGGTTTCGAGGCGGCGGGGTCTCCTTTTGGATTAGAGACAACATCACCCATTAAGACCTCGACGGGGCGTCCCAAGCAAGACGCAACTTTTCGACTAAAATCGTCGGATTCTCCTTCAGATTCAAGGTCCTGCTCCATATGAGCAGTGTCCCCTGATCCGACTTCTGAATCAGCCCCGGCCTGTAAAGCAGGAAGGATAGACTCAGGTTCTGTCATCGACTCGTTAGAGCCGGATTCTCCTAGGATGCCAACGAAGTGGAAGTCCGGCGCCGCCATAGTGAAACTTGCATCGTCTTCAGAGTCTCCATCATCAGCATCGAAAGCTAGATCTAGATCGGCAATCTCATCAGAGTCCAAATCCGATCCATCTTCGAAGTTGCTGGGGTGGGTGGCAGGCATGCTCGAGGTGAAGCCGAGATCGTCCAAGGCCTTGGCGGTGAAGCCGACGAAGATGTCAATGCCGCCGATGGAGACCGTGGACCAGCCGGCAGGATCCTCCTTTGCCGGCGTCCAGAAGCCGTCGTTAAGGACGTGGTCAGCTCCAGTCTCATCGAAGTAGCTGACCAAGCCGACCGCAATGGTGTCGCCGATTCCGCCGGAGATCCCGCCCGGAACGTAACCCCGGACATCTCTTGCCCCACGGTGGGCGCCAACTGTCATGGTATTGTCGAATCTAGCCGCGATAGGGTTGCCATCGAGGTAGGTAGAGAGGTGGGTATAGGAGATGTAGGCGATTCCGGTGACGGGATGAGCACGAGTTTACCCAGCTTCGGATCTCGCAACGGTGGCGAAACCCTACGTGCTGCTATAATTCACTATAAGGCAATATGAGCCGGTTACAGCGAAAGTTAGAGCGTCTGCCTTTAAGACGTCCCTTAGGCCGGCTTATAAAGGCGTCCGGACCTAGGGCTTACAGGAAGCAACCTAACCGACTAAGTTACAAAGTTCTACTCTAATCCAGCTTGGGCCTTGCCTTGAGGACTAAGACATCCACATTGCAGACTGCCTTCTGGAACCTTCCCTTAGCCGGATGGGCCTCCTGTGCTTCATCGTACTGGGCCGTCCGGTAAGCCGGATTCCGGCTTACCACCACTATGGACCACCCTGGTACGCTGGCTTTAGTCACTTCTGTGATGGTACCTGTTCGGCATATCCCCAACAACATGTCTTGATCTAGATCAGTTTTCTTTCTAGTTGATTCCGATTGGCCGATAGACCCAGCGGCGTATGTTTTTTTTTTTTTGACCCAGCGGCGTATGTTGTTACTGGTTTGGTGAAAAGCGACATTTTATTATCATGGGCCGAACTGTTTTACTTCATCCATTTTTGTTTTCTATTTGTCTTGTTGGGCCTTTCTAGTTCATGGGCCATTTTTTCAATTTTACTACTTAATATGGCCGCCATAGGTACAATCATGTATGTTTTTATTCATAAATGTGAATCTTTGACATCAGTTTATAAAACTCAGTTCGACTTGTAATGGAAAATCTCACTTCCAATCCCACTTGGAATTAAAAAAACAGTTTAAATCCGATTTGCAAGTGGAAATATTTTGGCTTCAACCCCTGCAATCCCACTTATAATTGAAAAACTTAGTTGGGACCTCACTTACAACTAAAAAACCCCTCAATTGCAACTCCACTCGCAACTGGAAAAAAATAATTAAGTTGTAAATCCAGTTGGAATTGAGAAAAAAACTCAGTTGCAAGTTGCAACCCCATTTGTAACCGGAAACAAATCAGTTACGACCCACTTACAACTGGAAAAAGTCAGTTGCAACCGCACTAGCAACTGAAAAAAACTTAGTTACAACCTCACTTGTAACTATAAAAATTCAGTAGCAACTGTACTTAAAACTAAAAAAAAAACTCAATTAGAACCCCACTTGCAACTGGAAAAGTCAGTTGCAACTACAACTCCCAATTACATCTCCACTTGCAACTGAAAAAACAACTCAATTACAAACGCATTTGCAACTGGAAATTCTCTCGCAACTAGAAAAATCTCGGTCGCAACATGACTTGCAACTCAAAAAAAGTTAGTTGCAACTCCACTTGCAACTTTTCATAAAAATATAAATTGCATAAATAAGAAAGTATTTTTTTTATTATTAATAATACTCTTTTTATGCATAATATTGACAAGGATTTAGCCGTGAAAATAAATTATTTATAATTTTAAAAAGATCAAAAAAGAAGGCAAAGGTAAAATAAAATCAACAATATGCAGATAAAAGTATCATCTTACTCTATGTAGCAACACATATTTTTTCTGGTTATGCACAAAAATAAAAACAAAACAAAAAATAAAATAAAAAAGTCGAAACGCGACAATAAATAACAAAACCGTATTTTGTTTCTGTACAACCCAGCAAACTTTCCATGAACCAGTTTGAAGTCCCGGGACCACCGGTTCGTTCACCGGCCCGCGGGGCCCTGCTCGTCATTCCGGTGACGTGTCCGCTCCAATCTCGGTTCCACGTCACAGAGACCCAGCATCCAGCGCTCGTTCCCGATCAGACGGCTTCCGCGCCCCCGCAGCCCCTCCCGACCCCACCGGTCAGCGACCGTAGCCCGTGCTCGCTTCGTCCGTCGTCGTCCCCATCCTCTTCAGATCTCTCTCAACTCCCCGCTATTAATGACCACCTCTCTCTCTTCATCCCTCTCTCCTCCGTAGCTCCCTTCCTCCTCCGTCTCCCTCCCACCTTCCTCTCTAGGGTTCGACGCCCGCCCGCGGCGAAGCTTCCGCCCACCTCGCCGGCGGCGTCCGCGGCCAGGTAAACCCGCCGCATCCCTCTGCACCGCCCGGATCTCGAGCCGATCATGCGATCCTTGTCCTTTTCCCGATTAGCGTGCCCCGGCCGCAGATCTGTGTCGTATATGATATGCTGCTGCTTCCTGCTCGATCCGCGTTGAAATCCGCGTAGCGCTGCGCCGTGCTTAGCCTCGAGGTTTGTCTCCGTTGGTGCGGCCGCGTTAACTTGGTAGGTAGGTGAGCCGTCCAGATCCATGCGAATCTAGGATGCTCCGACCGTTGCATGGCAGCTACGTTCGCCGGAGTTCGTTAATTGGCGGTGGTTTTCGGTCGATGCGAATTGTTTCGTCGGTGGATCTGTGCTTGATCTCGGGCTTGGAGACTTTCCCTATGGGTTTAAGCAAAGCGTTGTGTTCTGACATGTGGCAAGTCGTGTAGTTTAGAATGGATAGTACTAGCTGAATTACATTCGGGATCCAAGCTAATTGACCGAATTATTAATGTCCAGAGCGGTGTAGTTGGGACGCTCTGTAGATAGGCCAGAAAATTTGGAAACATCCGCAATCTGCCTGCTTTCCTTGTATTTAGCTTTGCGTAGCTAGCCCTGCTCGATTTTTCTAACTGAATTGTAGCTGTAGAATATTAATGGGAAAGTAAACATTTCTTCATTAATTGTGCATGCATATGAGCTGTGTCTTGTCCGGTTGCAAACTGATGTAACTGAACGGGGCTTATGCACAATTTGAATGTAAAAATTCTGTTTGATAACATGATGCTATATTGTTAAGCTTGGTTTTGATTTATGCCTGTATCTGCGTGTTAGTACCTACGTTTAAGCCAAATGGATTCATCTTTTCCAACCCCAACCGTGACTCTGGGGAAAATGCATGAGCCGTGAATTGCTGTGAATTTTAGTGTGCTATTTTATGTTACATACTATTTTCATGTGCATTATACATAATGCTAATCTGTTTCCTTTTGGTGGGCACAGGAAGATGGCTGGTGGTTTTCGAGTACTGCACCTTGTCAGGCCCTTCTTGGCTTTCCTGCCAGAAGTACAGAGTGCTGATAGGAAGATACCATTCAGAGAAAAAGTGATCTACACCGTTATTTCTCTCTTCATTTTCCTGGTGTGCAGTCAGCTACCTCTCTATGGGATCCATTCAACCACCGGAGCCGATCCTTTCTACTGGATGCGTGTTATCCTTGCATCAAACCGTGGTACAGTCATGGAGCTGGGTATCACCCCAATTGTGACATCTGGAATGGTTATGCAACTTCTAGTGGGATCCAAGATTATTGAAGTTGACAACAGCGTGAGGGAGGATCGTGCTCTCCTGTAAGTATTTGCAAAAATAGCAGAATTCGTGGTTTACTTCTCTTTCTGAAATTTTCAACAGTGATGAGTAGCGTGTCCTTAATCTCATGTATACGTAGTTTATCATCTATGCAGTGAATAGACATTGTAAATTGTAAAACTTGCTGATTCGTGTCATATGTCCAGTACTGTTGTGATAAATGTTCTACTTCTTTACTCAGGAATGGCGCACAGAAGTTGCTTGGCATCCTGATTGCCATTGGGGAAGCTGTGGCATACGTTCTGTCTGGAATGTATGGCAGTGTGAGCCAACTTGGAACTGGAAATGCTATTCTCATTATACTTCAGCTTTTCTTTGCTGGCATCATTGTCATCTGTCTAGATGAACTTCTCCAGAAAGGCTATGGTTTGGGTTCTGGCATTTCTCTCTTCATTGCTACCAATATCTGGTAAGCATATTAAACTTTATTTTTCTTACCTATTGATGTGCTATTCCATTGCAATTTGCTTATGGTAAATTTGCTGTTATGTTAGTGAGAATATCATCTGGAAGGCGTTTAGCCCGACAACCATCAACAGTGGACGTGGTGCTGAATTTGAAGGGGCTGTCATTGCTTTGTTCCACCTGTTGATTACTCGATCTGACAAAGTTCGAGCACTGCGGGAGGCTTTCTACCGTCAAAATCTGCCAAATGTGACCAATTTGCTTGCTACTGTGTTGGTCTTCCTCATAGTTATCTATTTCCAAGGCTTCCGTGTTGTGCTTCCAGTGAGATCAAAGAATGCTCGTGGGCAGCAGGGCTCATATCCAATCAAGCTGTTCTACACTTCGAACATGCCCATCATTCTGCACTCTGCACTCATTACCAACCTGTATTTCATTTCCCAGGTACAGGATTTAATTCCAGCACTGTTGTAACTATATAGTAAGCACTTCCATGTATGTTTAGGTGCTGACATGTTTTAATTGTGTATTGCAGCTTCTGTACAGGAAGTACAGTGGAAATTTCCTGGTTAACCTTCTCGGCATATGGAAGGAATCTGAATATTCTGGTCATTCTATTCCGGTTGGTGGTCTTGCTTACTATGTGACTGCACCATCCAGGTGAGTAATTAATTTGTTGGCATTGCTATCTTTCTTCCATTCTGTCTAGGTTTTGGTTACTCTAGAAATAATGTTAGTTATACTTACCATTACCATGTTACGTAACTGCAGTTTGGCTGATATTCTGGCGAATCCATTCCATGCATTGTTCTATGTGGTCTTTATGCTGTCAGCATGTGCTCTCTTCTCAAAGACATGGATTGAAGTTTCTGGTTCATCTGCCAAGGATGTTGCTAAGCAGCTTAAGGTAAAAACATTGCATATGCAGTATTTGTCTTGTTTAGTCACTGTTCTTTTTTGGATGTATCATGTTCATAATGTTTTATGGACAAGATTGAATTTTATGTGTCAGGTTGCGTGTTTAAACCTCAACTATTTTGTCCTATTATGAAATTATTTTGTCCTATTCTGAAATATGTGCAAATGGAACTCCAAATATTTGTGCAACATCAATGTCACATCCCCTTTCATGCACTGGTTGAATCTCAATTATTTTGGTATAGGACATTAGTGTTCGCTCAGTGGTCAATTCAAAGTGTAATTTACTAATACTGAGACTAAAAATGTTAATGGGGTGGTCTAGACTCTGTTTTTGGTAATTTAATTTCAAATTGCAAAATGCACTTTATTTAATCTTGGGTAATTCTACAGGAACAACAAATGGTGATGCCAGGCCACCGTGAGTCAAATTTGCAGAAGGAATTGAACAGATACATCCCTACTGCCGCTGCATTTGGTGGAGTGTGCATTGGCGCGTTGACTGTTCTGGCTGATTTCATGGGCGCAATCGGTTCAGGAACCGGAATACTGCTGGCTGTTACCATCATCTACCAATACTTCGAGACCTTTGAGAAAGAGAGAGCGACAGAGCTTGGTTTCTTCGGATTTTGATATCATTAGCTTTGGGAGCATGTTATGGCTGCAGATCAGTCTTCTTGACAGTTGGCTGGCTGTTGTGGTTGTAACTGGGGATCTTAAATTCTGTTTAGGTTGCCCGACTTATTTACAGTTGAGAAATTTGTAGATGCTGCGCGTGTTCTCAGGCTAGTATGGTGGCAGAGCTGTCCAAGGACGGACATGTCGGCCATCATACATAGATCATCTTCTGTAGCCTTCTCATGTCTTTTGACTATAGCAACTGAATGTTTTGGGTTCAATTTAGTTATCTGGAGCTAAGTATATGTTTCTTTTTGCTTGTGACCCTTATTAATCTCTGATACTTTGAACTGTGAATTAATGCAGTTTTTTTTGCGTCTTTTAACACGTCTGATTTATTTCTCATGTTTTTGCTTGTGCTTGTAACTGACGTGTGTAAATATAAGCTTCAGTGGTTCTTCGTTCAGTGAAAAATACTTGGTCCAGAATAACAGCACCGTGTAAATAAAATGAAATACAAACGTCATGTACTCAAGCACCCCACATGGAGCCGGAGGGCATACCGTTTCTTTATGACTCTAGCCCCTTCTGAATAGCAAATGCAGTACAAAGTTATCTGCGTACATACCAACAATAAATTCCTTATTTGATTCAAAATATGAATCAACATTACATGTGATGTAAGAAAATGTATTCCTTTAAAATAGAATGCATGACTTGATCGATTCTGATATTATGTGCTGAATGAGTATCTTGGAACATGAGCGGAAAAGGGGATGGCTACTCTCCCCTTCGAAACCCGTGGGAGTATGCTAGAAAGATGTCTTGAAAAACGACAATCAAAAGCGGTTTCCATGACAATGATGTCTGCATTATGAGGATATCTAATGGGGGCGCATCTCCATTTATAGGCGAATCCATGGCAGACGTTGAAGCAAGTTATAACAGATCAACAGAGGCTTACTAAGCAAAAAGCAAAATCAAAGGGAGCCACTACGGAGATTTTTTGGACAGTAATCCTTACTTTTTGGACTGGGAGCATTTCAGAGCCTCTACTGGCATAATAATAATATAACATTCTGGTCAAGAACTCTGCATTACATAATTCTCCAAGTCGAGGATATAACCTCCCGTTCACATTTTTTCTCTACTTTCTATCCTCGAGCTACAAAGGATTTATGGTTTAGCTAATAAATTTATCCTTGCCGCGAGGGTAACGTTCTTGGCAACCTCAACGATCTCTTCCATTTGGTTGTCCACCAGTTCATTCAGCTGCTGCTCCTGAGTCTCGACATCTTCCGGCTTCTGTTCGACCGTCTGGTCATCTGAGTCCGCACCGTCCTTTGTCCAGTACACAGCAAATGATGCGTCCTCGTCAAAGCTACTTGCTAGTTGGACAAGCCGCTTCCCATTGGTTCCGGACGCGCCACCAAGTAACTCGCCTTTGGTGCGGTCGTAGATGCAGGCCCTGAAGTTGTCAATGCACTTGCGGTCCTCAGAATCAAGGTGTAGGTAGATCAGGATTTCCCAGCACCGCAGGAACTGTTTCTTGTTGATCTTCAGCTTCAGCCGTACAGTCTCGGCAAGGTCTGCCGGTGGAACCATTATCAAACTGCGGGTCCTTTTCGACATGTTGGTCTCTTCCAGCGACATGACCATAGCACCAAGCACAGGCTTGATTGGCTCAAAGGTGAGAAGACGGAGGCAGTCAATAGAGGAACGTACATACTGCAGGTAGTCAGAAGGGTCTTCTATGGTTACATCATATATGTTCTCGGATTCTGCGATAGAGTTGATTGCCTCAAGAAGACGACGTCCGTGGCCTTCACCCTGATAAGGTGGCAAGACCAGTATCTGACAAAGCAAAGAAACAACATCAGCAGAAGATCCAAACCAGACCACAAACCCACTTTACATTCCAAAAATCAGGTTACGCAATTAAGTTGAAGTCGGTTCTAAAATCTGAAATAACAGAATATATAAGCTTGCTTCAAAGAAATTGATTACATATAGAAGAGAAATGCAGAAACATGAAGGAATAGGAAGTAAAAGCTGAAATAGGTCCAACCTGACTGATACGCAAGCGAGTGCTCTCAGGGTAATGATAAAAATGATGCACAGCTGCAAAGCCCAACAACTGAAATTTTGAAGCAGATGACTCGAGTGCTGCCTTCTTCACTACAAGGAGCATTTCCCATCCATGTTCTGTGATGTCTATAGGTGTGGAACCTAGAGTGCAATGGTGTTAGAAGAAAGCTCCAAACAGATTTTACCACTATACTCTAAAGCTTCAGTTACCTTCAACCAGAAGCAGAACAAGTGATATCAGACGAGAATAAAGAAATGCAGCAGCACCTTGGAGTTCAACACGAACAATCTGGGAACAAAAAAGCAGATCAAACTCAGGACATGTGCAGCCCTAAAGGAGTATGTTAATATCTTGAATAAAACAAAAGGAAGATGGCAACAGATTGAATGCACATTGTTACTAAAGTAAAAGATCTAAACAACATCCATTGAAAACTCTGAAATTGGAGAAGTGATATTCTCGGTCAGCTTAACCTTTACTCTGTGGAAGCATCGATGCAAAATTGAACCTAATATATTATGTATTAGCACTTGATAGGTAGACATTTCTTCAAAGAACTTCAGCTTATGTGTTAAGTTTAAGAATCAAGTCAACACAATGTCATCAATCAAATCACTTGAGCAACGGTTCAAAAAGAATGCCCACCTCAACTGCCAAATCGCCTTCATTTGAGGCATCGTGTTTAACGGAAGTACCATTCTTCACAGCATCACTGCAAAGATTACAAAAATAAGTCCTGCCCTGTCTCCAGAAGCAATACAGAAACACGGCGCTCTGTAAATAAAGGTACCTTATATAGTGGCATTCTTTTGAGAATGTCTCTAGAAATTCATCTTTTTCTACTAGGTTTTCCCCAAAAATACTCTGTCAAAGAGTAAATGAATATTACAGTCATGCATGTGGAAGTTTCTTCAAATGTGAAAGACATTCTAAACAAATCTTACCTGAAGGACAGGTTTTAGATCTGTGATTCCTTTACCTCCCTGAAAGAAATCAGTTAATTATGTGTTACTCGATGGCTTGAGAAAATCAGGATATGCTTAGTTACAATTACTGACAGAATACAGGTGAAGTGAAGTTCCAAACTCAGGATGAAGTCAGGTAACAGTATCATTAGTGTAAGAAATTAAAGTCGTCATGGTGATGGTTAGTGGTTAAACAAGATGAGTGCGACAGAAAAAAAGAAAGATTTTCATTTTGGTGAATCATGTAAAAAAAGCATGGTGAAATCATGTAAAAAAGTGGCAACATCTACACAATATTTCACAATGTTTGCAATGGAAGTTATAGAACAACAGGTGTCAGCTATAAACATTTAAACGGTTAAACAACATGCTAACTGTAAGCAAGTATATTTTAGCGATAAGAACGAAATGCTTAAGATTCACATTATAACAAATAGTACTCCATAGATACTCTTTAGGATGAAAAGTAAAATACATGAGGTTACAAATAAGAGAAACATTGCAATAAACAGTAATCACAAGGATAAATAGAGATCATCTGTAGTTCTGTACAAAGTTAAGATTCAGGACACAAGGACTGTTCTTATAAAATACTCCCTCCGTTCCTAAATGTAAGATGTTTTAGATATTTCAACACGGTCTACATACGGATCGAAATGAGTGAATCTACACACTAAACGTCTAGATACATACGTACCTATCTCCATTCCTAAAAGCTAAAACATCTTATATTTAGGAACGGTGGGAGTAGTCTAATAATATCACACAGAATAATGCAGAAATAAATTTTAGAAAAAGCAAGTACTCACGTCAGATGTTTCCTTGAATGAAATCTCAGCATATGCGTGCAACGATATAGAACTTATCCACACATTGATCTGCAACAATTGAGACATCAGATATAAACAAATAGGATTCCATATTGCAAATAACAAGCATGTCAAACATACAAACAGAAATAAAGGGAGAAGGGATTGGACAGCCTGTTATTTCATAAAATTATTTACATTGTTACCTACCTTGAGATCTGTGTAGCCATATATCTTGCCATCTTCACCAAAGAAATGATTTAGGTCAAATGGTTCGATAGAAATGCTGCCTTCTGAGCCCACATCGTCAGGATTTCTAGCTGTAGTGATGCCAATAGAAAAATAGATTAAAAATCTGAAGAACCCAGAAAACTGGATTATATGTTCATTGAGCTACAGGTATAATTGTTTGCTTTGATGCAGTTAGTGAAAATTTGTAACAAAACATGAAAGGCACATGATTTAGCATTATGTTAATGATTCTTCTTTACACATGTAATGTTTTTCACCTGAACTTTCAGCGCACTGAGATTTTGTTATTGCTCATAACTCTACTCCAAGGATGTCTTTCTCCTAAGTGGTGATACACTAATGTAATTATTGCTACAAATTTCCAACGACAATTTCCTGCTATAAGCTAGTGCAAATTTGCACAACATAAAATTTGATAGGAGACAAATGCTTGCTGCCAAAATATTTCAGATTAGATAGGACTAAGGAAGGCAATTCCATACCAATAAACACGTGGATGCATTCATTTGCCTCGGTTCCGGCATCTGTTGCACAGATAAAAGATATCACATTAAATTTTGTCACGTACCTGTAACAAATTACCTAAAAGCAATGAAACATATGCCGGCAAATGAACATATTTACATCCTAAGTAACACATGCAAACTGTAGTTCTACAAGGCCAATACTAACATATAAAAGAGTGATTATTCTCCCTGCTTCTACAGGCCAATTTACTGGACCACTCATCAGCATAATTAACAAATCAAACAGTTGGCGATTACGCAAGACCAACAGTTCACCTATGTTCTCTCCATAGTGCAGTGAGCATATAAATCGTTTCACAGGATGAAAGTAACCGTGAAAAAATAACAAGACCAACAGTTCCAAAAGTAAGCACACGATACACCACCAAGCAATCTGCACCCTCCTATCAGGATTGACCATGCAGAACTGTCCGATGTCAAAACTAAATGTGTTGGTAAATCACTAACCCTGTTGACTAATACAGAACAGATTAAAAAAATCTTCCATTACTAGTGCCCAGCAAAGAGAGGCATTCCTACTGAACTCAACGGAGCACGAATCTAGCAGCAGAAGCACGTCAAGTCGAGGACAGCTCGGTCTCAGCTCAGTGGCCCGGCGCGCGTCTCTATACCAAACCCCACCGCAACGAGCCTACGCGAAACGGCGAAAGCATCCAAGAATCTAACAACACACTCGCAGGACTACCGGCCGCGGGCAGCGTAATCACTAACGCAAACCAAATCTAAGAATCGAGAGAGGATGTGTAGAAAAGCCGGGTCGGGTACCGATGCCGGCGAAGCCCACGCGGCGGCGCTTGCTGGCGTCGGCGGCGGCGGCGTCGGCGCTCCCCTTCTGCTTGAGCGCCATGGGTTGGTCGGGTCGGGTCGGGTCGATCTGGTGACGGTGGCGGGGGGGGCCAGGGGAGGGGGCGGCGAGGGCTAGGGTTTGGAGTTTTAAGGGAGAGAAGAGGCGGGAGATGGGGGAAGGCGGAGGCGGGAAATGGGGAATTGCTGCGGGAAGTGGCGACTCCTCTGAGCGCCAAGTGATATATCAGCTGGGGGTAGATCAGGAATTCTTTTTCCTTGCAACTTTTAGTCAAGGATAAACCGGTAACTTGCAACTCTAGCCATCGGATTTTGGACGGACAGCCCAGATCGAATGTGAGATATCCCTTCAACTACTTAACAATATCGGGTCCTAGAACCACCAATGGCTGTCACTGGTTTTTTTTTTTTTTAGATTAACTTGCTCGCTTTATTAATCAAAGTCCAAGCACAAAGGAATCATTGCATGGTCTTAGGGTTCAAGAAACCACAAATGCTGATTCGGGCCTAAAGAAAGAACATATGGAGCCAAGTTATGAGCTTTTAGTGTTCATAATTTTACTTTTATGGATGAAACTATATTAATGAAGTCAGACAACATATATTTGATCTCCCTTATGATTCGTCGCATACGTTCCACTGGTTCCATCCACAATATCATGAATGACTTGTTTGTAGTCTGACGAGATAATGATGCGGCACAACTTCGGGTACATGCCTGAGCTTCAAGTGTTGGAGGAACAACAATTGATGGAAACATTTTAATAGCCGAAGAACTGTAGTGACCAGCATGGTTTCGCACAATAACCTCAACTAAACCGATCAGGTTGTTTCTTGAGATTGCGCCTTCAACATTAGCTTTGATCATGGCAGCCGGTGAGGGCTCCATTTAGGGTTGATGCTATGTTGGACCGGGTTTGGGCGATGTTGGGATTAAAACTTTTTCGGTTTAAGGCTTGATAATTGCGGAATAAAACTATGTGTTTAAATTAACAAGCCAACAACCTAATTATACTAGGTTCACCTATATGCACCAACAACTTATGCTAAGCAAGGCAAGCAACAAGGTGATAGCAAGATATAAAACTTCAAGCACGAAGGCTATCACAATGTAAATTGCATAAGTAAAGAGCTCGGGTATAGAAATAACCGAGGCACGCGGAGACGAGGATGTATTCCCGAGTTCCTCCTTGTTAAGGGAGTACGTCTCATTGGAGGGGTGTGAGCTCGCCACAAGAGGCCTACTCAAGATGCCACAAAGGCCTCACCCTATTCTCCGATGAACCGCACCCAAGGGTTTGGTTCACCTTCCACTATCGGAATCCTTCAAGGCGGAATCCGGTGCCTTTACACCGTTCTTGGGGCACACACCCACAACTCAATTGGGGGCTCTCAAATCTTGCCCGAAGCTTCACAACTCGAAGTCTTCGTGACACCACCAACCGTCTAGGGTACACAATGCACCCAAGAGGCACAAGCTCTTGGGAACACAATGCACCCAAGAGTAACAAGCTTCTCAAACTTCAGTTTTCCACGAATCCTCGTGGAGAGCACAAACCTATGCAACAAATGCAATGGCAAGAACACAAGAAGTGCTCAAATCCTTCACTCCCAAATCCCACCAAAAGCAACTAATGCTTATGGGGGAGAAGAGAGGAGGAACAAAGAAGAACTCAACAAATGAATCTCCAAGATCTAGATCCAAAGGGTTTCTCTCACTTAGAGGAGAGATGGATTGGTGGAAATGTAGATCTAGATCTCCTCTCTCTTTTCCCTCTAATTTGAGGCAAGAATCATGGAGGAATAGAGATAAAACCAAGCTTCAAGAGGTCAACAATGGGGGGCAAAGACGTGCTAGGAAGATCTGGTCACTTTGGGGAAGAAGGGGGCCTTTTATAGGTCCCCACGAAAAAGAGCCGTTGTAGAAAACTTACCCCGGAGACTCCGGTCTGCCCAGGCCGGAGACTCTGGGGTCATTCCGGGGTGTCTCCGGACAGGGCAACAGAGCCGCACCACCCTTTCGACGAAAAAACAAAGTTTCAGACCGGAGACTCCGGCCTACAGAAAAACTGCAGAAACAGCAAAACGAAAACTGCAATAACTTTTTCACCCGGACTCCGATTTCGATGATCTTGGGCTCGTTGGAACCGCAACGAAGAGCTCTACAAGATCATGCAGAGAAACATCATAGTCCAATAATGGAGAATAAAACCAAATGTAGAAAGGCAAACCTTCTCTAAAAAGGAACAACCGGTAAATCCTTCAATATAAAAAACCAACAAGTTTTTCATCAAGACTCCGTTTTCTATGATTTTGGGCTTGTTTCAAAGATAATCACAAGCCCTACAAGATTATGCATATACACATCATAGTCCATCATGTGAGGAGGAAATCATAAGGAGAGAGTTTGACCTCTCTTAGAAGAGACAAACCGGTAAAACCTCCAATATAAAAAACGCAAGAATATATTCATGAAATCTGTTTTTGATGAACTAGAGCTTGGTATGGAGATGAACACAAGCTCTAAATTCTCACATGGATAAAAGCCAAATAACAACCAAGAAAGATGATGCGCCAAGTATGCAAAGATTTGAGCTCTCCACAAAGATGCGATCAAGTTACTCACTTGAGAGCCCCTCTTGATAGTACGGTTATCTATCCTATAACCCGGTCTCTCAACTGATATCATGAGACCGGTAAAATAGAAAACCTATCAAGATCATACCTTTGCCTTGCGTATAATCCACTTGAGCTAGATGATGACGATCTTGACTCCCTCAAGTTGGACCACCTTTCTTGATTGTGCATGCTAGCACATGCTTGATGAAGAATTCTTCAAATTCTCCCCATACATCCCATTATGGGACAGCCTTGCTAAGCTCCGTCTTCATGTATCCACTTGCACTTCATCTTCTTCTCTTGATGTATATGATGGCTTGGTCATCATATACTCTTCTAGAGTCCAACACATGAACTCCAATCTTTTCCCATGGACAAGACCTATAAAGATATCTCAATGCAAACATTAGGCCATAGAGATTGTCATTAATTACCAAAACCACACATGGGGGCAACCATGCACTTTCATCGGCTAGTTCGTTGTTTTCTTATGCGTGTGTGAGCAAATTGCACATACCATAATTTTTTGGTGATAAAATTGTTCAAACATAAAATTGGAACAACTTTTGTAGCTAACTTTATCTTTTAGGCTAATAAGTTGCAGCTAGTATAAATATATTATTTTCTAAAATATTGGAGCTTGTAAAGTGTCATGAGTAATTTAACTTATGATATATATGATGTTATGTTGATGCTCAATTTTTTAATATGTGCATAATATCTTTCTACCGTTATGTTACGTTTTTTTGTAAAATGATCGTGTAATGTGGTATGCCCTGCAAAATCAGGGCTCGCGTGTCGGATACATTGTTAAGCACATTAAATCATCAACTTCTGCTAGCTGCAACTTATCATTAACCTTGCTATTTATTAAGTTTTCTAAGAAATGCTCTTTGGTGAATTGGAGGAGACGGTGAGTATTTGTTTATAACTTGTCATTTTACACGTCTTGTGTGGCGCATTGTGTATAGCACCTATAACCTTTCCCCTCCAACAAATATGTTTGGTAACTGGTTAAATGCAAACGACAAAAAAACTAAGTCTAGAATTCGTATAGGAGTTTCAACTTTATTTTGGTTGATATGGAATTGTAGATATAACATTGTATTTAATAAAATAAGTAAATTTCATCCTTTGCCAGTTATCCATATGCGATGGATGTGTCGAGATATTAAGATCAAGAAGAGTCCATGTCATGTGCATTCCCATGCTAGGATCTGGCTAATGCAACAACGAATTCTTCTCCATGTCGTTCTATAGACACACCTTGGCCGGACCTGGAGGGTTGAACTTTCTATCCGTGACAATCCTTTACTCAAATGCGTAAAAACTAATTTCGTGGGCTTGTGGCTGAGTCTTATCATTTTTTGTTGTTGAGTGATCCCGGAATGCCTAGAGGTGTATGGACGCCCGGTGTATTTGGTGTTATAAAGGCTGAGAGGTATGACGATGTCGGCTCGACAAGTGGGGTTGGTGGTGTTCTTTAAGAATTAGATCTCGAGCTGCTAGATGAAAAACCCTAGATTTGAACTTTGTTAGTCTTGTGTACTCCAAATGTCAACGACGGTGTTTAACATCATTCCCTTGTCGGGCTTAGCTTGTTTGGGATGAAAAAAAAACATTTGTTCTTCACTAGTTAAGGTCTAACATCATATCTTTAGCCCAAATCCGTACCTAATCCACTGGGACACGCTCTGGAATAAGATGGAGCGGGGGCAGATCGGCATGGTGCAGCTCGACGACATCACAGGTCGTGAAGAACGCATTACAGTGGGTTTACACAGAGGTAGACTGATATATCTATACTACTATTAAACAAGCGAACATTATCTTCTCTAAGCGCACCCAGCAAAGCGTACAAGGAAAAAACTTCACGACTCAGAACCACACGATCAGCCCCACGTCAATAGATCTAACCGTCCCCGTATTAAAAAACCCCACCGCTGGGTGCGCATAGCAATTTCTAAGGCAGACGAAAACTCTGCCGAAGGGTGAAACGTTACGCCCCTAGCGCCCGCCTCACCACGAAAAGTCCCACGCCGCGCAGTCCGCACGGGCACGGCCTCGATCTCCCTGCCCCGCTTCCCTCATAGAAAAAATCTCCCTGCCCCGCCGCCTGCCCAGACGCCCCCGACCCCGCTTCCCCCACGTCGATGGCTCCGCATCCGGATCACGCCGTCGGCTCCATGGCCTCTACGGTTCTTGTTTTCTCCGCAGTCGCCAGCAAGCCCCCGTGCATCTCCTCGCCCACCGCGTCTCCTCCATGAGCCGCCGCCATCCTCCGCCCATCGCGTGCCACAACAGCGTCAAGGCCTAGATCAGGGGCACCGCCGGGCAGGAGCGGTACAGGGCGGCCAACAGCGCCTACGTCTACGACGTCACCCGGGGCGCCCGTGGATCTTCGGGAGGTGCGGCGGATGGGAAGCAGAGAGGAGAGGCGCGTGTTCACCCGGAGGCCATCCGCCCCCACGCTCACGTCTCGCTCCACCTCCACGACGAACGCCTTGCCGCCTCCACGACGAACGCGGCAAGAGCAGTGTCCGGGAGGTTACCATCTAGCTACCTCACCTGATTGCATCCTAACCGCCCCTCCGCTCGACATCAAGGTACAACCCGGGAGCAATTTCCATTAATCGTGCACCTCCCCTGATTGCGTCCTCACCTGTACCGCCCTTCTCTATCCACCTGTGAATTTAGATTATCGTTTTTTGGTGTGAGCAGGTTTTAATTCGGATCCCCGGTATGCGTTTCCGATCTTTTGAGTTGCTTGAGCTGCATCTTTTGTGCTATGCATGATCAATCTCAACAGCTTCCACATAGCTTCGCGGAAATATTTATTTACCAATAGCCAATTACGATTCTATTTCCATCCTCTAAGAATGCTTTATGATATAGGAATTGTACGAGTATTAGGGGGGGGGGGGGGGTGTTTTTGTAGTTCGGTAAATTGTGAATGCTTCGCCAATCTAGAACATATGTATAGTAATCCACGTGTAGTAGTGTGTATTATGGTCATGCTCTGTCAATAACTGCAGATAGCTAGGTAAATAAATTAGATCAATATTATACATATTTCATGAATTTGAAATAAGATATGCAGAAGTTCAGACTTGGGACGTGATTAATTCTTCACTTGCAGGAACTTGGAGAGATGGTGCTGATTCTAGCCAGCAACGTGAGTGATTTGATCCTTGATTAATCATGCTACGAACAGTACAAAATTCATAAGTACACAACTTTTTTTATAGATAGATTTCTATAAATAATTCTTACAAAACATCTATTTTTCTTCAATTTCGTGTCCCAATTAGTATTCATGTTCTGAATATGAAACCAGAATTGTGACATTCACTGACGATATATGTTGTCCTGATTATTTGAATTTATATTGAAGCAGTTGGCTGCGATAGTGCTGCTCTCACTCTGGAGTAAGAAGAACGTGCGATTCATGTTATGCTATTATTTCACACATTCTTGATAAAGAAATAAGGAGATGGAGCGACAACGCTTGTGTAATTTCTAAATGTTGTTCGAGCAAATGCCTAAGGAGTTTCTCATCATTACCTCTGATTTCAGGTACTATTACCATACACACACTTATGGTTATAATGAGAATTTGGATCTTCGGTTCAACCTCTGGGGTGAGAACCACACCTTGCTTTTCCTTGTTGTCAAGCACACCGCCCCATTCATGCATGTCATGTTAATATAGTAGAATGTCATGTTTTTGGAAAACAAAACATCATTCAACTAAGCTAGATTTCGTTATATTCACATAAGCACGAAGAGATGCTACGATATTTATCTCCCAAGCTAGCATTTCTTTGTGAATATAATAGTTGGTTTGTGAATTTTTCACATTTTCTTGGTGGCTTTATGATGCTCATTTCTTGGAGAAAAATGAAATTTCTTAAAGACCTAATTTTTCAATCTTTATGCTTCGGATTTCGAAGCTAAAAACAACCTTTTCGATTGGGGGTGATGCGTTCTTATGTTGCGCAGTCTCTGTAGCCCCCCGTAACTTCTCCTCTCCATCCTTGATGCTATTTAATTCTGCACATTGTTTCTATGAATAAAGGGTTCATGGTGACGCTTTGCGTCCGACTGTAGGTTCGTAAAAAAAAATCCCGTGTATTTGAGTATTTGTTTGAATATTATTTGTCCTTGCCTTCGCTAATGCATATTGCTGGCAGTTTGAAGTATTATTTCTTTATTTTGTTTGCAGTGGGATGGTGGTCACCTTCATGGTTGGAGGCAGGTGCAGCTGGACCTGGTACCAAGCATTTAAAATCTGAAGGGCGAAAACATTGATGTAGCACGTATGACATATCATGTTATTTTCTTTCCACTACATTGTTGAATGATAAATGTGCACATCTTGTGTTTTTCAGTATTCGTGAGAAGAGCTAACCAAGTATATCTCATGAAATAATTATTGACCGCATAAAGAGATGGATCTTCATGAATTAATAAATAGTGGATACTGCTATGTTATTTAGCATTTTTTTTAACTTAGGTAGATGTTGAGTTTTAATATTTATGCAACTAAATAACCATTATTTTGTCCATTGTGGATTTTAAATGATGCAATGTGTGTGGATTGCATGTTGTTTGCACATCATTAAATGATTTATTTATGAAATTTATTGCTTTCGTAACAAAAAATGAGTTTTGTATTTTGAAGACGTGCTCTTTGCTCGTGCACGGCTACTAGTAAAAAAGAAAAGAAACAACTGCCATGACCCACGACGACTGTAGCAGCACAACCAAGCAACGATCATCTCGGAAGTAACATCATCCCCAAGAGAGTTACGAAAACATCATCGAAAGAAAATAGATATTCTACATCTCAAGCTCAGCCTCCGAGGTACCAGCACTATCTGGTGATGTACACAGAAGTTTAATATCATCGTCAGAACTCTACAAATGAACAATCAGTTCCGCACGGCCCTACTACTGTCATTGCTCTATGAAAGAACAGGATTTGTACATCATTACAAATTCTTCATAGTGAAAGCCAGGAACATCTTTTACTCAGAAAATAAAAATGAGAACAGGAAACAGATTACCCCAACGAAGATAAATGCATATATACTAGAAAACAACAGCAAATTCCTGAAGGTGAAATACTACACTACAGCGGCATGCAAGACATTTCAAAAGTCACCATTCAAAAGTGACAAAGCATATACAGGTAGCACTTAACGATTGCATGTACGCAGCAAAGCTTGCGCTGATAGAAAGAAACAACTCACATGCCTAAGAATAGGCAATATAAGTATATAACCAAACAACCAACACAACGACCCATGGCCACTAGACGAGCATTACAAAGGATGCGAGTAATCTAGATGGAGGAGGATGATTTTCGGGTGGCTTTGAAATATCGATATAGATCATGACAAATGTCTTCAACAAAATGATGGTTAATTTGCGTACCAGTATGAACATTCACTATGAGACTGTAGAGGCATCAAAAGCTAAAAGGTTGTGACTTCGGAGCTAAAGCGGACCGCAGTATCCCACCCATCAGATCGGACGGGGATAAAGTACTACTAGAGAATATCTACATCTATTGTAAGCTTCTTTATCAGATTTGGAGACTTCCTACTCACAATCCAATTTCAAGTAAATACTGTACACACTTCATCTGATATGGCTGAAACTAGTAAACATCCCAGTGTGTACAGTCTTTGCTGCAGGTTTGGGTGCTTCAGAAGGTCCAAATACATTCCAGAACCTTAGAGTCTCATCTGCTGCGACAGAGGCTACCGTGGAGCCATCGGGGCTCTGCAACAAACACAAAGTACAACAAGGAATCATCTATCAGCAGTATAAGCAAGCTATCATCATCACTATACTGTGCCACCAGAGAGAGAGAGAGAGAGAGAGAGAGAGAGAGAGAGAGAGAGAGAGAGAGAGAGAGATACCTGTGCCAAGCAGAGGACACGAGAATTGTGACCTTCTAGTTCAGCCAATTTAACCATCGATGGGTATTTCCATAAAATAAGTGGTTTTTGTACAAATCCACAAGCACTCAGTAGCTCCTTTTCATTCTTATTCCAGAGAAGCGCACATACTTGGGCCCCAGTATCAACAGAATTCAGACATAAACCAGTGTGTGTGTTCCAGAATTTGATGCATCTATCATTTCCACCACCACCAGAGGCAAGTAAATTGCTCTGGAATGGACACCAGGCAAGAGCTTTCACTGCAGCCAAGTGGTCACTAAACCTATGAAGCCATCTATTCTGACCCAGAGATGGATTAGAAGATGCCATCGATGCATCCCATATGTGCACTAGGTTGTCGTTTCCACCACTTGCCAATTGCTGACAAGATCCTGACCATCTCAAACCACATACTTCTGCTGCATGCCCTCGGTATGTCTGAACCATATGGGATCTCATCCTGACATCATTGTTCACGATCTTGCCATCCATTCCACCGGTTGTCAGGATGTTACTGTTCCAAGCCAGTGAACCAACCCTCGATTCATGGACACCTCGGAGTGTCCTCAGCTGCAAAATTTATGAGATATATATGTATCATATGAGCTGATGTGCTTACACAGTTACACTGCAGTACACAAGTGTTGAGAGAACTAACCTTGCGACTAGAGCTTGCGTCCCAGAGCTGGATGTCAGAAGAGTTTAGGCCAATGGCAATATGTTGCCCCTCAGAAGACCAGCTGACACTAGTGATGGGACCATTGTCATCGTTAACAGTCACAAGCTCAGAATTAGAGCTATCAGATGAATTCCACAAGTACAAGGTATTCTCAAGGGCAATGGACACCACATTTTTGCTTCCCCAATCCAACACGTTAAGATAATAATCATCAACCACTCCAGGGGCATCTAATGTCCTCTCAGCAAACTGAAAAAAGTAAGCAGTCTAAGCATGGTGTAACTAATAGAACAATGCTACTTGTCTGAAGAACCAGAAGGGCAGAAGGTCAACAAACAGCAATGCAATTTGCATACCTTTGGAATCTTTCGGCGCTGTTTAGCAAAGTTCGTCTGACTGAAAGTCAGAGTTTCAACTGAATTCTGCTGCAGCATCCCTTCAGGATCCGGTGGCTTGTTCCTGAAGGCAAGAATCCTGGTCCTGCCGCTCAGGAATTTCTCAGCGAGAAGCTTCCTGTATGCTTCTTTAGCTGGTGATACTATGCCTTCATTTTCCTGGTCCTTCTTAGGTTCCGTGAGGAGGTAATATGCCATGTCCATGTCCATTGCTGACCTATCTGGTATGAATCTGTCACCCTGTTATTATAAAGATATGTTTATTTTAGATATTAGTGTAAATCAGAGAGTTACTCAGAAAGCTAAGAACTATTACATCATCTAGTATATTTCAGTGATGTGCTTGCTGGAAGTTGGTACATAAAAGAGGCAAAGTTTTAATTTACACCAAGGAAACGAGGCGTGATTACATGACATGATACTGCTGGAGTTTTCCGGAGCATCATGAATAGTTTTCCCTTGATATATGTTGCGGGCAACCGAGGCACGAATACATAACAATTCATACTGAGTCTATTGTGAAGTAACCAAGCGCATTCAACATGTAAGCGCAGCAACATATTTATTAAGAAGTATACAATAGCATATTAATGTATGCAGAAAATTCTATCAAATACAAATAACACAGTGCTAAAGTAACAAACAACCAATTCATGTTTGAAATGAAGGGCACATGAGAACAAACTAAAGTTTACGAAGGATTAATCCTTCGCAACCAAATGTACTGAATGAATGCATTGTTTGTATTTGACAGATCAAGGGTCAAAAAACTCACATTCAGTAGTTTCTCGTTGATAACAATGAGACCTAAAGGACGTATGCATTTTAAAGCCGTATAAGTTTATAGATCTTCAGAAATAGTTATCAAACACCAAATGGGGCCAATTAAAATTAATCAAGAAATTATGCTGACCTTTCGCAAGAATAAAATCAAAATGTCTTGTGATGTTTTTGTTTCACAAAATAATCCTTTTAGTATTTCAGTTCTTTGCACGTTCTTCCATTTTTATCCCCTTTTGGAACCAATCTTACGGGTGGTCTTGTACATGTTAATTGTTTGTCTTGCATTATATGACGTAGGAAATATTCTACCTTGTTGCATAAAAGGAATTAAATTTATCAACAGCAAATTACAGTTTATGAAGGATCATTCTTTCTCAAATGTACGAATTAACCATCTAGGGCTGAAGAAAAGAGCTTCTTTACAGAAACACTAGTATGTGTAACGCCCTTTGATCAACTATCATACAGGACACAGCTTCAGTAGGTTTTGTTAGAAATATCAATAAGAATGGGATCTAGAATGGATTATTTCATTTCGAAGCTGGACAAGTTCATAAATCTTTGATAGTACCTACAAAACACCAAATGGGGCTAACGAAATCTAGGCAACAAATCAAGAGATCATACTGAGCTTTTCAACTGTGAAGTCACTTTTTTTTCTGTTTCAAGAGACCACGCTGAGCTTTCCAACTGTCAAATTACAATGTTTTGTGTTTTTCAAGAAAGTAATCCTTTCAACAAAAGCCCTGAGCAAGAACTGCATAAGCACAAGTAGTTTGGTTCAGAAGGACGAATCATACTTGTTACCAATCAACACCTGTCCCATAACAAAAGAAAAAATTGTTCCTTGGCATTCATAACTGCTAACTCGTCCATAGCTGGGATGCGATCACGCGTTTTCTAAATTAGCCACTAATCAAAGCATTTGCTCTAGAACATCAAGAACCACCAAATAACCAAGGTGGAACACGAGGTCATATTTCTTTCGGAAAATACCAAAATATTTCGTTAATAACCGCCTAATCATGGATAACTAGGACGCAAGCACGGAATCCCTTTCAAGAATGAGCGAGCCACAGCAACAATCAAGAATTCAAAGAACGAAGCAACCAAGAACCGAGGGGGAGAAACCAAGAAAGGGGGCGGGGTTTCGCGGCAACTCACGTAGCATTTGGTGGACGGGTTCTTGGAGTTGGTGCAGAGGGACGGCATGTACGGCCTGCTCGGTCCGGCTACCTCAGGCACCGGAGGCCGCAGCTCCGGCGGGCGGCGTCTGGGCGCCCGGGACGAGCTGGAGCCCGCCGCCTCCATGGGCGAGGGCAGGGATAAGAACGAGGAATCCCCCCGAAGGATCAGACAACCAGCAGCGCAGCGAGATGCAAGATTCGATCCAAGGTAATTGGAAGATTCGAGCGTGTTGGAGTACGGAGGCGATCGATGTGGATTGCGAGGCACGGGGGATTTCGCCGGCGAGGTTTTTGGGACTTGGGAGGATTTGGGGGCGTTTGGTGTTCGGACGGTAACGCACGGCGGATTGTGTTGGGGGGTTAATTTAGGAATAGGAATTCTGCGTGTCCCTTCCGCTCGAAACGGACCTTAACGGCTAGTACAACTTTCCTAATTCTGAATTGAACCGTCACTAATTTTTACAATAACTAGTAAACGTGCACATGTAATACACATGTAATAATACTGAATATAATGTTAGTAACTCACAAAATATCAATGATTTTAATTATGAAAGTGAATAAACAAATATAACAGAATCCATATGTCGATATAATAAATGAAACGACAATACCAATTAATCAATCGAAATTCGAAATAACACGAACAAGATTCAGCAAATGAAGCGTGTAATAATCCTCACAATAAGATTCATTATATACTTGGACATCTGAGCCATCAATATTTAAGTTACATCAATAAAGATCAACAACAAAAAGTATCGAGGATGCTAGCAGGGTTTTTGCCGGTGCTTGAAGACGTTTCTTCACCAATCAGTGATGGACCTAGAGCGTCTCCGTTTCCTTTCATTATTCTTTGCTGCACATATTATGGTCACCTTCAATGAATATCAGACAAGATCTAAATATAATCTCATTGTTTTTCGAGTAAATAAAAAATTGGTAATATAACAGATTAAGACATACCGGCGTGAAGAAATAATAACCCCGTTTCATCCCTCCAAGACATCTCTGTACACAATGTTTTTTGTGCTTTTTCCTGTAGGGTCTATGTCTTTATTTGGCTTGGCCAAAATCCGAGTGGTTTGTCTTGACACACCCCTTGACAATGCAACATAAAGCTGGCCGTGCGAGAACACAGGCTCGGGGAGGTAAATACCAACATTTGGAATCGTTTGACCCTGGGCTTTGTTGATGGTCATTGCAAAACTCAACCGGATCGGGAACTGTTTCCTCTTGAACTTGAAAGGAAGTGAAATGTCCTCAGAGGGCGACAGAGGGATCCTCGGTATGAACACTCTATTTCCAGCATGTTGTCCACCAACAATCTCGGCATCGATTGCATTATCTTGGAAGGCTCTAATCACCAATCTTGTTCCATTGCACAACCCGTTGTGAGGATCGAGATTTCGGAGAAGAATAACGGGACAATTGACTTTGAGTTTCAAAATATGCGGTGGCAGGCCATTTGGAGTGATGGTGTTTAGATAGTCAATTGTGCAGTTGTTGCGCGCATCATCCTCGACAGAGTCAAAGCTATAATATACCTTTTCTTGGCCAGGAAACATGTCGATCATCTTTTTATTTAGATCGTCCACATAATCATTCTTGGTTGAAAGAATGGCACGTGCGCTCATGTAGGATCCCGATGCGGCATTCTCATGGAGCGATGGGAAGATATCTTCGATAAGCTTTTTCACTGGTTCTTCAGTGTGGGTGTAAGGAATAACAATGTCATCCGGAAGACGCACGTAATCGCCACCGATCGTCTCTTCGGTTCCATCACCAATTCTCAAGAGGTAACTGGAGAACCACGGGTCGGTTTGTGCCCTCATATTACGTGTGAGGCGTATCTTCCTAACCTTCTCCCATAAATAAGATCTCAGTAGTGTAGTGTCAGTGATCTGTGCTCTTGTCCCACGGGTCACCACGGGAAGGACTTGTCTAAAATCTCCTCCAAACACCACGACCTTCCCACCAAATGGCAAATCACTTTCCATGATGTCTTGTAGGGACCTATGAAGTGTCTCCACTGTTTGACGCTTCGTCATGGCAACTTCATCCCAGATTATCAAGGATGCCTTTTTGAGCAGCTTTCCGGTACCATCTACCTTGGTGAAATTGCACGTGCTGGTGTCCGTGATCCTGATTGGAATTTTGAACCTGGAGTGGGCAGTACGTCCACCAGGCATGATCGATGCTGCTATACCGGATGTTGCTGTTGCAATGGCTATTTTTCCCAAAGAACGAACCTTAGCAATGAGTGCTTTGTATAGATACGTCTTCCCCGTGCCACCCGGACCATCGACAAAGAAATTTTGGCTCTTGTTGTTGACGACATGAGAGAGGATTTCATCAAAACCAGCACGCTGCTCTGTGTTAAGAGTAGTAAACATATTTACGTCGTCCTTGTAAAAAATGACCGACAACTCCTCTTGAACCTCTCTATCGTCACCGCTGGAATGGTCATCATAAACAGGATCCAAATCCGGGAGGCCATAACTTTCTATATCCTTCCCCATTGAACGCATCAGATCCCTAATGTCTCTAAGGACCATCTGCTCTACTGCGGCCTGGTTGGACTGGCTACGACGGTAGTCCTCAGACATTGCCTCAAGGTGCTTCTCCCACAAAGATCGGATTTTGGTCACCTCGCAAAACACCAGAATTGTTGCGAAAAGCCTTCTTGGAGCATATGGCATCTGGAAAGTAGCAGACTCAGTCAAGCAGTCATCAAGGGACTTGTCAGTCTCTATGAGACCTCTTTGCTCACACGATTCTCTAAAATTCAAGCACGCCTTGCCATGGGCAGATCTCAAGTCCTCATATGATGTTGCACCTCTGACATGATTCATGAGCACTCTCAGAAAGTACCTCTCACCTTCAGCAGGATGCGCATACACAATTCTGCCGACCTGTCCCCGCCCTTTTAGTTTTCTTCTCTGCCACGTCTTCTTACCCTTGATCCATCGATAGAATTCTGGGAACTCTTTGTACAACAAGTTCTTCGCATAAGGATCCACCTGGTTCATCTTGAAATATTCAGTGAGCATGGTACTGGAAGAAGAGGGCCGATTAATGACATCCTCTAGATTATCGTCCTCTTTGAATGCAACAGTCTGCATATTTTCCAAATGGAGCTGAAGTTGGAGAACAGAGGGATCTATACCGAACATTGGAAAAGCGCAAATCCTGTAGACAGACTCTTGTGGCCCCACGAATCTAGCATCCTTGTACTGTTTAATCTCATTGATTACTCCACCGTCCACATCTACTGGGTCGATTGAGAATGATGCACGATCATGTCCTTTGTAGATATACTTGAATAAATATTTAACTGCCTTGATGCTGGAGCAAGCTTCAACGTTGATGTGACAATTATACCGCATAAGCAGACCAGGGTTGTATGGGACAACCCATCTATTATCCAGCTCTGCTCCTCTAACCTTCACTACACGACCATCAAGTCTTCTCCTATAGATAGGATATGAGTCCTTTCCTTGCTGCGTAGCATCACAGAACTGTCGAGGATAACGGAATCGGCATTCACCATCTATCATGCATGCACAATGTTTCTTGAGAGCACCACATGGACCGTGTAGCATATGCTTGACCACCAGAGCATGTAATATAGGATACATATCCTTGTCAGGAATTTCTGCTGATATCACCTTGTCGTAGTCGTCTGGGTTTGTTAGCTTGCTACCCAAGTGCATAATCAGAAGCATGTGCTCATGTGGCAGCCCCCTCTTTTGAAACTCAGTGACATGGACATATGCAGCAACCTGACCAAAGTATTTTTTCTTAATCAAAAGATCTTTCATACTTCGCAATTTGGCCCTGTATACTCTCGCCACAAGGTCTGGACGGTCTTGTGGTGTCTGCCCGGGTTCAAGCCTGGATGTAATCTCCTCCCAGTGCGGGTTGCAAGTCATCGTGATGAAATAATCAGGCTTCCCATACCGCTCGACTAACGCCATCGCATCAAGAAATCTTCATTGCATGTCTCGATCACCTCCAGGAAAAGTCCGCGGTAGCACAATTCTCTTGCCAACCTGAGAACCACGTGTCTCGCCGGCATAAATGACGTCAACAACCCCCTAAGAAACAGATGAATCAATGCATCATTACCAGGTAAACAGATCCAGAATGTAATTCATGTAGAACGTTATGATACCTGATATAGATCAGCACGAATGAGCTTCTGATTCTTAGGCTTGGAGTAGAAATCAAGCCTCATGGTCTCCATCTTAATGTACATGTCGACAGCCCATTGTTGGAACGCGCGTCCACCAAACAATATAATGTTGAAAAGTTTTTTCCTGCATTGTAGCTTGAAACAATAGTACTCCCTTGCGATGACAATTTTTTTGGATGTTCCAACATCATCACCCTCTTCCTGGTCCTCTTCATCATCATCTAGGAAACGGTTGGAAAAACGACTAATCAGTAACTAAGAATGAATAAACACGTGAAACATGTTACAAGCTTCAGGACCATTACCTGCTGCATCTTTCGTGTTTGATTCTACGTGTACACTTGAAGTACGATCAAGAACTTGGAAGTCCTCACCATCGGTGCCATCCTCGTTGTTCTCTTGAACAACGGAAGGTGGTTCGTCATATGGCATCCAACGGTTCCATCCTGTTTCCCCTCCCGGAAAGAACAATGGATACGCCAAAGGATCATAGCATCCATAGTATGCTCTGATAAATATAGGATGATCACCTTTGCTATGTAAGACAACCTGCCTATCAAAAGTGTTTTGTGGATCGCTCCCTTCGACCCACATCACAGCCACCTGGGAAGCCGTGGGGGCATTGTACCTTCGTTGGTCCAGTCTTATATCTGTGTTTAGTGAAATCTTATAGTCTTCTATGTTTGGAACAGAGCCCATGCTCTTAAAAATCTGCACATACGGGTTGTTCTTTAGTATCTCAAGAATCTTTCGTATGAGATTTATGTCAAGATCTGGAGACCGCTTTACTCTATGTTCCAAGGTTTCATCGGTATCATAGATGTAGAGTTGCAGATGTCTAGGTCCTTGACCACTAGGCACCAGATCATCCGCCTTATAATATAACGCCCCATGTGCACAGAAGGTATATACACCGGTTCTCGCCGAATTGCTGACCTTCTTATCGAGGGTGACTCCAAGGCTTGTGAAAGAGAAGTGGCTGTTGAAATACCTTATGTGCTTTCTGAAATACTTTGCATCGTCATCAACCTGACTTGTAAACAACCGGCGCAACTCTTGAGGAACTTCAGGCGTAACTATCTTGACCTTTCCTTTTCTGCAACAGAACCCCGGACCCTCATATTGAAACCTAATTGCACCACAGTGATCGCAATCTTTTACTGGTTTCAAAACATGATGCTTGCTTGGTAGATTGCGGTACACATAGTCATAAGGGTCCACATTCTTGTTACTCGGAGCAACACCACTTGACACTCGCCACGAATCGAACACATCTCCTGCGAAGATATAATAGATGAATGCGTAAAATAGATGCTCCAAAATTTAATATCGGTATACATGGATATGAATAATTTTATTCAATAATTTACCTTGACCTCTATAAATCCTTGACTCCTCATCATCAGAAACGGTTTGCTCCTCTTGTATGGTTTCCAAGTAATCTATGACAATATTCATGTTGAATTGGATTAATGTCATGGATACCGTTAAGATACGATCGCTTTGAAAAATGTAAAATAATTATTATATAGTATTACCTTCCAATGTAGCATCTTGTTCATCCGGCTCAAAAATGTCTGTAGTATCGGATTCATCGCCTCTTTGAAGACATCAAACCTGAGTCATACTAATTTAACACAGTGACAAATAACGTACTGCATCTTTGGGAAAAGTTGAATTGTGTTTCTGTATTTGAACTGGAAATAATATGATATATTGAGCAGTATTGCTGACATTGAAATCCTAATAATAACCAATTTTACCTTCAATTTGCGCACCTTGTTCGGTTGGCTAAAAAATTCCATACATATCATATTCTTTATCACTGTTTATATCACCTAGTAGATGCATAGAACGTAGTTTTGAAAATTGAAGAATGTGTTCGTAGAAAATTAACATGGGGCGATACTAAATGATCAAACCATGAATGAATATTAATATACCTGTAAGGTTAATTGCTGATCTAGTTGTCGCAACTACATCATCATTTTGGGGGGACGATGTCTTGGTTTCCCTAATGCATTCCATATACTCACGCTTCTTGTGCAACAATGCATTCCTCTCTTCATTTGTCATTAGTGAGTATCGTTCCCTATCACGCTGTTGTTTCCTTTCAAAATAACCACGACTTCGTTTCTTCTTATAATTTGCACTTTTAACATAGTTTTCTTGCCCATGCAACCCTTCAGAACTGGATACATTCTGCAATTCTCCGACAAATCTCATATCTCGCACGTAGGTCAAATTTCTGTGTAGCCAATCACTATCATCATCGTTTTCATCCACAGATTTTCCTGCAAGCATACATAGAATGATTAAACCCTACAATCAACACCAATCTATGTAGCCAATCACTATCATCATTGTTTTCAATATCATAGATTAAGCCATATCTAGTGTATGTACCATTTGACTGTGTGTTGGTGAAGTTCGTAAATGGTACACGCTGTGAACTCGATAGGGAAGTTGTCGATCTGTGAGAGACCTCCACAAAATCAACACCACTCTGGGTTGCAGCCTTCTATTGTTGGTAATCAATACTCGACGTGCTTGCATTTCTACATTTTCCTGTAGGCACACGTGAAACAATTAAGATAGTCCATTTTTCCAGAATGAAACAGAACAAGTGTATGTACCATTTGTATGTGTGTTGGTTATGTCGCTAAACAGGGTACGTTGTGATCCCGTTAAGGGTGTCACGGATATCTGAGACAGCTGCACGCAGTTGACATCAACGCTGGTTGCAGCCTTCTTTTTTTGTCTGGCTATACGCTGCCGCTGTGGATACTCTGCTTTTTTCTCGTGGGACAATCGAGCATACCATCCTTGACCACTCTTTCGTTTTTGACCATGACTACTCTGATCATTAGAATTGTGCATTTGGCCCGTAAATTGGGCATTCTCACCGGAGTGCAAAGAATATGTGCCTGATTGGTTCTCCATGTGCGATACCCCCGCAGGTCGACATGAGAAAATATTAAGGTAGTAAATTATTATGAAATTGATGCGTAAGGACTACATACCACTATTTTGTGTGTTGATTTCTGTGGTCAGTGGGTTAGTATGCGATGACTGAGACACGTCGACAATATGAACACCACTCCGGTTCGCGTCCTTCCTTTGTTGTTGGGCTACGCGTTGCCTCTGTAGATATTCCTTTTTCTTTTCATCAGACAACTGAGCATACCACCCTTTTCCACTATGCTGTTTTTGAACTCCACGAATCTGAGAATTATAATAGTTTGTACGGTCCGTAAATGGGGCACGCTCAGCAGATCGTGAAGAAGATTCGCCTAGTTGATTTTCTTGCTGATGATATACCGGCTTTCCTTTTATCACATTCAGAATAGATTCATGTAGAATCGTAGGTAATTGCTTCCTAAATAGTTTCATACACTCCTGCAAATTAGTTATCACAACATATAGGTTATAAACCCGAATTTGGAATAAATATACTTTCGCGTTTCAAGTGAAAATACCTGCGTCACCGTCTGTGCTAGTTCGTGACCTGTCCAGTGTTCCATGAGTTTCAGCAAGAACAACCCACAAGATGAGCTGCAAGTTTAATTCATTAATAGTTAATGTTATTATTCACGTCACTTATCGGTGTGTGGTGAGTGTTTAGCATACCCATCTGATTGCATTGGCTCGTGAACACACTCTACGATTGGCCATTTGGTTACTTCAAGGTCCGGCCACTTGTCACCTTTATTGAACTGACTCGTCTGAGAAGCAATCATAAGATGCTTCTCGAGCCCCTTAAGCTGTAAATAGAAAAGAGTATTTCGATGTATCTTAATACATCTTAATTGGCAATCATGAAAGATGAATATGGAATTAGTATATTCTCACCGTAAGGTGCAGGTCGGATCGACTCATTCGTGAACCAAACGAATCGAGCACCTGTATCCGGTGGTTTCTAGCATCAACATTACATAGATACCAATGATATTGTGTCACATTAATGGGGACGAATAGCTGGCAGAAGAAAGTCAGTTGTAGTCACAATTAGTAAATACAAAATCATTGTTAAATTAAACTATATATATAGTCTTACCATGTCGTGTTGTAGGTAATTAAGTACTCGCCGCACGATGTGGGTATGTTCCACTGGACTTATAGGAAGTTTAGCATCTCGCTTTAATATTGCAGAAGTATGTGTGCTTTCCAAAAATACTCGTCCACCTGCTCTAGTATGTAAATGGTCTTGGATCCGCATGGAGTAAATATATGCATTTATGACCTGTAGTTTGAAACAAACATTATATCAGAAAAATCAAACGTTTTTCATGCACATACATTTTACAATATGTAGCCATGTTAGCTTACATCACCGTCCAACCATCCATCGTCTTTGAACAGACATTCTAAATCTCCACGTGATAAGTTTGCGTCATGTATCCGCACCAATTTGGTTTTGGTAGGGAAGGACATGATATATTATTTAATTGCAGTAAAACTAATTTCATTATCCATCTCTTCCATTGAAACTTCTGTTGACCCCAACTATATTAACATAGACAAAATTAAAAGTCAGGTTAACTAAAGATGTGGAAATTCTTTTGTGCATGATTTAAAAACCACGTCCAATCTGAATGAAAAGATAATTAATTGTAAAAGGGAAATCTTATGAAAATCATTCCAAAAGTAATTTTTTGCGTCAAAATATTCAAATATTGAGCATCGTCAACATGTCAATGAATTAGCTACGGCGCAGATACGGCAATAGAGCGAGCAACATGTCGAATATGGTTGCGTCACCGACATGGTGTCGTCGTCGGTATGGTATGTTCGTCAAGCGCCGACGCGACGGTATGGGCGATGGGGCGTGTGGATCGTTGTGGCTTAGCGAGGTGGCCATTCAAACCCTGACCGCCGCCATTCGTTGGGAGTGTTCTTTTTACTACCAGAGCGAATGATTTTATGGAAGCACTTGGCTTATATAGGTGATGTATTTCTTCTTAGCAATAGTAATCCAGCACGTGCATGAACATATAATTGTATGTAACTGAATCTTCAACATACAAAGATATACAAGTATAACTATTCTCTTATTTCTTCTGGGTACACATCCATCAAGTGCATTAGTGCATACAATTTCATGAAAAAGGTATAGATCCATCAAGTGCATTAGTGCATACATCAGATCCAAATCTGACCGAAAACACCCATGGTGATTTTTGCTGCATACAGTAGCATAGCATAGTAAAGAACTCTAAACAACACTGACCGAGTTTTTCTAAAAAGACATCATCACATGGTACAGTTCGAGATCTTTTGAGGCGGATTTGCCATCTATATGCTGCTTCAGCCATCTTGCTGCCCATAGTTGATAGTGATTTTTTATTTCTTTTCTGCACAGGTGTACATGTACATTATTAATAGGGTTGTTAAATTATAGTTGTGTTAAACAGAATGAGAGGATTCACTTCAGTACATGTGTGTATCCTACCTTCAGATTGTTTGCACCATATTTTTCATATCGTATCAAGTGTTCAGTAAAAGATAGGTGTTCCTGAAGTTGTTCATTTGCGAGGGCCAAACCTGTAGGCATCGAAAGAACAATGTACTGGAATGCTGTAATCTATATACTGAGTTTTGTCAATTTAAATGGTAAAGATTATCTTCAGTTCTTCTCTCAGCAGACGTCTTTTATAATAGGAGTCCTACTTCAGAGCCAGACAACAAGAACAGTCGCCAATTCGCTATGTATATAAATCTAACTTTTTATACTTGTTGCGTTGCTGATCTAAATGGAATGATTGTTTGTATTTTGCATGATCCTTCTCAGGACAAATTATTATTCCTTGTTTGAGCTGTTTTTCGTATCCGGGTATACTTCACAATAAACTTGATGCAATATATAAACTCCTCTTCCTTTTTCCATTGCTTAGTGGAGTTGACCTGTACTTTAGAAGTATACATGATTCTCAAGTCATTGCTCTCTACACTTCTTCACTTTTTCAGCGACACCTCACAGATGGAGAATCGTCTGTATGTTGTGAATGAGAAAGAACAGTTTTGCTGATAAGCCACTTATTAAGACCTGAAGGATGAAGTTGTTGCTGCAACTGCCAAGAGGTATCGTGTACTGAGAATTCACCCAGTGGAAATAAAGTAGTGTTCGAGTGATAAAGTTACACCAGTAACTTGTAAAATCACCAGAAAGAGAGCAAATGATGTCCATGATTAACTGATAACAGCTGACAGGAACAAGACGATTTAGTGAGATTCTTTAATGTTTCAAGTTGTTGCCTGTAAAACTCCTGGTCAAGGATGGCTCATTTCAGAAATTGGATCCCTGAAGTGCAAACTCACAGCCACTTCCAAAACACAATTTCGCACAATACAAGAAACAACAATCGCCACAAACACAAACAGAGCACGATATTTGTACAGAAGCAACTCTGAATTCGAACTGCAGCTGCAAACAACTTTGTTTCACAATTCCAGTTCAAGTGATGCTACGGGTAACAAACAGATCAGCAGGAATACATCACATATTGGTTTCCTGGTAACTTAGAAGCTGACAAAAGCCTAGGCAATCTCCGACGCCTGCCACTGGATGGAGCCGTGCATGTAATACAAATTCACATTGTACAGGCGCCACAGACTAATAGAAATATTCCATTTCCATTTTGAATACAATGACATACTGTTGAATTTGCTTGGAGAAACTGTAGGCCGGCAGCAATACATCAGACTAAAAGTTCTATTCACCCCATCTATTCTATGTTTTCAGGATTACACAACATGCCACTAATCAGCAATACATGGCGTGTTGCAAAACTGACATAGTACCTGAAACATCTATACTGACATCTAAAACATATCCTATTTAATCAATAAATATTTGAAATGTTCATACTGGTTGGTGGTGCATGCAACATTTCACACAACATATAAATTACAACAACGAAACATTAATCCAACAGTGACCGATAGACTTCTCCTAAGTCTACTTCATGTGTCGAGAATCCATGTTAGCATACACAACCGCCAGCCATTCCCACCTCTTCTCCAGAAACCTTCCAACGAACCTCATGTCAATCGCTCCACTAATTATTTTTTGGCGGATATCTGCATTTAACATTTGAATTTAATATGTATATATTAATCGTTAGTTGTTTTGATATATTTGCAATTTGGTTTTGTGTTAAAATAACTCACCCTGGAGAGGAAGTGCTGCACGATGAGTTGGGTTGAATGTAAAGTTTGTATGCTCTGAAGTATTCAGATCACCTATTTTGTTAAGTTAAACAAATAGAATTATCTCGGCGCTTCAGTAAATATTTTAAAATATAAAATCTATGGTGATGCAAAAAATTCAATTACCAAATTTAATATCTTTCTTCAACATAGTTGCAAACACAATAGGATTGCTGCCTTCAGCCGTTGACCACCGATATGAGTTTTGAATCAACTTAGAACCCCAAATACCAACAGGAATAAGATTGCCCCTACAGTTTGAAGTTTTTGAAATATTTGAAAACATCTTTTTAGTAATATGTTAAAATATAATTACGTTGTTTATTTACTAACTTACATACCACGCATCCATGAAGATCACCTCTCTATAATTGGTGCACGTCCCAACACGTTCACATTTACAATAGTGAACGACTATGCCAACTATGTCCGATTTCGAATAAGAAGTTTCAATTGCTCTGAGTAAGTATTACAGGACTAATGTATACGATACATACCTACAAAGGTTTTATTTGGTCGCTTTGCTACATCCCAAAATGGCATCAGATGCTTTGGGAGTTCTGGGAACTCGAGCGGCAGAGAAGGTTCAACAACTGTCCATCGATTAAAGGAGCACTCATATGCGTGTCCAATCGCTCTAAACTCCACATCTCCCAGGTTAGCATTAACTGTAACCCTGTGAAGAACATACTTGCAACCAGGTTGCAGTATGCGATTGAATCGCTCTACTTCAGTGTGTCCCCAAACATTCGCTTCGATTTTTGCCCCCTTAAATATGTTTGAGAAGATAATGTAAGGTTGTGATAAAACATCTTTACATTTTAGCAATTTATTATCAAAAGTTGTTGGTACTTACATTCTTATCCATTAGAATGAAGGAAACGTTGTCACCATATCTATTTGGAGGAAATTTTATTTCAACCCTCACACACATGCTGAACCTTGCGTAGCCGTAGCCGTTGATATCTCCCTCACCAATATCATCAAAATCCTTAAACCTAGGGGTCAGTGGGTTTTCAATCATGTTTGCGTAGGTCCTCTTACTTGTGAGTCTAATGGGTGCCATCTACATAAGAAAGGTGCTAAATATTTAATGGTAGGAAAATGTTAGGGAAAGGCTTAACTTTTAAATTTGCATAAATGCTTGATCATGATTTAAACACTATCATTGGTTATATTTCCAGCGAAATAAGGGTGACAGATACTTAAAATCCACTAATAATTAAAGTTCATAGGTTACAGGAACATGACCAGGCTTGGATTCCAAAGCGCTACACTCAAATGGTCGAAAAATCCATAAAGTTCACTCAAAATAACTCACACAAACCATAGTATATCATGAATGTTCAGATTATCTACAACAGGGAAGTAAGACTCATCTCACCTGAATGCTTGAGAATCAATCAAAAGAATAATTACTTCGAATCGCGGTTGTGCTTCCCAATCCTCTTGAGTGTATAATCTGTAGAAAAAAATAAAGGATCACGACATACCAATATCAAATCTGATAACAAACTGGTAAGAAGAATTGCACTCTACAGCCAAATTCATTGAGACAACCTATTTGCTTAACTGGTACTGGAAATTAAACATTGCCAGTCGGATCTAGAAAGTTGTATACCATAACCAAAGACATTAGTGTATTGTTAGAAAGAAATCATATGCAGGAGCGACGTTTGCACTTAAAATGACCATAAAAAGCACGTATCTACCACTGATACTTAAAATTTACAAATAAGGTTGGAACAGTCCATTCAGTTTCTTCTCTTGACCAGTAGTTATTACCAAGCCCTAGCTCTCCGGTCATGAACAATCCTATGACAGGTAAACATCTAGCAGCAGCAAAGGGTTTATTCTTTTGATTACAGATGATATTGACTGCTATAGTTCTCCGATACTAAATCAAGGCTCTCCAGTGAAGGGTTTTTCTTTTGCTGATTAGTAGGTTGAAAATATCATCAGTGCTAGGACCAATTGATGCCAAGAGATGTTGATCACAAAATTTTAGAGTCTACACAACAAGCTAATAACAATGAACATCAAACATCATCAGTACAAGCTACCAGTTAATAACGGGTTAATAAAAACCCATCACATCAATAGATGCAGACCCCAAATTTGCTAACCTAGATTTCTACTGTGCTAGAAAATAATATATATAAGTAAAGAGGATAGTTGCAGCAGCTCAAAGGAACATATTCAGAAAAAAAAAATGCAGAACATGCATTGCCTGGTCGAATTCTAAAACTAAAAGCACAAAGGAAGCAAAGCAGCTAGTAATAGAACTATTCAGCACTGCAATAACTTCGCTTGTAGGATCTGACAATCTTTTAGTCCTGCAATGTCATATACTTTTATCGCTTGTTGTTCCAACACTTGTCAATTGCTTTTTCTTACTTCCAGGTTATGGAAATGGCATTGTCTATGTAGTCTCTGTGGAGGGGGCAGAAAACAAGGTTTTATGCAGATCAACGGGAGAGCCCTGATTACATATGCACGCTGTCTAAGGACCAAAAGGTTCTCGACCTTTGCTGCGACAGTGGTGGTTTTGCTCTTAGTGCAGCAAAGGGTGGTGTTATTGGTATGGTATAATACTGCAAGCTAGTGGACCTTTTTAGTCCTCCATTCATATGCTCCCAAAGTTCATCACAATTAAATTTTACTTTAATTAATATTGACTGCTATAGTTCTCCGATACTAAATCAAGGCTCTCCAGTGAAGGGTTTTTCTTTTGCTGATTAGTAGGTTGAAAATATCATCAGTGCTAGGACCAATTGATGCCAAGTGTGAATAAAAAACCTAGCATCAACTAATTGCGCGACGAACGACACAGAATACTACTGAAATACTCTAGCAATAGGGGCAACAAGAATGACGCCAGGGTGCGCCGCAGCCCAATCCAAATGCAAGATGGCGTCGACACTCCTACATGTTTGGTGTTTCTTTTCGGTCAAATCTTTGAAGGAAGCTGACAGAATCCTTGTGCGACACCGGATCGTGAAGTAAAAGGAACAACATAGGTTACAACATCCATCAACAAGCTAACACAACAAGCTAATTCCATATTCATCAATAACGTTGATCGCAAAATTTTAGAGTCTACACAACAAGCTAACAATGAACCTCAAACATCACCAGTACAAGCTACCAGTTAATAACGGCTATCCAACAATTCATCATAACCTAGATTTCTACTGTGCTAGAAAATAATATATAAGTAAAGAGGACAGTTGCAACAACTCAAAGGAGAGACATTTGCTAACCTGCCAAGATAGATAGGCTTGCTCTCTGAATCCTGTTAGAAAAACACTCAACATCAGGAATTTTCCAAGGTAAATCACAGAATGAACGTGCACATTGCCGAGGGTCTTCCACAACTATGAAAATAATCTGCTTTAAAATTCCACAGCTACGAAAATAGAACATTATTCTTGAAACTTTATCCTCAACAGGGACAGCGACAGGTGTTTCTAGATTCTTGTAGGGACAAGCATGCACATATGTAACTTGTGTAGCTCTAGTTGGATTTCTAGTTATTTGCTATGCCGAAGTGAATATCTGCTTAGTTTATTTTGTCTTATAGCATCAATCATGTTATCTGATGCAATGTATGTATTCCTAATCAACATGCAGGGCCATGTTCTGAACCATATGGCAATGAAACACTTTCTGATGCTGAACCTGTGAACAGAAATTCTGCTCTTGATCTTCTGGTGTCTGCTGATGCAGATCAATCAGGTTCGAATCAAAATATTCAGAACAAAAAAACTTAAGGTCTCTCATGAATCCATGGATTTATCGGGGCAGATGACTGAACCACAGCACAATGGCTCAAGTAACATCTGTTTTGATGGAACGGAGATTTTCTCAAGTAGCGATAAATGCCAACAAAGTCCATCATCCTAGAGCTCTCAGTGTATTGGTGGCCTAGGGATTTCAAATGGACCAAGAGGTGTTCACACAAGAAACAAATATAAACTTAAGCTGGCACTGTGTGAAGATTTTCAGCTAAAGGATAATTATTTGACAATGGAAAAGAAGGTAGGTGCCGGTCTAGCCCAGTCGTACGGGGCACTCTACCCAGATCGATCGAAAAATTTGAGAGAGGCGATCAGGAGAGACGGGCTAACCTGGCTGGTGGCCGAATGACAATGCCGTTGCGACGTCGTGCAGTGCGGAGGCGGCGATCTCTCGAGGGATTGCGGAGGTGGAGGCGTCCTGGCCCAATCAGTGCGGCGGCGGCCTCGTCCCGTCCCGGCCAGTGCAGCAGCGCCGTACTCCTCCCGCGTGTAGTGCGGCGTGGCGTCCTCCTCTCGCGGGCGGTGACGGAGACGGTGCCGTCCTACTCTCTCAGACGGAGGTGAGGGATGCGAGAGGAGTGGGGGAAGGGGACGTGGAGGGGGATTTGAGGTGTAGTCTCCATGTCCTCCATGATCGGCGGTTGTCGCACGGAGCTGACCGGCGGTTGCCTTGATTTGACCGGGGCCGGGCTGGCCTGCGGTTGCCATTCAAGGATGCGGCGCCGAGGGATTGGGAGATCGACGACAGCGCGGGAAGAAGAGGAGGGGATGGTGGAGGGGCCGGGGGCTTCGAGCAGCGGCGCGGCGTAGCCGGCCTCGCTAGGAAATCGACGGGAAGAAGAGGGGATCGACGGAGCTGGAGGTTGGGTGGCGCAGTGTTTCCTCTTTGCGGGCGGTACGGGCGTGCGTCTCGTTTTTTTTTGTGGCGTGGGCGGTGCGATGTGATGAGGTGCTCATCACTGGGAGGTCCTCGGTCGTTGGATGCGTGTTAGATGGTTGAGATGTGTTGTGTCATACCCCCCTCTCACTCTTTTAATATTAGTGGAGATGTATGTATTCCTAATCAACATGCAGGGCCATGTTCTGAACCATATGGCAATGAAACACTTTCTAATGCTGAACCTGTGAACAGAAATTCTGCTCTTGATCTTCTGGTGTCTGCTGATGCAGATCAATCAGGTTCGAATCAAAATATTCAGAACAAAAACTTAAGGTCTCTCATGAATCCATGGATTTATCGGGGCAGATGACTGAACCCCAGCACAATGGCTCAAGTAACATCTGTTTTGATGGAACGGAGATTTTCTCAAGTAGCGATAAATGCCAACAAAGGCCATCATCCTAGAGCTCTCAGTGTATTGGTGGCCCAGGGATTTCAAATGGACCAAGAGGTGTTCGCACAAGAAACAAATATAAACTTAAGCTGGCACTGTGTGAAGGTTTTCAGCTAAAGGATAATTATCTGACAATGGAAAAGAAGGTAGGTGCCGGTCTAGCCCAGCCGTACGGGGCACTCTACCCAGATCGATCGAAAAATTTGAGAGAGGCGATCAGGAGAGATGGGCTAACCTGGCTGGTGGCCGAATGACAATGTCATTGCGACATCGTGCAGTGCGGAGGCGGCGATCTCTCGAGGGATTGCGGAGGTGGAGGCATCCTGGCCCAAGCAGTGCGGCGGTGGCCTCGTCCCGTCCCGGCCAGTGCAGCAACGCCGTACTCCTCCCGCGTGCAGTGCGGCGTGCGTCCTCCTCTCACGGGCGGTGACGGCGACGGTGCCGTCCTCCTCTCTCAGGCGGAGGTGAGGGATGCGACAGGAGTGGGGGAAGGGGACATGGAGGGGGATTTGAGGTGTAGTCTCCATGTCCTCCATGATCGGCGGTTGTCGCACGGAGCTGACCGGCGGTTGCCTTGATTTGACCGGGGCCGGGCTGACCTGCGGTTGCCATTCAAGGATGCGGCGCCGGGGGATTGGGAGATCGACGACAGCGCGGGAAGAAGAGGAGGGGATGGTGGAGGGGCCGGGGGCTTCGAGCAGCGGCGCGGTGCAGCCGGCCTCGCTAGGAAATCGACGGGAAGAAGAGGGGATCGACGGAGCTGGAGGTTGGGTGGCGCGGTGTTTCCTCTTTGCGGGCGGTGCGGGCGTGCGTCTCATTTTTTTTTGTGGCGTGGGCGGTGCGATGTGATGAGGTGCTCATCACTGGGAGGTCCTGGGTCGTTGGATGCATGTTAGATGGTTGAGATGTGTTGTGTCATACCCCCCTCTCACTCTTTTAATATTAGTGGAGATGTATGTATTCCTAATCAACATGCAGGGCCATGTTCTGAACCATATGGCAATGAAACACTTTCTGATGCTGAACCTGTGAACATAAATTCTGCTCTTGATCTTCTGGTGTCTGCTGATGCAGATCAATCAGGTTCGAATCAAAATATTCAGAACAAAAAAACTTAAGGTCTCTCATGAATCCATGGATTTATCGGGGCAGATGACTGAACCACAGCACAATGGCTCAAGTAACATCTGTTTTGATGGAACGGAGATTTTCTCAAGTAGCGATAAATGCCAACAAAGTCCATCATCCTAGAGCTCTCAGTGTATTGGTGGCCCAGGGATTTCAAATGGACCAAGAGGTGTTCGCACAAGAAACAAATATAAACTTAAGCTGGCACTGTGTGAAGATTTTCAGCTAAAGGATAATTATTTGACAATGGAAAAGAAGGTAGGTGCCGGTCTAGCCCAGTCGTACGGGGCACTCTACCCAGATCGATCGAAAAATTTGAGAGAGGCGATCAGGAGAGATGGGCTAACCTGGCTGGTGGCCGAATGACAATGCCGTTGCGACGTCGTGCAGTGCGGAGGCGGCGATCTCTCGAGGGATTACGGAGGTGGAGGCGTCCTGGCCCAAGCAGTGCGGCGGCGGCCTCGTCCCGTCCCGGCCAGTGCAGCAGCGCCGTACTCCTCCCGCGTGCAGTGCGGCGTGCGTCCTCCTCTCGCGGGCGGTGACGGCGACGGTGCCGTCCTCCTCTCTCAGGCGGAGGTGAGGGATGCGAGAGGAGTGGGGGAAGGGGACGTGGAGGGGGATTTGAGGTGTAGTCTCCATGTCCTCCATGATCGGCGGTTGTCGCACGGAGCTGACCGGCGGTTGCCTTGATTTGACTGGGGCCGGGCTGACCTGCGGTTGCCATTCAAGGATGCGGCGCCGGGGGATTGGGAGATCGACAACGGCGCGGGAAGAAGAGGAGGGGATGGTGGAGGGGCCGGGGACTTCGAGCAGCGGCGCGGTGCAGCTGGCCTCGCTAGGAAATCGATGGGAAGAAGAGGGGATCAGCGGAGCTGGAGGTTGGGCGGCGCGGTGTTTCCTCTTTGCGGGCGGTGCGGGCGTGCGTCTCATTTTTTTTGTGTGGCGTGGGCGGTGCGATGTGATGAGGTGCTCATCACTGGGAGGTCCTGGGTCGTTGGATGCATGTTAGATGGTTGAGATGTGTTGTGTCATACCCCCTCTCTCTCTTTTAATATTAGTGGAGATAAAATAAAATCCGATGGCTCACAATTTTAATTGCAGGTATATAAACTTACCTTAATAGATGATCTGCAAAAAGTGAGCTTTAACAGCACAATAACTCATCATTTTTTTAGGGGATGGGCATCGAGATTTTATTTCACTTTCTTAGAGTTGGCACTTTGGATTTTTTGTGAAGGGGAGGAGAGGGAGTAGTAGTTTTTTTAGATAATAATGACATACTTTATTGATCAAATAACATCATCACAAACGAAGTTCAAACCAGATAACACCAACCGACACAAAAACATAGGTTTAGACAAAGAACATGATTTTTACTTAGTTGGAAGAGAAAATAATAAATAAGTTGTTCCCCCTTAGCTAAGGGATCATCTTTAGAAAAAAATATGATAAGACTAGCTATTTGACCCATTGTACAATATGTTTTCCCTTAACAATCATATTAAAATTTAATCATGACTAAGTATAGCAAGAAGAAGTAAGCTGAAAAAAAGGATAGCAAGAAGAGATAATTCATTGTATGACACGTATTTATTGTCATCTCTAGATGATGTGGAGAGCTAAGGGCATTTCTAGCCGATCCCTCAAAAACGGTTAGAGGAGTAAATATTCATTTTCTTCTACTCTAACGGCCACCTAACCGAACCCCCATAATCATTAGAGAAGTAAAAAATACTCCAAGCACCGACAGACCCCTAAATATACCCGCCGAGCCACGTCACGCTTGGAGTGAAAATTATATCCTCTTCTGACTGCTCACCGCGCCGCCTCCTTCATCAAATCCACCACCCACACCCACTGGCACCTCGTTCCCCACTCTGGTGCCACCCCCATGGTCGGGTCCTCCCGCCGTCGATCCCCTCCACCGATTTGGAGCACAGATCCTCGCTGCTCCTCCTCTCGCGGCCGTGGAGGCTCCCGTCGGTTCCCCGACTTGCCACCATTGCCTCCATCGCAGAGGAGGTAACTCGGTGTGTGATATGTCTCCGACGAATCTATAATTTTTTATGTTCCATGTTTGATTATATATCAGCGCCACATGTTTTTATATCATTTTGGTATGATTTATGGAACTAACCTATTAACAAGATGCCAAGTGCCAGTTCCTGTTTTCTGCTGTCTTTTTGTTTCAGAAAAGTTGTACAGGAAATATTCTCAGAATCCGCTGAAAATTTACAGGAATTATTTCCAAGCAGAAACAAAGACGGAGCCAGAAGGACGCCCGGAGGGGGAGGCCCCAGCCTCCAGACGCCCCCCAGGCGTGGCCCACCCCTTGGCCGCGCCTGGGCCCCACCTGGGCGGCTCCTTCACCTCCTCGAGCCACCCCTTCGCCTACAAAATCGTCTTCGACCCGAAAACCCTAAGTACCCGATCATATTTTCCAGAAGACGTCCGACGCCGCCGCCACCGCCAACCTGTAATGCCCCAAGGATTGGTACTATGTAGATTTGAGCATTTCCGCCAAATCCGCATAATAACGATCCTAGGACGCCCACCAGGCATAACGTGCACGTCGTAACACACACGTTATGCGGGTGGAATTGTGATAACATTACAACAGTTGTCGATGGAACCGACAAAAGAACATATATATAACAACGACTCACCGAGTCAAGAACAAAAGATACATTACAAAGATCCAAAATAACAACGGAAGCGTGAAATAGCGTCCGACTATGGACAAGATACAAATTTGGACTAAGAGTCCTGAAGATAAACGAAGGCACCATATCCCTGCCCAGGCCAAGCCGGAGGGATTCCCAAGCTAACGTCGTCAAACTTCAAACCTGTCGGCTGCATTGGAATAGCATCCCCGAAGGGGTCAGTACTATAAACAGTACTGGCAAGTAATACTCACAAGATATCAAAGCTGGAATTCCGGGGAAAGAGGGTTAGCGATTGAGGCGGCGGCAAGCAACACTAACAACTTATAGAGACACGCTACCACTTTCGTCTACAAGAGAAAGGGTAAGAGAGCGCATAAGTAACCAACTATACTACTCACCACATCAAAAACCCGCCCAAGTATTACTCCCTCGATCAACCACCCACGAGGAAGCAATCAGGACAACTCACACGGTGGACAAGTTTTATGAGTTATTTATTCAAGTAATCTATCTTACTAGTCAAGTTATAATCATCATAAGGTGCAAGTTGTCTATGATCTTTTTAGCCAGCGCATTTTACCAAGTCGTCCATAACCGCGGACACGGCTTTTCGAAAAGATTTCACCCTGCAGGGATGCACCAATGAACCCACACGCATCGAAACACTCGCTTAGAGGTGTATTGGTGGAGCGTTAGACGCAATACTTCCCTTCTCCACAAACAAGTTCAGGGAGCCACCTAGCTAGGTCTGATCCACCTTGAGAGTCCGGCTGAAGCTTCGAGTTGGACCTAACCGATGCATGCACGGCTTCGAGAGGAACACTCATACGATTGCCCTCCTTCCACATGCGGTAAACGCTCATGCCGCAAGCCCTACCGAAACACCCGAACTACTTGTGGCATCTGGACAGGTTTGAGGATCCGGAAATAGATTGCGGGGAGGCCCATAGAACTCCCACATGTGGTGTGCGCTCAGTCTTGGATCAGCGGAAAAGAACTCGGGTCCTAGGCGACACTAGCAGAACAAAACACCACGATTGGCCTTCCGCCGGTGCCTTATCTTTATTAAGTTATTCCCATCGCAACAGAAATTAAAGATTACCATTTAAGTTGAGCCTAGCTATCATATTAAAACAAGACTAGATAAAGAGATAACATGACTCAAGCAAAGCACCTAAGCATGCAGTACGACTCGCAAGGCCAACAAGGTAAATGTGGAGGTGTGGCTATATCATGGCTGCCAGGTAAATATGCAAATAGAATCGGGACACAAGCATCGTGACATAAGGCTAGCAAGGAACAAAAGATAGGAGGAGTAAGAGACAAAAAAACAAGCAAAGATAGCAAGGGAGTATCACTTGCCTGCAATCCGGTAGTGGTAGCAGAACTTGTCGTTGCTCACATCAACTCAACGTCCTATTCCCGAAGAAGCAAACAAACATCGGAAACATAAAAGATGCATTTTACTCTACGGCAAAAGAATCGGCATGTTGATGCAATGCATGCATGACAAATTAAATGTGATCCAATTTTATTCCCTAACACATGGCAAAACATTTTAAATGGGATCGGTGCACAATATAGATGCACCGGACAACCCCAAAATTAAAGTTGGATTAATTCGACTAAATGGATAAAGGTGCGATGTTATTTAATTATGCATGATTTTATAAGATACGCATATAGGTAGATAGGGCTAGGGTTGGGGTCACACATCGGATTTGGGGAAACTTCGGATTCGAAACCACCATCTTCGGATCAGAGAGGAAGTAGTCGACGTCGTCGAAGTAGTCGAAGTAGTCGTTCATCCGGAGTCGGAGTAGTCGAGTTAGTCGACGTCGTGGAAGTAGTCGTACTCGGGGCGTCGGGGTTGCAGACCTTGGCGTTCCGGTCTTCGGGGTCGACGGATTCCACGGTGGTCGGGGATCGAACACCGGTCTTCACGGACACACACGAAGGCGGTCGGCACAAACGAACTCGAAGAGGAGAACTTTGGCGGGTTCCGGTGTCAGGGAAGATCTTGTCGTATCTCCATCCGGTCATCGAACTTGTCGTTGCATGGCTCCGGTCTTCGGGGTCAGTGGCGTTCTTGTCGGGTTCACGGAGATCTTGGCGTCTGATGCATGTAAAATGCATACATGAACTTTGCATTAAATTACTTATATTTCAATCATATTTGCATCATATAAGGGTTATATCATTTTTTCTATTAATTTTGAGAATATTTCACAGTTTCCCTATTTTTCTGGAATTAACCCTGCTCTGGCAGAAAACCCTATTTTCTATATTGTTGAGTTTCAGGGACCAAACGACGTCCAAATGACCTGAAAATTTACGGGGATCAATTTTTGGAAGGAAGAAAGCGTAGGAGCGAAGGAGGCGAAAAAGTGGAGGCCCGAAGGCCAAAAGACATAGGCCCACGCGGCCAGATTCCTTGGCCGCGTGGGACTAGTCATCTGGGCCCTCGTGGCTCCGATGTCGTCGATCTTTCTTGCAGAAGCTTCGTTTGACCTAAAACCTACTATAAAAATAGTCCCCCGATGTTTTCCAGAAGAGAGCGCCGTCGAAACACAGAAACACCAAAACAGAGACCTGGAATTGAGATTGGAGGGGGAAAACTCCGGCGGGGCGCTGCCGGTGTGGTCTCCATCTCCCCCAACGTCATCTCCACCATCTCCATGATGAAGAGGGAGTAGTCCACCCCTGGACTATGGGTTTGTGGAAATAACTTATGTATCTCTCCTCTCTTTGAGCTTCACTAATTAGCACCGTATGAGCCGCCGAACATGATTACGGTCATCTATGTAATGCCTTTGTGGTGGATCTCTTTATGAGTTAATATATGTATGAGATTGCAATTGTTTTGTTTCAGTTATGAAAGTAGATGCATATTATGTACCCCGTTCTTGTAGTTCTGCCCAGCGAGCAGAGCCCTTCAATCCCCCGTCCATCAGACACTGAGACCCAGGTCAGGGGGTAGGTCGCCATGACCATCCCCTCATGGAACGAGGTCATCCTCGTTATTGAGGCATCCCATACTAGCAGGAGCAAATTATATGACTACGCCCTTTCCCATATGTGGGTAGATGTGGTCGCACAGGTTATTGGCTGTTCAGTAAGTACAAGGACTCAATGTGCATTTTTCATAAACATCACCATTCACCATTTCTCCACTTCAACACCGATCTCACGGCATTCCACATTTATCCAAGTACTTCCAAAGGAGTTTTGAGTAAACAATATTTTTTCTTTTCCCATCCTATAGTTTGAAAAAGAATTTTTCCACCCAATACTTCCATATAGGGTGTCAAAATAATATACTTGTATTTTGGAAAAGGGTTTTCAAAATCATAGCTTTAGTGGCAAAAACCACTTAAGTCATTTATGCCCTTCATAGGTAAAGCATGTAAATCAAAATAGACGTATATAAATGCAAGCTCAGAGAAGTAGCTTGCCTGTTTTCAGCATAGTGTCCCTGGACTTCTCCTCACTGATCAAAGAAATAAACTCCGGTTCTTCTCAAATAAATCCTTTCCAAGGTTCCCTCTGATAGCGTTTGTATCTAGCGTCGTAAAAAGGAAAGAACACAATCAACATACAGTAGAACACTCCAACAACAAACATCAAGCAATACTAACAAACAACAATCATGATGGAAAACTATTATTTAACAAACAAGTTGGGCAATCACCTCACTACTCATGTTTATAAAAATATGATTAAAGTTATGATTAAGCATCTTTATTCAAACAGGAAATACTTCAGACAAAAGTTAAGCTACCAACTCTTTTCTGTAATTCAAAATATCTCACCAATCTAAGGTAGAGACATTAACAAGATACTCGAGCTAATACTCAACTTAAATACAACCAAGTATAACAAGCAAGGCAATTATATTAATCACACAAAAATAATCTAATCATCAATTAAACCAGCAATACCTACCATTACTAAACTACTAAATCAAGCATCACAACCACTCTCAAGCATCACACATAGCTACTGCACTCACAAGGCAACACAATTTGATTTCAATTTAATTTAATTAACTATTATTTAATTAGGTCTTAAATATGGCAGAAACTAGTGGTGCATGTTTAATTACATAACTTAAGTTCTGTTGATCATAAAAATATGAACTAAAATTCTACTGATAGCTACTGATGTGTAGAAGACAACCCAATTGGATTTAATTCAATTGAGGTTATTAAACTCCCTATATAAATGTTTTTATCCAGAAGGTTAGTTTTCTTGTTTTTGCTACAACTCAAGTTAATATTACTCAAAAGTTAAATCCTCTTAGGGATAACTAGTATTGCTTAAATGTGAGCTGACAAAATTGGTTTGACCTCATTTGGATTAATAGAGTATCAGAAACAAACAAGTTTAGGTTTTATACCTTCTGTGGCATTTTGAATATCATTATTTATTTATTAAGCCTTTTTTCTAGTATTTACTAGAAAATTTGATCCTCTCTTTTTTCTTTCTATAGTGGAGATAGTCGCACGTAATGAAAGATCACGGCCATATTATTAAAAGCTTGCGGTAAGAAGGGGTTTCGTTCTAGTGCCCTGAAATAATATTCCAAAGCCTTTGTATGCTCTCCATTGCTTGTGTGTATAAGGCCTATGTTATAGAGTATATAACTTCGATCTAAATGGGGTGAAACCACTTTAGTGAGTTAGCGAATTTCATAAGCTTTCCAGAACATATTAACTTGCTTAATTTGGATTCCTAGATCTCGAGATATTAATTTTCAAAGTCTTAATCAATTTTCTGACAGAAGATTCACCTTTTAAGTTTAACAACTAACTGATTTGATATTTTCCTATTGAATTAACCACAATACCAAATGGGATAAAACCAGTGGCAGTGGTAATATTAGTTAAAGTACTTTTGACACAATTTTAGTTTGGTATTTTTGGATAAACCAAGTTCTAGGAAACATCTCCCAAAGATGGTACCAAAATAATCTTTCTGGTTTTTAGGTTACAACTAACACATTTGTCATTTTTATTTTGAATTGGAGAGATGTCCAAAATGATCATGGCCTGCATCTATGTGAAGATGGCATGTTATACTAGCTACATTATTTTAGTTTGCTATTTTTAGGCCTCTGGTTAAATAGGAACTTGCATGGGAAGTTGGCTGTCTCTGTTATTTCATGTGGTGGAATAAACTGATTAGCTATCTTCCTCAACTTAGATCTTTTATATAGATTTTATTTTTGGGGTTTACAACACTTGTTCATGCCAGTACACTAACCATACTAACATGTTATGCCAAGAGAAACTCCTGAATAAATCTAGGTGAATTAATATTAACAGTTTCAAACAGAACCATTTATCTGTTTTCAGAAGTTTCTGAAAACAGACAGAACATAGCTACTTGGCCTACTTATTCGAGGATGTTAGACTAGTTATTTTGGAAAACTAAAACTTTAATTTCAATTTATGAAACTAGCTCTTTCCAACCTCATCAAGTTTGCAAAATTTGGTGCAGTAGATTTTTCAGCACTTGCTTAAAAAGAGAGCTAATCTATTCTGTTTTCGAGCCAGCACTTAACAGTTTTCAGAAAATTCAAACAGGGCGGGAACTAACCAGGGCCGTTGATCTCGCGATCGACGGCCCACGGCCATCTTCTTCATCCCGACGGGGCAGAGAACAGGGAGAGAGAGAGGGGCCAGGGGAGGCACCTGCCGGCGGTGAGGGACTCCGGGGTGGCTTGGGGGCGAGGGAGGGTGGCCTGGGCTACTCCTGGGTGGCGGTGGCGTCGCCGGAGACGCACCGCAGCGGCGTCACGGCGCGGTGGCCGAGCTGCTTGAAGTGGAGCTCCGAGCTCCTCTTCGGTGGCTCCTAGGTGAGGGGGTGTGGTGCGGTGGTGGGTGTGGTGAGTGTGGAGGCCAGGGGTGGCCTTTTATAGGCTGGGGAGCTCGGGTTCGTGGCCGGCAAGGGAGAAGCGCGGCCAAGCCGCGGGCGGCACGGGTGCGTGCAGGGGCGGCGTCGTGTGGGCTGGAGATGGCAAGGGGCCGTGTCTGGGGGGGTAGTGGGGTGGCGTGGGCGCGTGCTGGTGGTCGGGCGCGCCTCGGGCGGGTGTGTGCCGGCCGGGGTGGTGTGGCACAGTGCGCGCACGCAAGCTGTTCGACAGGGGGGGGCACGACATGTTTCCGGCGAATGCGGCCAGAGGGGGTGGGTCCTGGTGCAAGGGGTTGCCATGGGGAGTCTCAGGGGATCATGGGTGACCTCCTGGACAAGGTGGTTCAGGGTTTGGTGCTGGTTGGAAACATGAGGGCATGGGGGTGGCATGTCCATGCCAATGCTAGCTAGGGCTAGGGTTTAGGGTGAGGGGAGTGTGGGGTTGTGTCCAGCAAGTGTAGGGGATGTTGGGTGAGCTGCTGGACAAGTTGGGGAAGCAAGGGAGCAAGTAAGGGAGTGGCATTTGAATAAAAGGGTGATGGTACTATGTTGCACTATTTGCCACTATTAGGCACTATTAGGGTTTAATTGCTAAAAGCAAAAAGGTGGGGTGCAAGTGCGCAAATGCTGTGGGAAAAGTATAGGTGCTGGTGTTTAACCTTTTAAAGTTGCTACCAAAAATGGAGATTCCATTTTAGGTAAAAAAAGAATTTGTGGGAATGAAATAATATTTATTATTTCATGTGACCTTCTTATTATAGGTCTTATTATTTCATGTGACACTTAATTGTCTTCTTATTTTTTTATTTAGCAAGCAAACACACAACAATGAATAAAACACAAGCAATATTCACATCACACCCATGACCACACAATTCAAACCACAAGAATTAATCACACCACCATTTTCATGATTAACAATATTATCTTGTAAAAATGATCATACTCAATTATGACAAGATGATGTTTTAAATAAATGTTTCAACTCATAACTTAATTGTTTTCAAAAAGGTTTGATAAAGGAAATAGGTGGGGTAATATATTTCCCACTAGTGTTGTTTTAAAACGGAGTGGAAATCAAAGTTTGTAAAATGGGAGTTGCATATACATGCAAAATATCATGGTTGGCAATAGATAGGAGATAACATATAGATCTCCATATTTTTGGGAACACATAATTTTGGAAATACTTTTACTTTCTCAACTAAAGGGTATTTTATTTGTTGCTGAAATCAAACATCCTAGAAATAGACTTTGGCCAAAATAAGATTGGAAAAGATATATGGAATCTACTCTTGTCATAACATGAGCACCAAGTTGAATATATTTTTACTTGGGTTGGGTTCTTCGATTAATATTTACTAGTCAAACAACATAAACCTCAAGTCACACAAGGCCAAACAGAACAATATAAAGGAAAACACAATCAGTAGTGAAGTAATTTCAAAAAGTTTTTGTTGGTTCTGAATTTTGGGTCTTGTTAATTCTTATTATAAATTTGGGATGTTACAGAAACCCTAGGGTTTGGAGGTTAGGTGGGCTTGGGCCGGTTTGGGCTGCTCTCTCGCAATTCTCAAAACATTTTCTTTTGCAAATTAATTTTTGACAATTAATTTTAGAAAAAGGAGACGATTGTCTCGGTAAAACTTTTCCGACAATTTTAGAAAAATAAAATAGGGTTTAATAAAATAAATTTTTTTGCCAAAAAATATGCGATGCGCATGATGCTGATGTCATGATGATGCAAAAAGCAAAACAAACAAAATCTAAATTGGGGAAAACCCAGGGACATTACACAACCCTAGTTCGGGAGGGTTCTGCAGCTCTTACCGGCACCCTGCCGGAGAGGGGAATCGACACCGAAGGCATCTACACCACCATGCCTGCCTCCGGAGTGATGCGTGAGTAGTCCACCACGGGACTACGGGTCCATAGCAGTAGCTAGAGGGTTCTCTCTCCTCCTTGTACTCCATTGCTTAGATCTTGTGAGCTGCCTATCATGATCAAGATCATATTATCTGTAACTGCTATATGATTGTGTTTGTATGGATCCGATGAATTGTGGAAATCATTAGTTTTGTTCATCTATGTGTTATGTTTTATCTATGAACTTGCATGCTCTCCAATGCTAGTGGATGTTTTGGCCAAGTAATTGTTAGTATCTTCAGAGAGGGTATTTATGTTAGATAGTGTGTTCATGCCTCTTTTTGTCTAAGCTCAGGTTGACAGAAACGATCAAGACTAAAGATGTGTTGTTGCCACTAGGGAGGAAACAGCGGTGTGATTTCCCTGTGTTATTTACATTGCTTACATTATGCACTTTGCTTATTGCAACGATCTGTTGCTTGCAACTTAATACTTCTGGGTGACATGATGGATAGCGATCCCGGGGTGGATTATTAGTCATAGACGCAGTTGGATAACGGTCTATGTATTTTGACGTAATGCCCATATTAGATGAAACGGTGAACTATATTGTTTTATGATAGCATTGTTGTGCGCCCACAATTCTGTCAATTGCCATGCTGTAATTTGTTACCCATCATGTGTATCTTTTGGAGAGACACCGCTAGTGAAATGTGGACCCCGGTCCTATTTTCCTACATTGTTTACAACCATTCTAATAATTTTTCATCATCATTTGCTCGCTGGTCATATTTCACTCTCATCATATTTTACATCTGCACATTTAATTCTTTGTGTTCAGCAAGTCAGAGAGATTGACAACCTCTCTGTTTCGTTGGGGCAAAGTAGTTTGTTTCTGATTGTGTGCAGGTCCATGTCAACACGCCAAGAAGCTCTTTTTCTAGCACCGTTGACACCTAGCAAGGCCTTCTCCAAGTTCTACTGGTTTGGTAACCTTGGTTTTGTAATCAAAGGAAACTGATGCTTTGCTGCATCATACCTTCCTCTTGGGGTTCTCCAGCGAACGTCTGATCCACGTCATCAGTGTGCGGCAGCAGTCGTGGGGACGTGGGTGGCAGAGATCACCGATCGCGCAACCCACCAACGGATTTGGATCGGGTCCTACCACTCGACGGCATCATCCTAAGAAACAATGCACATGAAAATATAATAAAATACATACATGTTGTCACCGCATCGACCGCCCACGTGCAATGGATATCGGATATGTGCTCCATTATTTGGTATTCAGAATTTGCCTAAAAGGCCAGGTCATGCTTTGCTAACATTACTAAAGATTGTTGTACCACATGATTTCTACTTGAAATCAACTCCACAAATTAGTAAACCATGCAACTAATGTGTTCGGGATGCTCTCAAATTCTCTCGGGACCCCTTATGACTTGAGGAGGCATTTATGTGATTTAATTTTGTCATGAGTGTTTTAGAATAATGTGTTAAATAAAGTAGTAACAAACTCGCGATTAACTAAAAAATAAACTGTCCCATTTCTGGTGTTCACTGCTAATCAAACTTAGTACTCCTATTTCCTTATAACACCTAGTAATTTTAGTAAAAAAACGAAAGTTAATATTCACTAAGTAGAGCCTACATTAATTAATGCAATGAAAATATTAATTCAGTACACCGAACCAATTAAGTAGCTGATGGGGTGACAAAATGTGCAAACTTGGGATAGATGCGGGCATCACATAAGAGCTTATTAACTCGAAAGCAACCGATTTTGATATTGACACATAGGCAAGATGCAAATGTGACAAGAAAATGACCAGTGAGTTATCGATGTGCTTGGTGTGAATGTTAACGAGCGAACGGGACGTCGTTGTAAATTTCTCTCTGCTGCCCTAACAGAATTCTAGTAGATGGCATGCTCGATCGGGACCCTACTCAACCTCGACACCCTCTCCATAGTGAAGCTCATCGGTCGGCTCAAAAGCAGTCAAGAGCGTTAAGAGCTCGAGGATCCGGAGCCATCCACGGTGAATTTGGGTTAGAGTAACGTTAGCATTGACTTTATGAGCCGTGGGCACCCCTATATAAAAAGCAATAGAAAAAAAGAAAATTGAGTAAACTTTTCACTCTCACAACCTCTCTTCTCTCTTTCAAGTCTCTCAACTGGGCAGGGCAACAAATATTGCGCTAGAATTCTACGGTCAAAGATTGGATTTTGGAAGAAAATCATTTTTTTTCTTCAAACTACAGTAAATGAGAGGCCCGTAAATGAGAGAGGACACGCGTAGAACGGAAATCCTAGACCTACGGACAAATTAAATCGCTTACGGACGTAACTTACGGACCAACGTGTCCAGGCCTGATTAGCCCACATCCCCCCTGATTTCTCCTTGGGGTCCACCCCTGATAATCTCCTTGACTCAAACTGCTCCCGTAACTTTCCTCCGTAGGTTTTTCTTTCTGTAGATGTAGCATTACTGCGCGTAGAAGAAAGACATCGGACGAGAAGAAGAGCACGCACGCTGGGCGAGTCAACATAACCCAACCATGGAGTCCGTCGACGCAGGGGGCGAGGTGCGGCACTGGAGCGCGGAGGTCAACGGCGTCTCCCTCCACGTCGCCGAGCAGGGACCCGCCGACGGCCCGGCGGTGCTCCTCCTCCACGGCTTCCCGGAGCTGTGGCTCTCGTGGCGCCACCAGATGGCCGCCCTCGCGGCCCGCGGCTTCCGCTCCCTCGCTCCCGACCTCCGCGGCTACGGCGACTCCTCCGCCCCCGCCGACCCCGCCGCCTACACCATCCTCCACCTTGTCGGCGACGCCGTCGCGCTCCTCGACCACCTCCGCCTCCCCAAGGTGCGCACTTTTCTGGTTTTTTATTGTTTTTTGCTTCTTGGCCACTGCGAGTCAGATGCTGAGACCGACGTGGTGCGCCGGAGCAGGTGTTTGTGGTGGGCCACGACTGGGGCGCGCAGGTGGCGTGGCATCTCTGCCTGCTCCGGCCGGACCGGGTGCGCGCTGTCGTCGCCCTCGCGGTGCCCTACTACCCCCGCGCCCCTTTCCCGGTGACGGAGTTCTTCGCGGCGCGCGGCGATGGGTTCTACATCATGCAGTTCCAGGTTCCAGTTGTGATCCTTGCCCATGATTGCCTCCTGTGTCTTGTGATTTAGTTTCAGCATCCAGTCTTCTGCTTAAAATTACAGTGCACATGCTGTGTGAAATGGAAGCTCTTGCAGACTGCAGCTGCACACTCTGGTTACAGAAAAACTGAAGCAAATGTGCTTCTAAAGAGTGTTGAAGAAGATGATGATTTGAGGGGGCCAATTGGTTGATGAATCTTTTAATTTCTGTACTCAATGGCTCAGAGGACTCAATGAAGAAACTACATTTGATTTATGAACTGACAGTCTATATCCAAATTATGATCCTGTTTGTTTTCTGAAAATTTGAACAGTGCATCGTCTGTTAGCATTTTCGAAAACTAAGACTAGTAGGATTACATATTCTGTAATCAAATAGTATGATTAGAGATTCTATGTTCTGGGCACAAACACTAAGTTGGCTCTCATTTGCTCCCACATTATAAACAACTCGAAAAGTACATAATTACAGCTTCAGGCCCATTGTGTCATCAAGATGAGAATATCTGTTTGCTTGGATTTGTAGTCATGGTCTGTATTTACCACCATATAGCTGTTGCTGAATGACCAATTTATTTCAGCATCATGTCTGCAGGACCCTGGAAGAGCTGAAAAGGCATTTGCCCGATACGACGCCGCGACTGTCCTAAAGAAGTTCTACTCCATCGAATTAGACGAACTCGCCGCTCCTCCCGGAGTAGAGATCATAGACTTCCTCGAGGCATCACCATCCCCACTTCCTTGGATGACTGACGAAGAACTAGGCCAGTACGCCGAGAAGTTTCAGAAGTCTGGTTTCACCGGGCCACTCAACTACTACCGCATGATGGACACGTAAATTCCATCACCTCTTTCCATGCTTTCTGTTCGATCTAGCTCCGCACTAATCCATGTGGAACACAGGAATTGGAGGCTCACTGCACCATGGCATGGCGCGAAGATCACGGTGCCTGCGAAGTTCATCGTGGGCGAGAAGGACATCGGCATGGAGTCCAATGGAGTCAGGCGCTACATCGAGGGCGGGGGCTTCAAGTCCAATGTTCCAGACCTTGAGGTTGCTATGGGCGGGGGTTTCAAGTCGAATGTTCCAGACCTTGAGGTTGCCATCATCGAAGGACACCATTACCTCCAGCAAGAGCAGGCCGTGAGAGTGAACGCTGAGATACTGTCCTTCCTGGGCAAGTTTACTGAGAACTGAGTAGGCAGATGGTGTGCAAGTGGTGCCTGTGAGTGCTACCTTTTCTGAACTGAAGAACAAAGCTCGTAGAGCTATGTACTCGAATAAATGTCAGAGCTAGATATAGCCATTTGTTTACTTGAAAGGAATAAAAGAGCATGTAAAATATATGAAGTGATCAACAGATGGAATACTGAATAAGCAAGGTTTTGAAAAGGTGTACTGCTGTTGCTTTAGCAAATCAGAGAATCTCACATAGGGCTACCCTGGAAGACCAATTCGATGTGTGATGCAGCTGGAGACACTAGTTGCTGAACAGACTGTGTTCAGAGATCTTCAGCGGAGCATTGGCCCACTGCAAACAGGTACATGAAATAGATGCAACTAAACAATCAAATAATTTCATATATTGAATCAATCACGTGATTGTACAAGCCTTCAATGAGGCATCAGGAACACATCATCAAGTTTTAGTATCAAGGTCTTGCTAGCCAAGATCACATCCGAATCTCCCCTTCCTCCCAACCAAGATCACATCAGGAACTAAGAATCTGAGATGAACTTGGAATTAGATCTCGTTCCTCCCAACCACCCACTCTCCCTGGTTATATAGAGTCCCCAGAGGAGCCACGAGATTAACTAGTTCATTACATGTTAAGCACATTTAGTGCAGAAAGCAGTGTTTAGCTGTCCTATTACAATCTCAGCCGTAGGATGGTAACAAAGGGATAACTGAGGGAGGGAACAGCCAAGGCAGTGCAGTTCCTGACAGCTAGCCGTGGAGATCAAAACTGAATCTCCCCTTCCTCTAACTCTTCTTGAATCTCCCCTTCTTCTACCTCTTCTTGGAAGATCTTCTGCTGCTGCTCCTGATCGTCGTCGTCTTCAACCTTGAGGACGAGTCCAAGTTGCCGAAACAAGCTGTAGGGGCCGACGCCGTACTCGTGGATGCCGAGACTCTTGATGACCGTGGGGTGTATCGTCTCGCTGGGCATGGCCGCCCTCTCCGTCTCGAGCACCTCCTGACGGGCCTTCTCCCTTGCCTTGCATCTCGCCGACTCCTTGGCACGAGCGATCAGCTCGGTTACTGAAGACGCTGGTGTGGCGGCGTGCTCTGCCGGAGCTGGACTGTCGACGCTCTCGTCTGAATCTGAATCGCTGCTGCTGCTGGCGTCTGAATCGGAATCGCTGCTGCTGCTTCCCATGTCTGAATCCGAGTCGCTGCTGCTTGAGCTAGGGCTCCCGCTGATGGTTGCGTCATCGCCAAGGTTCTTCGGGATCACCACCGGTGACGCGTCGCCGCAGATGTCGACGTACACCTCGTCCTCCTCCTCGGCGAGCGGCAGAGGCGCCGACACGACCGGCAAGGGGGAAACGCCGCCAATGATGTCAACGTCTTCCTCCTCTTCTTCGGCCATCATCTTGCCGTCTTCTCGCGATGCCTCTGCTCTCTCCCGACGGGGAAGGTCCGACGCTAGCTTCTCCAGCTCGGCCTTCAGCTGCTGCCTCTCACTATGCGTCGTCTTCCTGCGCTTGATCACGGTCACGGGAGGAGGAGAAGCCTTCTTGCTCCTCTTGGCTGGAGGTTCCTCGGATCGTGGCACCGGCAACTGCAAGGCGGCCGCCTTCTTGAGGAGGCGCTGGACCGCGACGAGCTCCGCCTGGAAACGCTGCCGAAGGACGTTCCGCGCGCCAAAGCCGAGGGCGTCCTCCGTCTTGACGTCGAACGGCTTGCACCCCGCTAAAGCACGCTTCCGCTTGAGCACGGACGGCTGCCGGTATGCGGCGATCTCCATGTTCGCCGCCGTAAGAATAGACGCCAGAGAACAGAGGAGGCGGAGGAATTCTTTGCAGGTGGGAAGGAAGATGGCAAAGATGGGATCGGGCACAGAGGAAGAAAGCAGGGCGGCCTTTTATTTCCAGTCGATTGCGCGTGGAATCACAGCCTACTCGAACTCGGATTGCACTTGAACCCAGAGTACACGCGCTTGTTTCTGATCGAATTGAAGTCGGACTCCATGCACAAAAGGAAGGAAAAAAAAAGAGCAATCGATCAAATTGCGTGGCTAATCCATGCCAAGGTTGTTGAAACGGAACAAAACAAAAAAAACAAAATGCGGTAAGAGCAAGTCTAACAGACCCCTCAAAAGGCCCAACCCCGTAAAATAACTGCCGATATACGGGGTTGGGCTCTACCCGGCCGTCTAACAGACCCCCTAAATCGGACACCCCGGACGGATTTTTACAAGTTTGGCTACGGGGCGGCTCGTCGCCCCCTACTTGTGCGGGGCGGGAGGGGGAATACAGGGTGAACCCACTATTCTGTGCGAGCTAGGGCGGGCGGAAATTTCACCTTCCCTACCCGTTTTCCCCCGCGCCGCCGCCACAGCCGCCCGCCCGCCGCCGCCGGAAACCTACGCATCCGGTCCCCTCCGACGGCCGCCGAGCCGCCGCACCCCCGCCGGACCCCGCCGCACCCCCGCCGGACCCCCGCCGGACCTCAGCGCCCCTCGGCTCGCCGCGCCGCGTTCATTTCCGCCGCCGCCCCACGGTGAGTACTCTGTCGCGTTCCTCTTCGATTTCGCCGGCGCAATCGATAAACTTGGGGGCTGATCTGTGCTTCACCGTGGGAGATGTCTTCGGACGCCACTATAGAGGATTTGGTGGATTGGTCATCATCGGATTGGTCATCGTCGGATTCCGATGATTCGGAGCTCGACGAGCTGCTGAACGACGACGACACGGAGACGATGCTGCTCCTCTTCGGCATGAAGGAAATTGAAGACCGCGCGAAGCTGCTGGATCAGAGAAAAGGGTCCACGATGGGGCGCATGTGTATCCCGCGGAACCGCGCGCTCGGCCACGAACAGCTGTGGCAAGATTATTTTGCCGAGGTACCGACCTATCCTCCCCGTCTCTTCCGTAGAAGATATCGCATGCGTAGGGGTTTGTTCACGAAAATCGTGAGAGACTGTGAAGCAAATTGTGATTATTTCAAGCAACGGAGGAACTGCGCAACCCCAGAGGAACCCTGATCGGCTTCAAGCTTTTCTTGCAGCGCATCGCAGCATTGAAGATGCCCAGACTCATCACCAGCTCACCCAAGATCTGATCGATCACCACTGGCAGTTGCATGGCCAATGATTCATTTCCTATTCTTGTATGTGTGAAACATTTGTTATTTGTTTGATTCCGGGAACATTTGTTATTTGTTTGATTATTCCATTTGAACATTGGTTGGCAGTTCCGAAAAACATTATTGTAATAATTATGATGATTATTGTGTGCTTTGAAACTTTTATTCAATGTGAATGTTGCATTGGTTCTAATACGCAATGTGTCCAAAACCCTGTTTTTACGGGCCGAAAACTCGTCCGAGCTAGCAGACCCCGTATCCCCACCCCGTAAAACAGAATATTCTGTTTTACGGGGTGGGGATACGGGGTCTGCTAGCTCGGACGAGTTTTCGGCCGGTGAAAAGTGAATACAGGGCCCTCTACTCGCGTTATAAGGGGCAGAAAAATAGGGGGTCTGTTAGACATGCTCGCGTTATAAGCGTGGATCGAACACGCGACCCTCAGATCTTCAGTCTGACGCTCTCCCAACTTAGCTATCCCCGCGTATATGAATACTTTGTATATTTTCCTCTAATTCTAAAAATTAAGTTTGTGTCATAGAATATAGTATGTACACACAATACAACATGATCTTGATTTTTGTTTATCATGTCAATGGAATTTTCCAGGTACTACGTGACTCGACCATCAAGTGTTAAGCATGTACACAACCGTTCTGAGAATCGTCACGATCATGAGTAAACATTATTCGTATTGCCACCTTACTACGATCATTAATTTCTTTTACCCACACGTTTCATGTTGTAAACTTAATTGAAGATGTCTAAATATATACATATATTGCCGCCACAGGGCCATGGAAATCATCTAGTTCTTTTAACGATAATGTTTTTGTCTTTGGCGAGCTACTTTGGAGGTTTGATAAGATGCAACTCAGCGATGGATATGCGTCGAGCTCATGTGAAGATGTGGTATGTCCAATTTTTCTTGGGTGACCGGTAAGGTGGTGTCAAAGTCGAGTGACAAGCATTGGTATCATGCTCGGTATTAGGGGCAACTCAAACAGGGAGAACCATTTGGCATGGACGTGTCTATTTTTGTTCGGGTGAACAAACACTAACACCCAAAGGGGCACGCCAACGAACATGCAACCCGTTTTTTGTACATCTAGAAATATTTTCGACCAAATTTGGGCTGGATTTTGGTCGAAACTGACACCGTCCGCCCGTACGTTTATCCGTCCCCTGCCCGGCCTAGCACACTTGTCACCCATACAAGTCTTCTCCCTCCCCCATTCTTCCTCCCCTATTCTCCCACCTACCTCTCTCTCCTCTATCCCAACAACAGCAACCGCTCCTGAATCTTGCACCTACCTCGCAACGAGGCCACCTCATGCCTCTCCTTGCCGACCTCGCCCGCAATACCAGCTTCTCCGACGCCATCTTTCCCAATGCATGACACCCGACGTGTGGCCTCCTCCTCGTGGACACATACATCGTTGAAGCGAGCCCCCCCCCCCCCTTCCTCATTTGTTGTCACCGACCGAACGCGTCCCTCACTGCGTGCGCCTCCCTGCAGCCCTCCAGGCCCTCCGTGAAAGAGCATGGTTGCCCCCATGTGTGGTTTTGGTAATTAATGACAATCTCTATGGACTAATGTGTGTATTGAGCTATATTTGTAGGTTATGTCCATAAGCAATGGTTGATCTCCATATGTTGGAGTCAAGGATAAGTGCGAGTTGATCAACACAAGGATAGTGATGTACCATGAGGGATCGTATGATCTCATGGTATGGTAAGCAATTTTATAATATAGCCTTGTAAACTAACCCATGATCTATGTGCTCGGTATCTCTATGTGGGGTTAGGTATTTCTTCATGAGCATGAATCAAGAGGAAGATCCTTTGTAGCTCATGGAGGATGGCGCCACATGGTTATTGTTATTGTTAATGGCCAAGTGAAGATTTGATGAAGAGTGCCTCTCCCATATTGTTGTATGGGGGAGCAATATGTGTGTCTTCACCACGCGGAGCGCAATCAAGAAAAATGGTCCAACTTGAGAAGGCTAAGATCATCAACATCAAGCTCAAGTGGATTATGCACAAGGCAAAGGTATGATGTTGATAGGTTTTCTATTTTACTGGTCTCATGGTGTTAGTTGAGAGACCAGGTTATATGATAGATAACCGTACTATCAAGAGGGGATCTCAAGTGAGTAACTTGATCGCATCTTTGTGGAGAGCTTAAAGCTTTGTATTCTTGGCATATCATCTTTCTTGGTTGTTATTTGACTTTTATCCATGTGAGGATTTAGATCTTGTGTTAATCTTCATACCAAGCTCTAGTTCATCAAAAACGAATTTCATGAATATATTGTTGCGTTTTTTATGTTGGAGGTTTTACCGGTTTGTCTCTTCTAAGAGAGGTCAAACTCTCTTCTTGTGGTTTCCTCTTCACATGATGGACTATGATGTGTATATGCATGATATTGTAGGGCTTGTGATTATCTTCGAAACAAGCCTAAGATCATAGAAAACGGAGTCCGGATGAAAAACTTGTTGGGTTCTTTATGTTGGAGGATTTACCGGTTGCTCTTTATACAAAGGTTTTACCTTTCTACATTTGGTTTTATTCTCCCTTGTTGGACTATGATGTTTCTCTGTATATTCTTGTAGAGCTTTTCGTTGTGATTCCAACGAGCCCAAGAACATCGAAAACGGAGTTCGGATGATAAAGATATCTTCATTTTTGTGTTGGTGTTTCTGCTGTTTTTCTGTAGGCCGGAGTCTCCGGCCCTAGACCGGAGTCTCCGGTCTGCGCAGTTTATTTTTCGTCCAAAACGTGGTGCGGTACTGGTCCCTGGTCTGGAGTTGCACCGGAGTCTCCGGCCTAGGACCGGAGTCTCCGGTGTAAGCAGTTTGCAACGGCTCTTTTTCGTGGGGACCTATAAAAGGCCCCCCTTCTTTCCCAAAGGGTTATGAGATTCTTCCAGCACGTTTTCCCCTCTCTCTCCCCTAACATTGTTGACCTTGGAAAGCTTGCCCATCTCTCCATTCCTCCCATGATTCTTGCATAGCTTTGAGGGAAAGTGAGAGGAGATCTAGATCTATATTTCCACCAATCAATCTCTCCTCTAAGTGAGGGGAACCTAGTGGATCTAGTTCTTGGAGTTCTTTTGTGGTTCTCCTCTTTGTTCTTCCTCTCTTATTCCCCCATAAGTATTTGTTGCTTTGTTGGAATTTGAGAGTGAAGGATTTGAGCACTTGTGCTCTTGCCATTGCATTAGTTGCATCGGTTTGTGCTCTCCACGAAGATTCGTGGAAGTGAAGTTTGAGAGCTTGTTACTCTTGGGTATTTGGACCCTAGACGGTGTTGTGGTGACTTGGGAGCCCCCGATTGAGTTGTGGGTGTGTGCCTCAAGAACTTTGTAAAGGCTCCGGATTCCGCCTTGAAGGATTCCGATAGTGGAAGGTGAACCGAGCCTTTGTGGCGAGGTTCATCGGAGAATAGGGTGAGGCCTTTGTGGCGTTGAGTAGGCCTGTTGTGGCGAGCTCACACCCCTCCAACGAGACGTACTCCCTTAACAAGGAGGAACTCGGGAATACATCCTCGTCTCCGCGTGCCTCGGTTATTTCTATACCCGATCTCTTTACTTATGCAATTTACATTGTGATAGCCTTCATGCTTGAAGTATTATATCTTGCTATCACCTTGTTGTTATCTTGCTTAGCATAAGTTGTTGGTGCATATAGGTGAACCTAGTATATTAGGTTTTGTGTGTTTGATAAATTAAACGCTAGTTTTATTCCGCATTTATCAAGCCATAAACGTAAAAGTTTAAATCGCCTATTCACATCCCTCTAGGCGACATCCTTGTCCTTTCACTCCGTCGCTGCCTCCATACCAAGGAGCCTTGCTTCGGTTAGCGTCCTCGACGACCTAAAGCCTCCCAAGTCGTCGAACGAGTTCCTCCGTGTGGACTGCTCCGCGTCGTGCCTCTGCGTGGCCTGCAACTATGCTCGACCGTCGGCAGGGGCATGACGTGTGCATGCATTATCTCGTCGCCTCTATCCTCTCCCGTAGGCATGTGGATGCATCACTGGGACTCCCGTGCGTGGACGAGCTGCATCCGGCATGGCAAGCTACCCCATCAGATGTGAATAGATCATGGATGCATTATTTTTGTGCTTTAGCTGATGCAAAACTTTGGTTAAAACGAAAAAAGTGGACAGAACAAATATGTTCGTTGCCCAAATATATATGTGTGCGTGTGGGTGGGTGGGTGGGGGTGCAATTCCTATGCTCCGCGTACCGCGGACCTAACAAAGCAACGCGTACCACCGTGGAGCTAATGGGCCGGCCCATTAAGAGCGTCTCAGGTTTTTTCTCTGTTTTCCCTTTTTTTTCTTTTTCTTTCTTGTTTTTTTCTATTTCATTTTTATGTCTTATTTTTCTTCTATTTCTGTTTTACTTATTTATTTTATGTTTAATATTTTTCGTTTCCTTTTTGTTTATGTTCAATATTTATTTTATGTTTAATATTTTATTTATCCTGTTTTTTTGTTTTTCTTCTTTGCATTTTTTTTTGTTTTTTTATTTCTTTTTGTGTTTATTTTTAATTTTCTTTTTTTGTCTTCTGTCTTTTTTAGTTGTCTGTATTAAATAACAGTGTATGTTGTGGAAAAACTGGGTAGTTTGATTATTTTAAGTAATATAAATGTTCTCAAAATTTTCAATAATATAAAAATGTTTATATTTTGAAAAATCGTTCAATGAGACAAATTTTTTATGAAAATTGTTCAAATAACATAAAGTTCATATTTTGAAAAATCGTCAAAACAACATATTTTGTTCACGTTTTAAAAATCGTTCAAATAAGATAAATATTTTATTGAAATTCGTTTAAATAACATATTTTTGTTCATGTTTTGCAAAACGTTCAAATAAGATAAATGATTTATTAAAAATTCGTTCAAATAACATAATTGGTCATATTTTGAAAATTGTTCAAATATGATAAATATTTTATTAAAAAATATTTCAAATAACATAAATTTTCATGTTTTGAAAATTGTTCAAATGAGATATTTTTTATTAAATAATCGTTCAAATAACATAAAAGTTCATATTTGGAAACTCGTTCAAATAACATAATTGTTCATGTTTTGAAATCATTCAAATATGATAAAAAAAAGTTATTGAAAATTCGTTCAAAAAACATAATTATTCATGTTTTGAAAATCGTTGAAATAAGATACATATTTTATTAAAATTTCTTTAAAATAAAATAATTGTTCATGTTTTGAAAATCGTTCAAATAATATAATTTTTATTGAAAATTCGTTCAAATAACATAATTGTTCATGTTTTGAAAATCGTTGAAATAAGATAAATATTTTATAAAAAATTCGTTCAAATAACATAATTTTTCATGTTTGGAAATCGGTCAAATAAAATAAATATATTATATTTTTTTAAAAAATATACAAATATATTTTTATTACGATAATTTTTGTTCTTTTTTCCACAAATATAAACGCATTGTCTTTGTTAGTATAAAAACAGAAATGAGAAGTAAAACAGAAAATAAAATGAAAATAAAAAGAAATGAAGCGTACGTGTGCAGTTGGGCCGGCCCATTTGGCCGCGGACGGGTTCGCGTTGCTCCGCTTCCTCCGCGTACTGCGTGATATAGGAGCTCCCGGGTGGGTGGGGGAGGGAGGGGCTCGGGTGCAGACGGATAGAGCCCGTACATTGTTCGTGTCACCCCTAAACGGATCAGAACGGACCCTTACATGACTTGATATTTATTCTATTTTATAAATAAGACACGTATTACCTGAAATATAAACATAGAGTAAACAAAGGCATCAATATTTTCCTAATGAAAAAAATACTCGCATGAAAAAGGCGACGGTTGGCCGATTAGTCAACGTGTGTATTTCGTCAATCCAATTATGCAAACAACCCATAGTCTACCAGTCTACCTACCTTGGAAGATTCTGCCGTCCCGTACGATCTCATTCAGTCTGACCCATCTTTCTACTGACGAAATCACGCCGCGCCGTCACAACATATCGCCATATTTGCGGGCGTACCGACCGAATATCACGCGCGTACGTACACTGTCCATCCGCCCCGATGAGCTAGCCGCACCTTCGTCGGGATTCCCAAACCACCACTTCCCTCCCAGTTCAGCCGCCGCCAGACGCCAGCCGCCGCGGTCTCCTCCTCTCTCCGCCGTTGCGCAATGTGAGTGCCCGTCCCGTCGGTCGACCACCCCACCCTGTCCATCACACGCGCGTACCCAACCAATGCCGGATAGGGTTCGGTGGTACTCTGCTTCTTCTCCTTTTCTGATAGATCGATTTTGACGGCGTTTCGATCTGGATTTTGTAGGGTTTGTGCCCCGACGGTGGAGGTGCCTCGCGGGAGTGTCTCAGCCCGGCGCTCCTGGCCGCCTCGCTGCGGCCGCGTCCACGAGAACGGCGAGGGCGTCGTCGGGGAGGCGGCCACTTCCTCCGCGCCCTGCAACGGCAGCCTCCCGGACGACCCGCAGAGAGGTGAGGGCGGAGAGGCACAGCCGCGCGGCGATGGGGATGCGCGCCCGCTCGATGTGACGCCGCTGGCGTTCGCTGCCCTGCAGAGCTCTGCCGTTGCTTCTGCAAATCGTTCCGTAGAAGATTCGTCGATAGTGGAGGGGAAAGGATGCTGGGGGAGTTGTCAGTTGGCCAGCGAGGATGAGGAAGTTCCTGACAATGGAGATGGCAGGGCAGTGGGAGGCAGAGAGGGCAATGGTGAATTGGAGACCGAGGAGGATGCGAGTAGAAAGAAGAGGTGGTCGTCGTCCGCCGTGAATCCGCCTCCCAAGAGGAGGGCCGTCCCAGCTAGGCGCAGATTTCCGCCCGGCTGTCATAGTGCTGCCGTTACCGGCGTCGGCATCGGAGGTAAGGGGGTGTTGGTATCGAACGACACACCGAACATTTTTGCTAGCCCCGGTGTGTTCTCTAGTTTGGATATGCCTTGCTCATTGTTCCGATTTCAGGTCACGGTGTTGCTTCGATGTTCGGGCGAGATGATTCTAACGAGGAAATGGAAGGCAAAAGAGAAGAGGTTGGAGGAGCTACCAAGGGGCATGATTTTAAGTCTCAAGTCGCCGGCCGTGTTCTCGATGATTTTGCAGACGACTCACCGAGACATGGTTTCTCCGAGGATATAGATGATAGAACACCATTACATGAAGGGAAGCGGGTACTACTAGTAGCGGGAGATGGTGATGTGAGAAGCGAATGCGAAGGAAGCTTGCCAGAAGGTACTCCGAGCACTCATCCGAGAGGTCTTGTTAATCCGCAGGCAAATGGCAAGAGTAAGTTAAAGCATGATGGCATCGATAAGGACACTCTGAAGAGGTCCGGTAAGGAGTCTAAGTGCGGACATCATGTTGCCACCGATCAAATAGAGAAAAAGGATGATACGGGCCTTACTACTAAGACGGTAATTATACACGCATTGATGGCTCCGGACCGATGCCCATGGATACAACCAAAGAAGTCTATTGTTAGTCTTTCTGAGTCTTTTACTCCTAGGAAAAATGTGAAGAAAAAACATGCTACTCCAAGGCAGGAATTTCCATCCGAAGTTACCCCTTCTACATCAACTAGGCACGAGACAAGAGAGGAGCAAGAAGATTTTTCCCCGGAAGATGACGAAACCTCTTTGGCACTAGACGTGCATGAAAGAAGTAATGCATTTTGTGTCACCCTGCCTCCTTGTGTTGCTTCCGGGGACGAGAGTGTTGGTACCCATATCAAAGTCACGAAGTTTGATGAGAGAGACCCATTACATGAATGGGAGCACGTCCCACTAGTAACGGTGGACGTCAAATATGTGGGTACCTTCCAAGAAGGTAATATGAGGACTCATGAGAGAGGTCTTATTAATGTGAAGACAAAGGGCAAGAAACAAGGTCTTTTTAGTGTTAAGGTGAATGAGATACGGCTAGATGAGACAGGGGTCTTTGAAGATGACACAATGAGAAACAAGATTTCAAGCACTCAGAGACGCGTGACACGCTCAAATATGAAGGTTAAGCAATGCATGCTTGCTCGTAAGTTAAAGCACGATGGCATCAACAAGGACCCTTTGAATATGTCCACCAAGGAGCCCGAGTATGGAAACCATCTTTTGGCCAATCAAACCAAAGAAAATCATGACACGGGCCTAGTTACCAATACGACTGTATTAGCATTGATGGCTCCAGACAATTGCCCATTTACACAAGGAAAGAAGTGTACTGCTGGTGCTTCTCAGCCTCTCACTCATAGGAATAAGTTTCTTACGCTTCGTGAAGGTATTTGTCTGCCCGACATATCTGAAGGAAAAGAGAGCATTCCAATATGTGTGTTCAACACAATTGATGACATGCAGCCAATGCCATTTAAGTACATCACCAAAGTCATATACCCGTCTTCATATGAAAAAGCACCTCCAAAAGGCTGTGACTGCACTAATGGTTGCTCGGACTCTAGTGAATGTGCTTGTGCTGTGAAAAATGAAGGAGAGATCCCGTTTAATTTGAATAAGGAAATTCTTTATACAAAGCCTGTCATATACGAGTGTGGCCCATCATGCAGGTAGGGTGTTCAATATATATAGCTTGCATAAAAAATAGCATACCCTGCTAGGCAGAAATAACCGATTTTTATTGTGTAATTTAAAATATCAGGCAAGATTTCATATTGCCAGTGCAATATTCTACTAAGTCTGACAAAGTAGGTTCAGATTAGCAGATCCAGATTGCAGTGTGTTCATAAAGGCAAAACTTGCTCATCTGAAGTTTAGTTTTGACAGAAGAATTCGTTCATACTAGACATTTTGGTTAAACTGAAAAAATGCAAATTTGATTAGAAATAGTGAGCTGATGAAATAGTCAAAACTGCTTGCAGGTGCCCGCCAACATGCCACAATAGGGTGAGCCAGCATGGTCCCAAAATTCGGCTGGAAATTTTCAAGACGGGGAAGACAGGTTGGGGTGTAAGATCCCCCAGTTTTATCCCTTCAGGCAGTTTCATATGTGAGTATGTAGGTGAGGTGTTGCAAGAGACAGAAGCTGAAAGGACAGAGAATGATGAGTACTTGTTTGATATTGGTCGTGACGATGACGACGATGATGATGAAGGCTCACAATCTTCTACCTGCGAGATAATGGAGGAGGATGTAGGCCATACAATAGATGCTGCAAAGTACGGTAATGTTGGAAGATTCATCAACCATAGCTGCTCTCCAAATCTGCATGCACAGGATGTTCTCTGGGACCATGATGACACGAGGGTGCCGCATGTTATGCTTTTCGCTGAAAAGAATATACGTGCGCTGCAAGAGCTGACCTATGATTATAATTATAACATAGGTCAAGTCCGCAAGAATGGCAAGGAGAAGGTAAAAGATTGCCATTGTGGTTCGTCCAAGTGCCGTCTCAGGCTTTACTGAGGTATATATTGGTGACTGGTGATGGCCAGGTTCATATTTCAGTAGGAAGTGGACCTGTCAGCGCAGTGCTCCTTTGTTTCACTCTTCCAGCCACTTTGAGGTCATCGATGGCGTGTGATGTTTATTTTCTAGCTACCCTCGTTGATTATTACTTCGTTTGAAAGAGCATATGAGCTGCCGTGGGCTGATTTTTTTTCTTGTGTCAGAGTTTAAACAAGTAAATGTGATCCATGAATCGTCAGTTGTTAGTTACGTTATATACTGTTATTTTCAGAATCGAAATTGTACTGGGTATAACACGAGATCTTTTTCATGGTAGCTTTCGTTGTCATTACAGAATCGCATAGCTATTGCTCCCTTTCTTCCAAGATAGGTTCAATCGCCAAGCTTAGGAAATGTTCCTATCCCTGCACACTCAAGACAGACAACCAGACAGTGCACCCAACCATGCACTAAAGTTGATAATACAGAGTGTTTGTTCAACTGCGACACAAGCTGCTGCACCAGTCGTAAGATCATCGGCCCTCAGCCCTGGTGTTGGTGAAAACTTCAGTCGCTACCAACATTAGGAACTTTGCCCCTCTGCGTAGATCAGCCCAAAACGAGACAAAATGAGTCATAAGATGCATGCATCGTTTCTGGTTCTCCAGATAGCCCAGATCAAGGCAGCTACCAGCCTACCACAACAGCAGCAAATCTTCTATTACTACCAGTAAAACTTTTATTCCAAACAGGCAACTCATCAAACTAACATGAACAGAGGTTAAGTTCAAAGTACACTTAACCAATCTCCACATATATATCTACTGGACACTGAAAAAACAGATGATCTATTGACTCATCTCTTACTACAAAACATACACTTTGCACTCCCAGTTTTGAAACTAAGATCTGTTTATTTACCAGTAGCATAACATCACCAAAAGGAGTCATGTTCCCCATCTATGGCAACTCACTTCCTTTGATCTTAGTTACGTGGCCCTGGAGCAGCATGTAGATCATCACACCAGGGTCTTTCTTCCTCTGAATTCTCATGGGGCCCTCATAGCAGGCCGCACGCAAAATCTCATTTGTCCATCTGCGAGGAGACTACATACTTTCACTAGTGTAGCTAAACACTTTGGTTTGGACCTGACCGAACTAATTCAAGAACGCCATTTTTGACACAAGACAATCGTAAACTTGTGCCATCTATCCATTCCAGAATTCAACAACAGATGTGCCGCCGGTTGCACTAGGAAAACTATAACCAATGACAGAAAAGACACATCGCATTGGTGAGATAGCAAGTTCGAGAGGATAGCAGTCTGTCGAAAAAATTAGCCTCATTCGAAATTGACAGAGTAGGCATGACTAGTCTGAACTGGACAGCAATTCCATCGTTCGCCCAAGAAATAGAATTTAGCCTCATTAGAGATATTGATCACACTAAAGATCAGACTATAAGTAACCTTTATGTTATAAATAGGATCAGCACCTTGGATCTCATTTTCCCAACCTGAAAGACTGTTTGCCTGAAAAAGAAAACCGAAGATATATCATTCAGAAATAAACTCATGTTTCCTATATATTTTGTTGGCCATCAGCTAAAGCTGAAGTTGTTCTGCTGTTAAATCCATGTGCTCATAAATCATAGAAGATTGAGGCGTGAACTGGGTATAACATGAGGGTTGGTTGTAGGTCTTCTCTCGACGAATTGTGCAGAAGCAAGCATACGGTTGCAGCACATTGCCATGATGTCCACATGCACAAGCACAGCGGCACAACGGCACAAGCCATATGTTCTCTAAACACAAAAGTAGCAAAATAGAAATCGCTAATTTGGCTGATACTCCAATTAATGGATCAAATAATTTCGTATATTCAATGACGTTTAGCATACATTTACAGGGTTTACATGCGTTGTCTAAAAAAAAGAGGGATCAATATATCAAGTATCAGCATATTGCTAGCCAAGATCACATTCGAATCTCTCCTTCCTCCAAATCTTCTTCCAAACTCTGACGAGGCTGCTGCTCCTCGATACCGTCGTCATCAACCTTGAGGACGAGTCCAAGCTGCCGCAACAAGCTGTAGGGGCCGACGCCGTACTCGTGGATGCCGAGACTCTTGATGACCGACTGGTGTATCGTCTCGCTGGGCATGGCCGCCCTCTCCGTCTCAAGCACCTCCTGACGGGCCTTCTCCCTCGCACTGCATCTCGCCGACTCCTTGGCACGGGCGATCAGCTCGGTTACTGAAGGCGCTGGTGTGGTGGCGCGCTCCGCCGGAGCTGGACTGTCGACGCTCTCATCTGAATCGCTGCTGCTGCTGGCGTCTGAATCGGAATCGCTGCTGCTGCTTCCTGTGTCTGAATCCGAGTCGCTGCTGCTGCTTGAGCTAGGGCCCCCGCTGATGTTTGCGTCATCGCCAAGGTTCTTCGGGATCACCACCGGTGACGCATCGCCGCAGATGTCGACGTACACCTCGTCCTCGTCGAGCAGCAGAGGTGCGGACACGATCGCCAATGGGGAGACGCCGCCAACGATGTCAACGTCTTCCTCCTCTTCTTCGGCCATCACATTGCCGTCTTGTCGCGACGCATCTGCCCTATCTCGAACGAACTCATCAAGCTGCTTGATCACGGGAGGAGGAGACGCCTTCTTGCTCCTCTTGGCCGGAGGTTCCACGGATTGTGGCACCGGCAACTGCAAGGCGACCGCCTTCTTGAGGAGGCGCTGGACCGCGACGAGCTCCGCCTGGAAACGCTGCCGAAGGACGTTCCGCGCGCCAAAGCCGAGGGCGTCCTCCGTCTTGACGTCGAACGGCTTGCACCCCGCTAAAGCACGCTTCCGCCTGAGCACGGACGGCTGCCGGTATGCGGCGATCTCCATGTTCGCCGCCGTTCAACAGACGCCAGAGAACAGAGGAGGCCGAGAATTCTTTGTACGTAGGTCTAATGGAGATGGCAAAGATGGGATCGGGATCGGGATCGGGATCGGGATCGGGCACAAAGGAAGAAAGCAGGGCGGCCTTTTATTTTACAGTCGATTGCGTGTGGAATCACAGCCTACTCGAACTCGGACTCAGAGTACACGCGCTTGTCTCTGATCGAATTGAAGTTGAACCCGGACTCCATGGGGAAAAGGGAGAAAAAAAATAAAGGAGCAATCGATCGAATTGCCGTATGCCTTGCCTGGCTAATCCATGCCAAGGTTGTTGAAACGGAACAAAAAACAAAAAATGCGGTGAGCGTGGATCGAACACGCGACCTTCAGATCTTCAGTCTGACGCTCTCCCAACTGAGCTATCCCCGCTTGTTTTATTAATTTACTTTCAATTTTTTAACAATATTATGGGAAATCGTAGCTGCCGATCCCACCCCAAATAAATTATCCTTGGTTATCCAACCCAACAGAACATAGGTGCGAAACTAGGGTCGCAATGTAGGCTTAGTTTGCAGTGAACACTATTGCGTAGAAATGTTGATTAAACAAAATAGACAAGAAGTGGTTCGGCGAAATGGCAATATTATCTATATAACTATACTTCACTGTCATGTCAACATAGGCTTAGCTCTGTACATGAACAAAACCTTAAAGAAAGTTTAAAGCTTTAACAACACCGACTACAACATATATTAACTCTAGTTACCACAAAAAAAAGTTTATTAACTCTACTTGTGTAAAACACTTTATATCCTTGGATTGGTTAATCATTGCTCGTTTTGCCCTACCACATGACCATGATGAATAGTTTTCATCACCAGGTCGGTCCTGAGATTTCAGGAGCCAGGACGAATCTTGAATTTGAGGCCCACAATAATATTTGTACTATACAATAATTTTATGAATAAATATTTAAAGTGCATTCTTTTTTATGACCTAAGATTTATCAATCCGTAGTAGGTGTAGGTTGAATGTAATCCCTCTCAAAAAACTATTGCAGTCAAAATACATGAATTCTCTTGTATCCCCGACACACCTAATACAATTGTCGGTTGTATAGGTGCACTAGTTTGACAAAAAGTTGATAAAAGAGGTGTAATACGGACGATAAAAGCAAGTATTTGTAATCTGAATATATACGGACAACAAGATACCAAGTAGCAAAAGTTAATAGAACCGGTGTTTCAATGCTTGAAAACAAGGTGTAAAGTTCATACTTTCAGTAGTGACAACTTTTTAAAATTTCTAATAAAATAAAACATATGATATCCCATAAAAGTACATGGCAAATACCGCTCCCAAGTTCACTCTTTTTATTAGGTCAAAGTTGGACGAGACATGCGTAGAGATACAAAATCACGCCTTAAAGTTCGTCTTTCGAATCTATAGGGCATCTCCAGTGTCATCTAGGTCAGCCAAAAGTTCGTACTAAACAAACACCTCATGATCATTGTCGCTCTAACATATCCATATAGTACACACTGTCACCTTGATACTCGTGAAATTATACGTACTAAATATGGATCCGTGTTCAGAGCCCGGATTGCGTTTGGAGAGGGTTATTTTTAACAATTAAAATTCTGAGAAGGCTATTTTTGCTTGCGTAGCGCAGAGGGGTAGCCAGTCTCGCGATAGCGACCACACGGCCCCGAGGTGTCAGCAGCTCACAAGACCGCAACAAGCGGGGTCCACCCCGCTTCCCGTGGGGCGCATGACCCCACTTTCCGGGATTCCTGCTTCTCTTCTCACATTGTTTTGCTCCCTTTTCTCTCTACCTGCACGCTCGGCGCATCCTGCTTGCTCCACTCTCCATAATTGCCCTTGGCCGCTGGTGGTTGGACGGGCTCGAGAGTCGCCGCCTCCCTCTCCCACCCCACTCTGTCCTTCGCGGCCGCCCGGCCTCGACCTCGCCGCCGCCGGCGAGCCATGGAGCGGCGATCCAGCACCCGCTTCTCGCCCACCGAGGTACAGCGCCATTGATCCCCTCCCCTTTTACCCCCCTCTCTGATGTAGTAGCGGGTGCTCTTTGCTGCGTCCTGGACATCCCCCGTACCGTAATGCTTGTATTTCTCGTGTCGGAGAAGGAAGTTGCTTTCCCCGACTCAATCGGAAGAAGATGCTTACCGTTTGATGCGATCCAGCCGTTTAGATCCTCTGCTCCATTGCGTTTAATTTCCCGGTGATTTTTTGGTGGGTGGGGTTTGTGTGGGGTTTTGGTTGGTTGCCCTTATTTTGGGTTCCTCGTTCTGGGGGATACCGGCCAATTTACTGCTGCGCTGCCCCTATTCTTAACACCTTCTCTGTATTTCTCTGTATTAGCAAAGCCAATGTTGATTCTTCTTCTTGTTGTATTTTTTTTCCTGCTCTAGTTGTGCAATACCGTGTTCTTCGGTGGCACATTGGCCCTACTGCTGTAACAATGCGCTCTCTGACGAAAAAGTCACTAGGGTTTGGTTTATTAGGGGGTGATTCCCAAACGGTCGGAGCAAATGTTGGTTCAGGTGGTCAGTCCACGCAGCCGTGGGCATGTAGTTCTTGGAGTATCGCGTTACATTATTTAATTTTTAGATACCAAATGAGTCCTTTTATTGTGAGAAACATTGAAATGTGAGGCCTAATCTTAGTTATGGTGATAAACTGGTTGCCCTTCATTTTTTTTCTGTACATGTGAATATGTGGTAGCACATAGGTTGATTTTGGTACTTTCTTGAGGCCAGGGGATCCATCACCAGTGGACTCGATTTTGACTAAAAATCTTTCTCAACATTCCTCCCCTTACTTGTACTAATAAGAACACCATACAGGGAAAATTATGCTTGCTCCTGAGTAGAAATTATCAAATTAGAAAACCATTCAAGCTGTTCCTAAATAGCTCCCTTCAAAAGGATTTCAAGTTATTTCACACAAGGCAGCGAAACCTTGCAAATGCATTTTTTTTCTTGTATTTTACTTATCCATTTTAGAACAAGGATGGCATAGTTTCTATCATAAAGTGCTTCGTAGTTCGGTTTACCCAATTTGAGAGTTTGTATGGGTCGTCTAAATAATATAATGGTACTGTGCAAGGAGTTATTGTTGTGTTATGTTGCATATATGTTAGCTCAGGTGCCGCGTCCAAGTTGCGTACCGGTTTTGAAAATCGGCATGGCTTCAGTACATGTCCGAGGATTATTGGATTATTTGATTTCTTATGTAACGTAACACTACTTCCTGGATTTCATACGTTCCTATTCTATTTTCGAGTTTGGTCTTGATGACTCATTGTAAACAAATATATAGGCACAACAGCATGTTGGTGTTTGGGAACAGGTGAATGGCCGTTTTTCTTATCATGCCATGCCTCTCACCTATTTATTTATTTTTACTATTTTAAATGCTAGCAATTGCTAATTAGAAGTACTTGGTACAGATTGCAAGGATGGAAAAGTTGGTTTCAGAAAGAAAAGAAAGAGCCTTGGATGATACTTTCTGTGAGAAGCTTGCTGAAGAATTTAAGTGAGTGCTGGACTGCTAAATTGTGATCATGATGCAGTGTTATTGATTCTTAACCTAGGGAGCATATACTTCAATTGCAATTTTTTGGAGATACTAATAGGTGGATTGAAGTGTAGTACTTTGTTCTTTCTAAGCATGGCATTTCTGTATTTACAAAAGCATACTTAAATATAATAGTTTGTAAGTGATGCTACTGATATTTTATCTCATTCTGTGCTCACATGTGCAGTCGTTCTGCAGCTCGAACCGGAAGTAGAGCACTACAGGCTACACAGGTGACAATATCTTCTTGCACCGTCCATGTTTCACCAAGTGCGTTCGAATGACATGTCTTTCAACAGGTTCTAGGATGGTTCCTTGATAAGCTCCCAGCATCAACTACAACTGCTAAACCTACTGGCTTGCCTACTACTTCTGAAGAAAAGACTTTAGCCTCTGAAGAACATGTGTTGGTTTCTGAGATAAAGGCTTCACCTTCTGAAGACAAGACTTTAGCCTCAGAAGCTCATGTGTTAGTTTCTGAACTAAAGGCTGAGCCTTCTGAAGAAAGAAAATTAGCTCCTGATACAAGTATTTCAAACAATGAGGATGCTCTTTCCCCGGATTTACTCAAAGGTTGTCACAAGTATTAATCTGTTAGAACTTCATGCTTGGTGCTTCTATGGTTGTACGTTCTTATGCGCTGGCTCCTTTTCAGAGACTATAGATAAAGTTCCTGAACTTGAAGACCTGCAGTTTGAGGCTAGGTCGTCAAAGGATTCTGCATGGTGAGGACTCTTTTACTTGCGACAATTATGTTTCCTTTTTTTCCTTTCCACTTTCTCCTTTTATTTGCAGCAATTTCATTCTTCTTTCCCTTACCTCATTCTGTTGTCTTGTAAGTAATCGAGTGATCTTATGAAACAATCCAGATTTTTTAACTTCTATTGTACCTCAGTTTTATTAGGAGATTTGGGCACGTGCCATTCAGCATGGCTGTAATGGTGAATAAATAACACAAGTCAACTCTGAATAGTCTGAACTTTTTTAAATAATTTCTGCCTAATGATCATGCAAGTCCATACCAATTTAGATCTGCCTCTCTTGATAGTGCTAGTATAATGTGTTAATCTACCGTAGTGGTCTGAGACAGTGTTGGGGATGGTACCTGGATGTCTTATATTCACTTGTTCTGGAGTCTGATTAGGATAGCTTGCACTTCCATAATGTTATTAGCGTTATTACCACGGATCAGGAATCTTAATCGCTGTGCATGTACCATGAAAAGATGTGCTCACATGCTTTGGTTGGGTATAAGTATCTTCAAGTTTTTATCTTTCTTTTGTTTCTTTGGCAGCAAAACTAAATTTCGTATTCATTTGTGGGTATGCAGGTATGACATTGCCTTATTTTTGGCACACAGGAAGACAAGTTCGGGTGAAGTTGTAAGGATAATACTGTATTTAATTTTGTAGCATTTAAGAGCATTTTGTATGTTATGTCCATGACTTGTTTCATGTCTGAGTAGGGAAATATCTGTTATTCGTTTTTGTGATTTCATCACGAGAGTTTTCTCGTACATGCCATTTCATTGGAAGAAGAATAAACAGCAAGGATAATGTGCTTCGTTGCTTATTATCTTTTTGTTGTTATTTGTGCAATAGTAACCTCAGTTCTGCTGCGTTCTCTATGTACCAAATATTTCTACATTGCTGTTCCTCTATGTAATCCAATATTTCTACATTGCTGTTGTAGGAAGTCCGGGTGAGGTTTAATGGGTTTGGGGCTGAAGAAGATGAGTGGGTAAATGTCAGGAAGGCTATCCGTCAGCAATCCATTCCGCTGGAGTCCTCAGAATGTCGAACCATTGTCAAAGGAGATCTTGTCTTGTGCTTCAAGGTAAGTGGGCAAAGATTAAATTTGAGTAGCATTTCACAAGATCTGATATCATCGGGTTTTGTTCGGTCCTGCTGCAGCTTCCCACTTATAAGACATACCCCTACCTGTCAACTTAATTATTTTCTTGTTGCAATTTGTACGCCAGGAGAGCAATGATGATGCATTGCATTTTGATGCACATGTTCTGGATATCCAGAGGAAACAGCATGATATAAGGGGATGCAGATGCGTCTTCCGCGTCGAATATGTTCATGATCAGAGTCAGGTATTTTTCAGTTAGCTGGGTCCCTCTTTCTTCCGGAATATCGCTATTTTCTCTCAAGTGATAAATTTCAGTGCTCGTAGACTTACCGTGGTCTGATCTTCTGAGACTTGCTGATTTTTCTTCTCCAGGAGACGGTGAACCTGAAGAGACTGTCCCGGCGCCCGAAATACCTCTGATGGCTTCCGCTATTGTGAATCTTGCTCCTGCTATTTGCGCTTATCGAACTGACCGGGAGCCCCATATCTAGTTGAGAGAGAACTTAAACTGATGTGATGTGTATAGTAACCACCCGGAAGAACACTTAAGCGTTCTGTGGCACGTAGCTGCTGTAACGCCTACGAGTAGGTCAGTAGGCTCCTCCTTGATAGGCAATTTTTTGCACGTACTCGAGAAAGCTGGTGCCAAAGTGGGCAGAGTCGGATTTAAAGCGTTGTCTTGGGAGCAAAGAATCATTTCAGTGTTAGCAGTTCTGAAGCTCTTGCGATTTGCTTCTGCCCTCGAGAGCGCCTTGTTGGCTATCGTCACTTGCTTTGCTCTTAGCTTGCTGCTTTATGCCGAAGCGAAGAAGAGCTAGACGGTGAGCAACAGACCCCTCCATTACGATACTGGATACATACCTCAAAATTTAAAATCAACCAGCAAGCCCGTCTAGCTCAGTTGGTAGAGCGCAAGGCTCTTAACCTTGTGGTCGTGGGTTCGAGCCCCACGGTGGGCGTTAACGAGCACACATTATATGTTCCATTTTTTGACACTTGTGGTCGTGGGTTAAGTTCGAACCCTAAGGTGGGCGTTAACGAACACACATTATATGTTCTAATTTTTTTACAACTGAACCACATGTTCCATTTTTTGACAAATCGGACAGTACATCCTTTCCCCAGAAACTGCTTGCCGCGGTATAACGATACACATTATATGTTCCAGATTTTGACCTTTTTTTTTTTTTGCGAATGATGTTCCAGATTTTGACAACTGAACAAATGTTTCATTTTTGACAAACCGATTAGTAAATCCTTTCCCCCATAAACTGCATGTCGCGGTACTGCGATAAATACCACCTTACAAACTATGTTGATGTTTCTATGCCTTTATTAGTACTCCTTTTGTTATTATTTGAAAAGGAAAGGAAAAAACCCTCGAGCGCATAATAAGTCTTCTACGACTTTGACTTTTACTATCCATACGAGAATAGTGTGATTTGATATTTTCTTCTTCAAATTCATGTGCGTAGATTTTGTCTTCAAATCTCATCCTTTTTTCATTTAAAAAAAGTGAATTCCACTTTTTCCTCTAATTTAGCATTTATGATATCATTTACCTTACTTTATGAATATTTTTGCAGATAAAGAAATTTTGAATCTAGTTTTCCCTTTTAATATTTTTGCCGGTTCTATCAAATGGGGGCTTGCTTGTCAGGACATTGTGGCACACTTTCATAGGCGAATATATGCTTTCAGTTCTGTATTAAGAACACCTTCATTTGAATAGATTGTGCCACACATAGTAGATTATATGTGCAGTTCTGATCATGTTAGATCATCGATGCACAAGGGAAAATAGTTAGAAGGGGCAAAATCGGCTATAAAGTTGTTTAAATCGGTTAATCTAGAGGAAGACAATGGAGTAGTTTATGTCACAAGTGTTCAAACTAGGGGTAAAAAACTCGAATTCACTCTTCTTAAAATAGAATAAAAACACTTCAAGTCCCTAAAGTTGTTGCCCAAAACATAAGTATCAAGATTTTTGGTGATTAACACATCTACGGGGTGTTGAAAAGGGCCACTGAGTAGGGGATCCTTCGGCGCTTGCTGTGCCAAGAGCCGGTGACATCAGTTTCACTCTATGCACACGTAGTGGTCATGTTTTACCACTCGAATGAGACGGGCTACGCGTTGTCCGCGTCGTCCTTGAGCTCTATGGGCACGCATCGGGGCTAGATACCAATTTCGCGAAGTGCTCGGCCCCACTCCCCCCCCCCCCCCCAATCACATGTTCATATGAGGAGGCCTTTGAGGCGGCGACGGTGATGGAGTGCCAGCTGGCACCCTACCTCGTCAAATATATTTGGATCCCCCTCGCGCTCACGTGGATACGAAATGAGGCATTCCAACCCTTTATGGACTGGATGGTGGACGACTACCCACTTAATTGGAATGCTTCCATTATGGGGAAGGTCTCTTCTCCACTCCGTGGGTCATCTCAATATGATGGAGAATATCCTTAGGGATTCCCATTTAGGGGGTTTCATCAATCAAGTAATGAGCAAGACCAAATCCATTACATAGAAAATAGAAGGGGAAACATCATATGATTCAACTATATTAAGAAAGCTTATGATCACAATCAAGATCACATCATGGGAGAGAGAGATAGACACATAGCTACTGATACAAGCTCTCGGACCTAAGAAGGACTACCCACGAATCTTCATTAGGAGCAGCAAGGTCGATGGCTCTGGAGGTGGATCCCCGTCCCGGTAGGGTGCCGGAACAGGACCCTGAGACCCCGAACTAGTGTCTCGATTGATGGTGGTGGCTTTGTATCGAAACTCTTAAAAGTAACTTTATATGTTGTCTAATTAGTTCATGAGCAATAGATAGACGAAGAGGCGACGCGAGAGGAGCCACGAGAAGGCCACGTGAGTGGGACCGACGACCCCCTCTCTGACTGCGGCCTTGGCCGTGTGAGTGATGTGGGCACCCCCTTGGGCCCATCTTATGGCTCCGGGCGTTTTTCAGGAAGTTAGAATTTTTTGTAAATTTTCAGATTTTTTCAAGCACTTTCATTTTTTGAATTTTCTACCATGCAAAGATAATAAACACGGGAACTGACACTTGGCACTGGGTTAATAGATTAGTCCAATAAAATAATATGAAACCACAGTAGAAACATGTAATAATGGTAAATATAGCTTAGAACAATAGAAAAATATAGATACGTTTTAAACGTATCATATGCACACTCCTAGCTCCCAGTATATATGAGTAACTGACATGAGTCTCTTTTGAAATTTCCATGTAGGATTTTCTACACCTTTAATCCATGAAAAAAAGATTATCGGGCTTTGCACCTTCAGGACTTTCACGTCTTTAGGAATAATAGTAACTATGACAAGTAAACGCGGAAATTCGGTCTAGAACATGGGTGCATATGCTCCCTCCACTCAGAAACAACATTTTACAATGTCAAAAAATCCCGAACAAAAATTATCAACAACATCTCGACATTTTATGTGCACGCGTCAAGTTTCACGCAAAATCGACATTTTTTTGTGGGCTATATCAAAAAGACAAAAAAATGTCTTGTGAAAAGGCTTTTGAAGTTCCAAAATTTCTCTTTTCTATACACGACACAAAAAATGTCGGTTTTTCGTGCAACGAATTCGTGAGCCCATAGGATATCGAGATGTACGTGTGAATGTTTTTTATTTTTTTGACATATCAAATGCGTTTGAACTGCAATTTAAAAACTGAAAACATATGCTCCCGGGTGCCAAAAACATCGCCCCCAAGTTAACGAGTGTAGAATAGATGCACATCCAAAGAATTATGCCATCTCTGATAAACATGGATGATGATACATAAGAGCATAGCTAATAGTATAGCCGGTTGCTGATTATAAGGCGCTGCCATGTCATTTATACCCAACATCTCAATCCACTCATATAGACTATTAGCCTATTTTTTTGTAAACTCTTCTCTCTATCTCTCTCCTCACATTTACTAATTTTGTTAAGAAACACGCGTAGAGATGGGACTTGCATTAGAGCCCGCTCCCCCTGTTTTTTTATGTCGCTCCTCCACATAGGCAAAAATACCATGTAAGCGAGCTATATTATACTTGCTCTAAATAAAACTAAATGTCAAAGCTATAATTGTGAGATCCTATCTTGAAGACATCCATGATGCAATAATGTTGATATTATATCTAATGCATAAGCTCTATCTGCATGATGTAATTGTGGGCTGCACTTTTTTTATGTGTTGAACATTGAAAGCCGATTTGAAAGAAGATAGGAACCACCCAGTTATGGAAGATAATACCATTGTATTTATTTCACAAAATATCAATTATATCGCAAAAAATGTACCATTGGATTTATATTCAAAAAAGGTTTTCAATAATATAATTCTCGCGATGTATAATAAGTATTTTGTTGACCAAATTAATGGTCAATTTTTTTTCAAACTATGTGGGTGCCATGTAAAATGTACCGGAGGGAGTAATGTGGACATTTAACTTCTTTCTATTAAAGCTATTGCACCGGTTATTATTTACTTTAGACCTTTGATTTGATCTTATCTATGGCTTTGATTTGCATGCAATATCACTAATATCTAGGGTGGGCATTCGGAATTTCCCGATAATAGGACGGGTAATTCGGGATACGAAAATTTCGGGTTTCCAAATCTAACTCCCGAAAATTATCCCAAAAAAAGAATGTGCCCCAAAATTCGGGTTCGGGATCGGATATACCCGATTTCCCCGATGATACGTCTCAAACGTATCTATAATTTTTGAGTGATCCATGCTAGTTTTGTTATATTGTCACATGTTTTTACTATCAAATATATCATTTTCATGCATTTTGTCGGACTAACCTATTGACAAGATGCCCAGTGCCAGTTCCCTGTTTTTGTGCTGATTTTGTTGCAGAAAGTTACTTCTGGAAATATTCTCGGAATTGGACGAAAATTTACGGAGATTTTTTATTGAAGAAATGAGGAAGGGAGCCAGAAGGGCGACTCCAGGGGACCCACACAGGCCAAGGGCGGCCCCCTGCCGCGGGTGGGACCCGCCCCTGCCCTGTGGGGCACCCCTCGGCCGCCTCCGACGCCTATAAAATCACATCCGACGCAAAAACCCTAACCCCCGAAGGATTTTCCCAAATACGCAACAGAGCTCCGCCGCCATCGCCGACAAGTTTCGGGGGTTCAGAAGGTCCTGTTCTGGCACCCTGCCGGGACGGGGATCGACCGTCGGGGCCATCTCCATCAACACCGCTGCTTCCCGCGATGAGGAGGGAGTAGTCCCTCACCGGGGCTGAGGCTTATACAAGTAGCTATGTGGTTATCTCTCTCTCTCCCATGATGTGATATTCGTTGTGATCATGAGCTTTGTTAGTATAGTTGAATACATGATGTTTCCCTATGTGTAATGGATATGATTTTGCTCAAGTGATGTTATTTAGTACAATTTCCGGAGTCACCGTTGTTATCACGGTATCTCGGTGACAGTGTGGCTGCCGTGTGTGACTATGGATAATAGATTGGAAGGATCTTCATCATGAGTTTGTTCTTTATTATTGTTGGATTAAATAGATCATGAGGTTTCTTGATGCTTGTGTTATTGAAGAAAGAAATTATTCAAGAAATATGTTGTGGTGTTTGTTAGTACTATCTTTGGATGCGGATAGTGACAGCATGAAGTGTCCATAGATGTGGAATACGAACTTTAAGGTGTGCTTTTCGTAGCCCTACGCAATTCTCATCCTATTTGATCCACAAAAGAATGATCTCCGAGTAACGTCTACCATGCATGTGTTTTTGTGGAACTATTATTTGTTTAATTATGTTAATGATGTTGAGAGTAGTCACCTAGTGAAAGTATGAAGCCTAGGCCTTGTTTCCAAACATTGATACACCGTTTTTAGTCACTTTTGTCATTTGTTTGCTTGCTGCCATTTTTATTACAGAATTACAAAATCACCTTTTACCATCCATATCACTTGCATTTTACCATCTCTTCGCCGAACTAGTGCACCTATACAACTGACAATTGTATTAGGTGTGTTGGGGACACAAGAGACTTCTTGTATCTTAATTGCAGGGTTGCTTGAGAGGGATATCTTTGACCTCTACCTCCCGTGGATTCGATAAACCTTGGGTTACTCACTTAAGGGAAATTTGCCGCTGTCCTACAAACCTCTGCGCTTGGAGGCCCAACAAGTCTACAAGAATAGAAGTGTGTAGTAGACATCAAGCTAATTTTTGGTGCCGTTGCCGGGGAGGTAAGGTAAAATGTACTCACACTCCGACGACGAAGCTAATTCTAGCATTGTTGTTGGGGAGGTGAGCGCTTGATGGTATCTTCTTTAGATCTTGCAATTAAATCTTTTTATTTCTTGTTTTTATTTCACTAGTTCGGTTCAATGGAAACAACAACAAAAATTAGAGAGCTTTATAAAATTTATCTTGAAATTGGTCATGATGCTTTTGAAGAGAAAATTAAAAAACCTATGGAACTTTATTTGCATAATAATCATTATAGTAGCAATGTTATTAGCATGAATTCTTTGGACACCATTATTGCTAATGCTATGGAAAATTCTAATCTTGGGGAAGCTGGTTTTGATGAATATGATCTTTTTAGTCCCCCAAGCTTTGAGGAGGAAATTTGCTTTGATTATACTATGCCTCCTATATATGATGATTATTATGATGAATGTGACATTTTCAGTCCACCTACTATTGAGGAAAAAGTTTATTATGATTATGATATGCCTCCTATTTATGATGATTACAATGATGGTTATGATAGTTTTACTCCCACTATTACTAATGAGAAGGATTTTACTTATGTGGAGAGTAATAATAATACTTTTATGCATGTGAATCATGAGAAAAATGCTTTATGTGATGGTTATGTTATTGAGTTTTCTTATGATTCTACTGAAAGTTATTATGAGAGATGGAAGCGAGGTTATATAAATTTTCATCTTATGAAGTTTCCCCTCTTTATGTTGAAGGTTTTAATGTTGCACTTGCTTTGCCTTCCTATGCTTAATGCTTTATGCTCCAATGATTTATTTTCTTACAAGATGCCTATGCATAGGAAGATAGTTAGACTTAAATGTGTTTGATATTTGCTTCATGATGCTCTCTTTTGCGTTCCAACTCTTATTCTTATGAGAGCATCATTAAAATTATCATGCCTAGCTAAAAGGCTTAAAAGAAAAGCGCTTGTTGGGAGACAACCCATCTTTTACTTTCAGTTTATTTTTTTTATTTTTCTTGAGTCATGCAGTTGTTGCCTCTGTAGCAACTTCATTGTATCTTTTTGTTTTGGTTTTTTGTGCCAAGTTTAGCCTCTAATGCATTGAAAGTGCGAGGTATTGTTTTGCTGTCCAAAAACAGATTCTGTGCGCCTGTTGCACGAAATTCCTAAAATCGCCAGAATTTTATCTTTTTTCTGATAATTTTTGACAGCACGCCTGATGCTTTTATCTATCTTTCGTTAGTTTTAAGTTTTTTTATTTGAGCTGCAGAAGTGCCTCGAAAATTTCGATCTTTACAGATTGTTCAGATTTTGACAGATTCTGCTTTTATTTTGCATTTGTCTCTTTACCATCGTCATATGTGATACTCTAGGGGTGGAGTGCCACATTGAGGCTTAGTAAACAGTAGATAATGTTTAATGAAGTTGGTTTGCAACTTGTCATGAGTTGAACACATGTGCATTTTAATTTATGAGCACCAACTCTCTAATCAAATTATGAGAAGTTTTGTGTGAAGGGACTTTTTAAGTTCTAAAGGAGAGGAATATGAAGAAATCGAGGATGGATCAGAGCTCAAGCTTGGGGATGCCCCCATGGCACCCCCTCTGAATATGAAGAACCATCAAGAGTCAAAGCTTGGGGATTCCCAAGGCATCCCCTCATCTTCATGGACTATCATAAGGTCGTCTTCGTTGAACTTCGTTTTTATCACTTTACATATTATGTGCTATGCTTGGAGCATATTTTTACTTTCAGTTTTGTTTTGTTTTTTTTGCTGGTCATATGCTTGTTGGATCCTTGCTTTGTTTGTGTGGGAGAGAGACACGCTCGCTTTTTCATTTGAATACTCCTTTGCTTTGCTTATATCTTGTTGAGTATTCTTAGCTACTGTTTGTTTGCTAGTAAGCTCTCGCTTTTAGCTTTTATCTTGTTTAGAGCTGCTTGTTGATGTTAAACTCTCTTGTTCTTCACTTGTATTTGTTAGAGAGTGCTATGGTTGCTTGTTTAATTTGTTTAGAGCGATAAAATGCTATCCAAGTGATATTGGAATGAAATGAAATCCTGCATAGTCTTGTAGATCATAGTGTGGATACTTGACGCTTCTCATTTGTTTTGAGATATTAGGATGAATGCTTAAACTTGCTGGTTATTTGAGTGGAATTGATTAGTAAAGAAATACTGTTAAAAACTTGAAACTATGTGGTGTTTCGTAGTTGTTAATTCTTAAGCTAATCTTTCCATCAAAAGAATTGTTTGGTCAACATTGGAGACGGTGTGGAGCTTTTATGGTTATGATGGATAAATGTTTTATGCTACTCTGTTACCGGTTAATTTTAGATGTTTGCTTCAAATACCCTCTTTGCTAAGCCCAAAAATTCGTACTGAGTGTATGGTTCACTCGTGCATCCAAATCTCAAAGCCAAACTATCTTGCCAGCTGGTCCACCATATCTACCTATACATGGTATTCCTGCCATTCCGTCCAGGCCGGTGAGGCTCAGAGGATGAGCGGAAAAAGCGGAAAAAGCGGAGGCGGCCCTTGTGGGCGATTTTGGTGCCTCTCGGCTGAGTCCGGCGAGGACTCCTCGGAAGGGGAACCGGAGGGTGGCTCACCTTCGTCGGAGCCGTCGTCGGAGTACTTCGTTCGCACGCCTGCTGCGGATAGATCTCCATGTCTGTCATCGGGATCGAGCCGCTTGGAGAAGAGGCTGCGGAAGAGGAGACTGGCGAGAGATGCTGCCATGATCTTTGTAGGAGAGTTGTCAGGTACGTCTCGCAGTGGTGATGTTGTGGCCGCAGGTTCGCCGACGTCTTCTCCGGTGAGGTCGTGGGCGTCGTTGTCGCCGTCGACGTTTCTGCTTGAGGACTACGACCCTCGAGAATGGATCAAGGTGCAGCGGATAAGGAAGCTCAAGGTCGCGAGTCGTGGATCTTCTGGACGTGTGCGCCGGCATGGATCGGCGGTGAAGGACGGCGCGGCTTCGCCGTCATTCGCTAAGGTTTGTTCGCCGGCAGTTACGGGATCGGTGGATCCCGTTGAAAATTCAAAAAACGGGACGTTTCGGCCGGTGGGCCGATTTGTGTCCGTTATGCATGGAAGCCCAGGCGGCCCATAACCAGTCGTGTACAGGTTTTGGCCCGGGTCGTACCATCGTTCTCTCCTTCGATCGCAGGGGGAGGGTTACGTCGCTTGCTAGGGTTCCTGTGGGGGAGAGCCGCCGTTGCTCCTCCTTCAATGGCGCAACGTGGTGGTGGCAGAGGTGGCTTCGACCCCAACCGTGGCAACCTTGCTGGTCGCGGAGGGGGGCGGGCTTCTGGGAATTTCGATGTCGGAGGTCCGAGTGGTACCGCTGGGGCTGGGCTGGTGCCGGCCAGGGCCAGTTCGCCGCCGGTTTCCCTGGTGGGGGAGACTTCCAGGGTGACTTTGGAGGCAACAACAACCTCCGTTTCAATCCGGGGTCTGGTTTTAATGGGCAGTGGAGGGAGAATCAGTTGGCGATGGTCGACACCGGTTCTATAATCAAGGACGTGGGTTTGCTGGCCGAGATCAAGGTGGTGCTCATCGGGGTTTCTATGGTTATCGGGGACGTGGCTATGTCAGAAGGACACCGGTGATTCGTCCAGTGGTGTCGACGGTCGCTACACCGGTGGTGCCGGCCGTCGCTGCTCCGGTGGTGGCCGGGACGGGTGCTGCTTCGGGTGTTGCAGTGGCTGCTGGACAGGGTGCTTCTCAGCAGGGTGTGGGTGGTGTTGGTGCTCAGCAACAAAAGGTTACTTCGGAGCAGCTTGCTAAGGCTGTAGAGGCGGCAAACCAAAAGAAGAAGAAGGGGGGCTTTCGGTGTGGAAGCAATGAGCACATTCTGGCAGACTGTACGGTGGTACTATGTGATATTTGCGAGGAACCAGATCATGTCGAGGCGGACTGTCCTTTGTTAGCAGCGCCTAAGCCTCAGTTGCAAATGTTTGGGTTCGCTCATGAGGAGTTGGTGTTCTTTCAGCTTCCCCTATCTGATTCTTATCGTCCGAAGGTTGAGGATGATCGGCTGGCGTCTCTCAAAGTTGACGGGGGAGTGATGTCGGTGGAGCAAGTAGTTGCTCAGTTACAGAGGCTGGTTCCTAATCCTAAGTTCCATTGGGAGGTTAGACCGGTGGGCCAAAACTTGTTTAAGGTGCAGTTTCCGTCAAAAACGGAATTGGAGAGGTTGAAGATTTTTGGTACTTGGCGGGTACCCAACAGTGCTTTTGAGCTAACTTTTGATAGCTGGTCCCAATGGGTGGAGCCTCTTGACACCTTACCGGAGATTTGGGTGCGAATTTCCGGCATTCCACCAAAGCATAAGGGTGATTTTCTAGCAATGTGGGCGGTTGGTTACTTAATTGGGAAGACCTTGAAGGTGGATATGAAGTTTACTAGAAAGCATGGTGTGTTGCGGATTTTGGTGGGGTGTCTCAACCACACTAAAATTCCGGCTACCTTTCCGTTGTTAATCAAGGGTGCTCTGTATACTCTTTCGTTTGAGGTGGAGGGAGAAGAGAGATCCGAGAGTAGTGATGTTCTGATGGCTGATTCGAGAGGGGGGGATGATGATGAGGATGACATGGGTGATGATTTCCGTGATGCTTTGGAAAAGGAGGGGGCAGGTGACACGGTGGTGCCACCAAAGGAGGGCGTGGCTGCTGCCCCTCCTTCTCTTCTTCATGGTGCTGGTGGTGGAGGTGCTCCTCCAACGACTGGGGTGGTTCTTTCACCGTTGGTCCGGAGGTCTTTCCAATTGGCTCGTGAGGCTTTCTTCGATGAGAGGTCTAAGTTGGCTCTGAGTACGGAGAGGGAGATGCCTTCTGCTGTTAACAAGGAATCAATGTGGATTCGTCAGCGGTTCACTCCTCCATGGTGGTTGATTGTGCTCAGGTGGATGCAGTTTTTGTTGAGGCATCGGTTCCTGCGTCGGCTCAGGTAGAGGGAATGGTGGAGTTTTCTCCCTCTACTCCTGGCGTGTTGCCTTCTTGCACCAGCCCTAGACTGGAGCTCTGTCCGGGGAGGGGGGTGCCGGCGAGTGGGGAGGCTTTGGGTGAGGTGACGAGGTTGGGATCTGTTGTTCCTATTTCCCCCGTCGATGGGTCAGGTGGACCGATTGACGTTCTGTGTGGGAATCCAAGGCCGTCAAAGAGTGAGATGATTGCTTTTGGCGGCATTGCTGATCCGACGATGGTGGGCTTGAGATCAAGCGACCGTCTTCGGGCTAAACCGGACGCGGATCTTCCTCAGTTGGAGAGGGCGATGGGTCTGGTGGAGCGTCGAGCTTCGAGCTTTTCAACAGGTACAAATTTAAGTTTTGTTTCAATTCCAAATGATGTTATTGTTGCTCGTGCTTCTAGGTTGGGAGTTTCTTTAGGGTCATCCCCGTCTGTTATTAATAGTTCGGTTGAGCACTTAAAATCTGTAGAAGAATCGCGAAATTTAATTTTTCTTAAAAATTCGTTACCACCTATGGAGGAGGGGGACACTCATAGTTTAACTTTACGAAAGGCGTCGAATTTATGTGCGGATCTGGATGATGAGGAGGAGGAGGATTTGGGAGATAATTTGGATCTTCCTATTCGAGATTTGATGAAGGGTCGGTCCCGGAAAAATAGCCGTAGCGCAAAGGTTAAAGTTAGGCGGAGTGACCGCCTAAAAAGTTTAAAAAGTGTTTCTAAATGAGAGGGGTTTTTTGGAATAGTGATGGGTTGGGGGATCCAGCTAAGCATATCACGATTAATGAGATGGTGAGGGAGAATAAGTTAGATTTTCTTGCTTTGTTAGAAACAGGTAGATCTAACTTTTCTACACCTTTTCTTAATTTTTTGGCCGGTGGGTTTGATTACAATTGGTTTTGCTTACCCCCTCATGGTCGTTCAGGAGGTATTCTGGTGGGTTTTAATAAAGATGTTTTGGAAATGCAGTCGGTGGTGGCCGGCGATTTCTGTGTTAAAATCCATTTTAAGAGTAAGACTGATGGTTTTCTCTGGGCTTTAGTTGCGGTGTATGGTGCTGCTCAAGATGATAAGAAACCTGAATTTTTATCGGAATTGGTTCGCGTTTGTGATGGTGATCCGCTTCCCATGGTGGTGGGAGGTGATTTCAACATCATTAGGCGACAGGAAGAGAAGAATAATGAAAATTTTAATGCTCGTTGGCCCTTTTTGTTTAATGCGATTATTGAAAGTTTGGATCTTAAGGAAATTATGCTCTCCGGGAGACAGTTTACGTGGGCTAGTAGACGGGCTGTGCCAACTTTTGAGAAGTTGGACCGGATATTAGCAAGTGTTGAATGGGAGCAAAAATTCCCTTTAGTGACGGTGCATGCGATGACCCGTACGGGGTCAGATCACACTCCGTTGTTAATCGATACTGGGGCATCGGCTCATATTGGGAATAGGTCGCTGTTCTCATTTGAGTTGTCCTGGTTGCGCACTGAAGGTTTTTTTGAGATGGTTAAGGCTCAGTGGATGTCGATTTCTGTTGGGTCAACTCCAGTGGAGAGATGGCAAAACAAAATTAGACATGTACGTCAATTCCTGAGGGGATGGGCGAAGCACAAAAGTGGAGAGTACAAGATTCTTAGGGATAAACTTATCTTGCTCATTGACGAGCTAGATATTAGGGCTGAGTCATCTCCGCTTAGTGAATCGGAGAGGCTGGCTAAGAAAGAAGCGGATGAGTGTCTAGCTAAACTTCGTCGGGACGAGGAGTCTAAGTGGGCACAACGAGCTAAAGTTAAACATATTCAGGAAGGGGGTAATAATACTAAGTATTTTCATCTCATAGCCAATGGGAAACATCGCAAAAAGAGAATTATTCAGCTTGAACAAGATGAAGGCACCATTGTTGGGCAAGAAAATTTAAAAACATTTATTTCGGAGTACTACAAAAAGTTGTTTGGGGCGCCGGCCCCCTCACACTTTTCTTTGATCAAATCAAGGAATATGGATATGCCACAAATTTCTACTCTCGAAAATAGTATTTTAACATCTAATTTCACGGAAAAAGAAGTGTACGATGCTATCTTCCAAATGGAGCATAATAAGGCCCCTGGACCTGATGGGTTTCCCGCAGAGTTTTATCAGACCTTTTGGGAGGTCATCAAGAGTGACTTGATGGACATGTTCGCTCAATTGCATTCCGGTGATTTGCCTCTGTTTAAGCTGAACTTTGGTGTTATTACCTTGCTGCCCAAAAAAGAAGATGCAAGTAGAATTGAGCAGTACCGTCCCATTTGTCTTTTAAACGTGTCTTTTAAAATTTTTACTAAGGTGGGCACAAACAGAGTGACATCCATTGCGCATAAGGTTATCCGACCTTCCCAATCGGCTTTCCTCCCTGGGCGAAATATTCTGGAAGGTGTTGTAGTGCTGCATGAAACCATTCACGAACTTCATAGGAAGAAGTTGGATGGAGTTATTTTTAAAATCGATTTTGAAAAGGCATACGATAAAGTTAATTGGGCTTTTTTGCAACAGACCCTTCGTATGAAAGGTTTCACTCCACAGTGGTGTGAGTGGGTTGCGCGTTTTGTTCAGGGGGGGAGCGTGGGCATTCGGGTTAATGATGATATTGGGCACTTTTTCCAGACTTTGAAGGGTTTGAGGCAAGGGGATCCTTTGTCTCCTTTGCTTTTCAACCTAGTTGCTGATATGCTGGCTGTTCTAATTGCGAGGGCAAAAGAGGACGGTCAGGTGGGGGGGTTGATACCGCATCTGGTGGATGGCGGTGTCTCCATTCTACAATATGCTGATGATACGATTTTATTTCTTGAACATAGCCTTGAGAAGGCGGTCAACATGAAATTAATTCTCTCTTTGTTTGAGCAACTGTCTGGATTAAAAATAAATTTTCATAAGAGCGAGATCTTTTGTTTTGGGAGAGCAAAGGATAATCAGGAGGAGTATCGCCATATCTTCGGGTGCGAAGTAGGTGCTCTTCCTTTTAAATATTTGGGCATTCCGATTCATTATCGCAAGTTACTTAATAAAGAGTGGAAACCGGTAGAGGACCGTTTCGATCGGAAATTAGGTTCTTGGATAGGTAAGATGCTTTCGTATGGGGATCGTCTTATACTTATCAATTCGGTGCTTACAAGCTTGCCCATGTTTTTGTTTTCCTTTTTGAGGTACCTAAAGGGGTACGTAAAAGGCTTGATGTTTATAGATCTCGTTTCTTTTGGCAAAGTGACCAGTTAAAAAAGAAGTACCGTTTGACCAAGTGGAATATTATTTGTCGTCCCAAAGACCAAGGTGGGTAGGGATTGAAGTACTAGACATTAAAAATAAGTGTTTACTTAGCAAGTGGCTGTTTAAACTCTTAACGGAAGAAGGGGTATGGCAAGAGCTTTTATATAACAAGTATATAGGAAGTAAGACTCTCTCTCAAGTGGAGATAAAACCCTCTAACTCTCCTTTCTGGAAAGGAATTATAGGGGTGAAACAAGAGTTTTTTAAACATATTTCCTTTTCCCTTGGAACGGTGAAGGTATCAGGTTTTGGGAGGATACTTGGTTAGGTAATCTACCTTTATCAATCAATACCCTGCGTTATTCAGCATTGTGAGGTTTAAAAAATGTTTCGGTAGCCCAAGTATTGCTAATTCTCAGCTTAATATTCAGTTTCGTCGCTCCCTGGTTGGGGATAAATGGGCTGATTGGTTGCATTTGGTGGAAAGACTAATGGCCGTGTCTCTATCAATGGAACCCGATACTGTAACTTGGAAACTAACCCCGTCGGGGGTGTTTTCGGTTAGATCTCTTTATTTGGAACAAATGAGTGGTAATACAAGATTTCTTAAGAAGTATTTATGAAAATGAAGGTCCCTCTAAAAATAAAGATTTTATGTGGTTTCTTCATAAGAAGGTTCTCCTAACAAAAGATAATTTATTAAGGCGCAAATGGCTTGGATGCAAGAAATGTGTGTTTTGTGGTGCAGATGAAACTAATGAACATTTGTTTATATCATGTCAGTTGGCTCGTCAAATTTGGAGATTAATTAACTTTACCTTTAGTATTACTCCACCTACTAGTGTTAACAATTTGTTTGGTAACTGGTTAGTTGGAGTAGATAAAGACACAAAGGCATATATTCGTATCGGCGTGTGTGGTTTCTTGTGGGCAATGTGGAATTGCCGCAACGATGTGGTCTTTAACGGTGCGAGAACTGAACAATTTTTGCAGGTTATTCATCGAGCCACACATTGGATTCAGGCATGGTCGTACCTCCTACCTGCAGACCGACGTGGACGTTTGGATTCAGGATGCACTCGGTTGATGGCGGTCGTTCGGGCTATCTTCAACCAGGGTGGCTGGCGGCATAACAATAGACTACAAGATGTGTAGTCGTTGCAGTGTTGGGTTTTTATTCTGGTGGCTTATTCGTGTTGCCACTATGTGTGATGCTTGATTTGTAAACAAACTGAATTGGTACGCTGTGGGTTTTGTAATAAATTGGCTGTGTGCATCCCCGTGATGCAGAGGCCGGGGTCAACCCCATTTCTATAAAAAAGTAAATTTGTCATGTGCTATCTTTAAAAATTCAAAATACTCCTTTTTGTGCCTCTGTTTTTAAGCTCATGAGGGAGCAGTAGAGAGCTAGATATAACTCGTGACGAGCAAGGTCATTTTCCCCCTTTCACCCGGTGTCGATGGATTACGTCTTCACTTGAATCAACCCGAGAGCAGCTTAAGCAAAATATAAATATAACTCACCATTCTCCTCCGCGTAATGAAAATCTGAGAAATCAGCTCTAAATATTGGACAGTGGTGAAACCAAGGAGAAAGAAGAGCGTACTCGCTCCTCTAAAAACCAGCTGCTCTCACAAGTCTAAAAGCCTTGCTTGTTATGAGGGACTAGATAGCTTATCTGTTGTGAAGTCGTTGACGAAAGCATGCATGTCTCAAAATTGTTTTACTTCTGTTTCATAAAAATAAAAAGCTCTAGAACATGACTAATCCCTGCTTCCCTCTGCGAAGGGCCTTTCTTTTACTTTTAATGTTGAGTCAGTTTTCCTCTTCATTCTATCTCCACCAAAGCAAACATCTAGCATTGACCCTGGGTATCATTGATCATATTGCATTGTCAGATTAAACATGAATCTTTATATTGACTTTACTGTCGTGGTGGGTTGCACGGCATATCCATCAGAGATGGAAAGAAGTATGGGGCAAGGCAGCGATGGCATTCTGGCGGGATTGTGCACAAGCACGGCAAGAACACACGCGATGTACCCAGGTTCGGGGCCCTCTTGTGGAGGTAACACCCCTACGTCCTGCATGTCTGATGTATATCATGGCATAGATCTCGGGCTACATGGTTGCTCCTTGAGTTGTGTTTCTCTCCTTCTAGCTAGAGGAAGAAGAAGGGGTAGGTGGAGATGATAAGAGCCTCCACCTCCCAAATATGCATCTAGGGTTTCCTCCAAAGGTTGCCTCTCAAGGGCTCCCTGGTGCACCTTATAAAGGGGATGCCCAGGGGACAAAGGGTTGGCCCATTAGGCCCAGCTAGTACTACTTAGGGCAGCCTGAAGCCTCCAGCCGGACGGGCTGCCTGGAACCTCCAGCCGGACGGGCTGCCTGGAGCCTCCAGCCAGCAGCTTGCTTGATCTTCGTGGTTTGCTTTTCTTGTTCTTTTGTTGAGTCGTGGACTTTGGCATACCCGGGGGTCATTCCCCCGACATTTACCGTTGGAAGTTAAAGCTTTTTGCGAAAACTTACATCTTCTTTGTTTTGATTCTCAAACATTTTTTTTCATGGAACTATTACCTTTGTGGATTAATCAAATATGTGGATCATATTGTTTTCATGTCTTTAACGTACTAATTATGAAAGGTTTTGCTTTAATGATTCAACTTGGTTATTCATTGCTTTCTTACTATCAACTATAGACAATTGTTTTGTATCACTTCATTCACATCCTATGCTTTACATTACTATCTTGATCATGTTTGTGTTGGTTGCATGTCTCATAAAAAATTATTTTGTTATCACTTACCTACTCGAGGACGAGTAGGAGTTAAGCTTGGGGATGCTGATACGTCTCAAACGTATCTATAATTTTTGAGTGATCCATGCTAGTTTTGTTATATTGTCACATGTTTTTACTATCAAATATATCATTTTTATGCATTTTGTCGGACTAACCTATTGACAAGATGCCAGTGCCAGTTCCCTGTTTTTGTGCTGATTTTGTTGCAGAAAGTTACTTCTAGAAATATTCTCGGAATTGGACGAAAATTTACGGAGATTTTTTATTGAAGAAATGAGGAAGGGAGCCAGAAGGGCGACTCCAGGGGACCCACACAGGCCAGGGGCGGCCCCCTGCCGCGGGTGGGACCCGCCCCTGCCCTGTGGGGCACCCCTCGGCCGCCTCCGACGCCTATAAAATCACATCCGACGCAAAAACCCTAACCCCCGAAGGATTTTCCCAAATACGCAATAGAGCTCCGCCGCCATCGCCGACAAGTTTCGGGGTTCAGAAGGTCCTGTTCTGGCACCCTGCCGGGACGGGGATCGACCGCCGGGGCCATCTCCATCAACACCGCTGCTTCCCGCGATGAGGAGGGAGTAGTCCCTCACCGGGGCTGAGGCTTATACAAGTAGCTATGTGGTTATCTCTCTCCCATGATGTGATCTTCGTTGTGATCATGAGCTTTGTTAGTGTAGTTGAATACATGATGTTTTCCTTTGTGTAATGGATATGATTTTGCTCAAGTGATGTTATTTAGTACAATTTCCGGAGTCACCGTTGTGATCACGGTATCTCGGTGACAGTGTGGGTGCCGTGTGTGACTCTATGGATAATAGATTGGAAGGATCTTCATCATGAGTTTGTTCTTTATTATTGTTGGATTGAATAGATCATGAGATTTCTTGATGCTTGTGTTATTGAAGAAAGAGACTATTCAAGAAATATGTTGTGGTGTTGTTAGTACTATCTTTGGATGCGGATAGTGATAGCATGAAGTGTACATAGATGTGGAATACGAACTTTAAGGTGTGCTTTTCGTAGCTCTACGCAATTCTCATCCTATTTTGTAACATCCCAAGATTTTCAAATTTTTGAAAATTCCGAGGGAGCAAAAAGTTTTTGTTGTTTTGTTTCAAAACTCAAAAATCATGCATGGCATTCATCAGCATCATGTGTTTGTTGCATTTGAATTGCTTGAACTAGTAAAAGATTTCAAAATTTAAAATATATTTTGTTAAGTGACATAAAGGGTGCAAAGTAACCCTAGTCAATATTTCAAATATTTTGATTTTATTTTGTTGGCAAGACAAGTGCCATATTATTCTATAGTTGAAAAGCTCTCTAAAAAGTATTTTTGCAATTTTTTATAAAAAGTTTTGATATGTTTTTATTTTCTGTTTTGACAACAGAGAAGAAAAAGGAGTAAAAGAATTGTCAAAAAAAAAGAGGCCGCAGCCACCCGAGCCAGCCCACCCGGGCCGGCCCAACTCCTCGCCGCGCGCAGCAGCCCAGCACCATCCCCGCACCCGGCCCTCTCTTTTATTTTTCTTTTCTCTCTCTGACTGGTGCACCCCACCCGTGACGCAATCGCTGACGTCACAGGATCCCCAACCTCCAGGAGCAAGAACCCGGCACGGATTCGATCTCAATCCGGCCGATTTTTTATGGATTTGTTGCTCCTATTCGCGTCTATATAAAGCCCTCGATCTCCTCTCTCTCCCCCCTTTTGAGCCCCTTCGTTTTGCGCCGCCAGGCTGTCGGATTTCCTCGCCGCAGTCCGCACTGCCGCCGCCGTCGTGCTTCAAAATCCGGCCGCCCTGGTGATCTGCGCCGCCCCCTCTTGGTCCCTCTCTCTTCCCCACATCGCTGCGCACCTCCCTGACATCGTTCGCGAATTTTTCCTGCAGCGTATCGTCGTCTCCGTCTTCGACCGGAGCTCGCCGCCGCTCCTAGCTCCTCCGGTCGCCTCTAGCCGCCGCTCCAGGATGCAAACGAGCTCACCCCCTCGCCATCCGCTTCGCGGTCCTGTGCTGAACGTCGTCGTCGTCTTCACCAAGGCTAGGGAGCACCGGAGCGCCTTCGTCCTCGACATTCGAGCCGCCCGCCGCCGTCACGGACCAACTCCGGTGACCAACCTCGCCGCTGGGTAAACCCTAGATCTGGGGCCGTCCGATCTGAAACCAACGGCCGAGATTAGAGCCCTTACCGAATCGGTATCGGCCAGTTAGATCGCGCCGTGTCAGCGCTGAGTCGGCGCACAGTCAGCGCCTAGTCAGCGTCCACATCAGCCATCATTTCTGTAATTTTGGCCGAATTGATTTAATTTGGCAGTTTTGCAGAAAAGCCCCTGAACCTTAGAACCATCATAACTTTTTAATGTCTCGGCCAAATTTAATGAACTTTATATTTTTCAAAACCTTATGATCTGTAGATTATTTTTTAACCATTAGTTTTCTGTTTTGCCATTTTGTAATTATTCAAATTTCAAATGTGAGATTTGAGTAATTTTGGCATAACTTTAAATCTATAAATTATTTTAAATTGTTTTCTTCTGCAAAAGTGTGTCTTTTAGTGTCCTCTGTCCAGTAGATATTTTAGGTTGCACTTTTGCATCATGCATTGATAATGTTTTGTAAAAACTCAAATAGTGGCATTTTGACTATAGTAATTGTTTCTAAATTATTAAAGCCACTTAGAATATGAGTCATAAGCATCATGCATATAGTAATTAACAGAGAATAATTACCTTATTACTTGTTAATTTTGACTTGTGTGTGTTGCATTTCCATCATGCATTCATATTTTTATTGTAATGCCATTTATTGCTTGTGTATTGATTGTATGCAATTTGTTTGTTTAGATTGTGTGGAGTGCCAAGAGTGCTGTGAGTGTTGCAACCTGAACAATTACCAAGGCAAGTACACACACCAATTCATGAAGGACCTACTATTTTGTTATATTATGCACTGCAGATTATTTCAGTAGCTTTGCATGATAGGCTTACCACTACTATATATATATGCTATGCAAACCTGTTAGGATAGCCACATGACTAGTTGATTTAGTGACCTATGAAATTTAGTGGAATTGCTTGCTGCAAAAATGAATTGTTTTATTGTAGTTGAGTCTACTAAATTAATGAACTACCTAGGTGGTATTGGTTTGTATGATGGAGGCGAAGTTGAGTGGCTATTCAGGCCCATTTCTATGGGTGAACCTGAATACGTGCACTTGTGAAAGACCACCTAGGGTTTGAGATTAATGTCACACCGTGTTTGTTTGCCCGACCGTGCAACCACTAGTCATATGGGCTCTGTCTTGACGGAGTACGTTGTGTGGACCTGGGTCAGTGAGATCTGATGATGTAGAGGGGTAGGACGGCAGTGATCTCGCTAGAGTACCATGGGAAAACACTTCTGAAAAGTCTCGTCTTGATCTTCTCCTTTCCTTTTCACTAAATGAGGGTTAAGGATAGAATGGGTTGATTGAGTCTAGTGGGGAAAGTGCCACAAACTCTCGAGAGTATTCAAAACTATGATCATAGCCGTGTCCCCGGTAATGGACAATCACGAGTGACCAAATAAGGTTGTCGACAGAAGATCTCACTCATTCCAATTTCAGTAATAAAACTTGTTGGGTGAACTCGGGTAAATGAGACATTGGATGCGTTCCATGGGAGTGTCTCATAATGTTAAGTCGAAATTGAAAAAGGTTTTATGAAAAGTAGGATAAAATTTGCTTTGTGCAAGAGCCTTGAGATCCACCAGCCAAATAAGCATGTAGTGATAGTTCTTTGCCATTTATATACCACCATAGTGTGATACTTGCCAGCCTGTCACAAGGTATTGACCCAAATTCCCTGGGCTGCAACGTTAATGTTGCAGGTTGTTCAGATGAGGAGTGAGGACGTGGTTTGTCTCGAGCTTACAACCAACATGTTCGCCAGTGGCACATGGAGATGATGGAGCTCAGTGCTACTTTATATTGCTGCTTGAACTCTGAATAATAATTGTGGAACTATATTTTATTTTAAGCTAGCTTCGGCTATGCAAAGTTGTAATAAAGTACTTTATTTCTGGATCATACGTACTTGCGATGTAATAACGTTTAACATTTATGCATGATATTACATCCTGTTGGTGAATGCTAGCCATACTCGATCCAGGGCCTAGCAATTCACGAGGTATTCTTACTTTTCAAAGTGAGGGTGCTACATATTTGATCCACGAAAGAATGATCTCCGAGTAACGTCTACCATGCATGTGTTTTTGTGGAACTATTATGTGTTTAATTATATTAATGATGTTGAGAGTAGTCACTAGTGAAAGTATGAAGCCTAGGCCTTGTTTCCAAGCATTGATACACCGTTTTTAGTCACTTTTGTCATTTGTTTGCTTGCTGCCATTTTTATTACAGAATTACAAAATCACCTTTTACCATCCATATCACTTGCATTTTACCATCTCTTCGCCGAACTAGTGCACCTATACAACTGACAATTGTATTAGGTGTGTTGGGGACACAAGAGACTTCTTGTATCTTAATTGCAGGGTTGCTTGAGAGGGATATCTTTGACCTCTACCTCTCGTGGATTCGATAAACCTTGGGTTACTCATTTAAGGGAAATTTGCCGCTGTCCTACAAACCTCTGCGCTTGGAGGCCCAACAAGTCTACAAGAATAGAAGTGTGTAGTAGACATCACCCGAATGAGCACAATTTTCACGCGTAGAAGCAGGAGCAAGAGGACACACACGGAAAGGAGTGAACCAAAAATAATATGCACGTGACAAAACCCAAGGCTAGGACCTAGACGCACGAGCTCCTCCCCACCTGCCTCTTGCACCGTACGTCCCAGCACCGCCGGATTTGACAAGGAGAACTCGACATCTTGATCGGGGATGCCGCTCCCGGTGATGAACTCGGCGGCTGCTACGGTGCAGGACGGCAGTGTGTGATGCTGCGGGGAGGCACACAATGTTGCGGTGTAGGGCTGATGATTGGAGATAGTAGCTTTGGGTGGTGCTCCAAGCGAAGGCGTGGAAGTAGCAAGTAGCAGTTTTCCATTAGTGAAGAACCAAGGTTTAATCGAACCAGTAGGGCGTTGAAATCAACAGCGAGGTGCACGTCGACAATATCTGGCGCTTAACCGTCAACGAGCGTGGACCTGCACACACTCAAACTATTACTTTGCCCCCAACGGCAGGAAGGTTGTCAATTTTCCCGGTCTGCTGAAAACAAAGCGGTTAAATGTATAGTGTAGTGGATGAAAATATGGAAACGGACCAGCAAGCAAGCAATTGTGAGAAGAAAGTAAACTATGTTGTAATCAATGGAAAATATGGACCCAGGGCCATGGGTTCACTAGTGGTGTCTCTCCAATAAATAAAATACACATATGATGGGTAAACAAATTATAGCTAGACAATTGACAAGATTATGACACAAACTTAATCTAGCCAAATCAATGAGTTCATGGTAATATTCATGTAGGCATCACGACAAATAACAACGTCCGTTGAATCCAAATGCATCTTTTTCTAAAAAGTCCACCGCGGGATCGCTATGCAGCCTGTCACCCAACGGTATTAAGTTGCAAGTAATAGACAATTGCATTAAGTAAAGCGCATGATGTAAGCAATATTTATAATCACGTAGACATAAACACCGCTATTTTACCCTTAGTAGCAATATCACACCCTCGTCCTTAGACGTTTCTGTCACTCGTGCCCAGGCACAAGAGGGGGCATGAACCTACTATCTAGCATAAATACTCTCTCTTGGATATACAAGCAATCACTTGTCCAAAGTAACCACGCACATCGGAGAGCATGCAAAAACATAAATCAACATATAAGAACCATGCACAAACTAATCATAACTTCATAATCCATCGGATCCCAGCAAACACATCATATAGCATTACATTAGTCGATCTTGATCATGCTAGGCAGCTCACAAGATCATAAACATGGAGGCATAAGGGAGAGAGACAACCATCTAGCTATTGCCATGTATCCGTAGTCCAAGGTGGAACTACTCATGCATCATCCCGGCGGAAGGCATGGCGATGTAGAGCCCTCCGGGATCGATCTTGTCGACACCCCACCCACCGGGGGTGTCACGATCGATGAAAGTGTGGGCCGCCCCCGAAGACATGAAGACTCCCGGGGGCTGCACGAGGGGAAAGACTAGAAGACGACCTGCTCGGGGGCTCTACCCGGGAAGAGAAGACAGTCCGGAAGTGACACTTGGCGCAAGTTTCGTACAGCCTGCCAGTCGGCCGGCGGGCTGGTCGGCTGTGCAGGGTCGGACAAGACGTCATGTCTGGAAAAAGGACAGGAGCTGCTAACCGACATTCACGAGGGATTGTGTTCTCACCACATCGCCTCACGAGCGATGGCTGGAAAGGCAATGTGACAGGGATTTTATTGGCCTACGGCCATGACAGATGCCGAGTATATCGTGAAGACTTGTGAAGCCTGCCAGTTTCATGCCAAGAACATTCATAAGCCTGCCCAGGACTTACAAACCATTCCATTATCTTGGCCGTTCATGGTTTGGGGGCTTGATGTCGTATGCAACTTCCCCCGGGCAGTGGGGGATATCAGTACCTTATCGTTGCCATCGATAAGTTCACAAAGTGGGTAGTGTCGGCACAGTGGAAACCAGGGTACCACGGGCCGGCCTGCCAGGGCCCACAAGATTCTTCAGGTGATTTTCGCTAAGGACCAGACTCTCTAAGCCTGGCGAGCTTCGCGAGGATTTCTCTCCTCGCGAAGGGTTCTTCTCCTCGCCAAGGGTTCTTTCCCTCGGCGAGGGATCGCTCTTCGACAAGGCGTCTCCGACGCCGCCCGCAAATTCTACTAAGGACCAAGCCGCGAGGCTTGGCGAGGCCTTTCGCCTCGCGAAGCGCTTTCTTCGTGAAGCTATCTCTGCCCCCGTGGCAGAGCGCACATGGACTCTGCGCCATGCGCAGAGTGACGCGCGTGCCTACGCGCGATGACGACGACGCCGCAGTTGCCGTTTCCATGTATAAAGCAGTCAACAAAGCGGAGCCAAGCAAAGCGGACAACGAGTATTGCCTCTTTGGTGACAAGGGAACAGTCTGCAGCTACGCTCCAAGAACGACGTCACCCTGGGCCGCCTCCCACCTCGGCAAGCGCCAGCCCGCTGTCCAGCTGGTCGGTGCCCACTTTTCAGCTTTGGTGACGCCGTTCCCCTGCCGTGGACCGCGTCCACGATCTTTACCTTTATGGTAGACCTCACCTTTACGGTGCACCGTGCCTCCTCCTTCGTCGCCATGTGGTAGCCCTTCCCGCCCAAATGTTTGGGTAGAAGAGGCCCAGGACGCCTATAAAAGGAGGAGGAGCACGCCCAAGCAAAGGGTTCGATCTTCGGTTGGTGCCGCTCTAGCAAACCCTAACCCTAGATCTAAAGACTAGTAAGTAGCCATTGTAGCCACCTCGAGCTCGACAAGCTCTCCTTGTACTGTAAACTCTTCAAGCAGTGCAATACACCGTAGCAGGACGTAGGGGTTTTACCTCCAACAGAGGGCCCTGAACCTGGGTAATACCTTGTGTCAATCTCTGCAGTGTCGTCCGCAGCGAGCCTGACGAGCACCGTCGCCGGAGCACGTTGTGGACTGTTTGACTCCGTGTTCAGCCCCTTACACGATACCTTGGAGACACCCCTAGTTCCTGGGGACAATCTCCGACATTTGGCGCGCCAGGTAGGGGGCTGAGGCGCGTCTTCATCCTCGACACAGCCATGGCCGGTTCTCGTGCTGAACGTCTCGCTCGCCGGACGGCTAGCGCCGCCACCGCTCCCGCAGGCCGCCCGCATGGCCGCCCGCGTGGGGCTCTGCTCCGGAGCGCCGTGTCGACCCCGAGCCCCGCGTCGAGCACCCCGACGACAACGACATCGACCACGCTGAGGACGGCCTCGGCGAAGAGGAGGCCTCCTCCCTGCCCCCGTCGCGGGACCACGCTGCTTCCTCGCTGGGCCGCCCTGCGCCCAGCCCGGCGACTGCGCTCCTCATGGCGCAGGAGCTGCTGCATTACCGCCCCACGCCGGCGGCTCAGGAGGGCTGGCTCAACCGCGTTGCCGAGCTCATCGGCGCGGCTCGCGCCGCGGTACCCGCGCCGTCTCGTTCCCTGGTCCCTTCTGCGCTCGTGGGGGACGTGGCGCACGGCGCACCTCCCGCACCTCCTCTCCATCCCGCACCCGCTCCAGCTCCACCGGTTGCACCGCAACCTGCTCCAGCGGGGGCTCCTCCTCGCGACGGCCGCGCTGCGTCGCACGCGTCGTCGCCGCACGACTGCCAGATCGTGCAGCGAGCCCCTGAGGACGCGCGCGTGAGCATCGAGCGCGGGCAGGAACGCCGCAACCGCGCCGTTCAGGACATCGCCACCGCCGGGCGCCACCTCCGCGCCACCCTTGCCAACGGCACGGTCACCTACGGCACGACGGCCGCGTTCACTCGCAGCCTTCGTCGCGTCGTTTGGCCAGTCAAGTTCAGGCCGGACCTCCCTCCGCGCTACGACGGCAAGAACAACCCCCTGGAGTTCCTACAGCTCTACTCTTTGGCCATCCAGGCCGCCGGGGGCGACGACAAGGTCATGGCGAACTGGTTCCCCATGGCCCTCAAGGACTCTGCGTCCTCATGGCTCACCAACCTCCCCGCCGAGTCCATCAGCTCTTGGGAGGAGCTCTGCCGGTGCTTCATCGCCAACTTCAAGGGCACGTACGAGCGCGGCCTCACCTACAACGACCTCCGCGCCGTGCGTCAGAAGCCCGGCGAGACCCTCCGCAAGTACATCCAGCGCTTCAGCCAAGTGCGCAACAAGATCCCCAACGCCACCGACGCGCAGGTCATCTCTGCCTTCCAGGCTGGGGTCACGGACGTGCGGATGCTCGAGAAGCTCGGCATCCACGACAACATCACCACCGTCGTCAAGCTTTTCGACTTGGCGGACAAATGCGCCAAGGCTGAAGAGGGCCGCTTGTTCGTCAAGAACGAGCCAGGGGACCCCGCCGAGGGGTCCAAAAAGAAGAAATCCTCTGAGAAGCGCAAGACTACTGCGGTCCTCGCGGCAGAGCCTGACGCCAAGCAGTCTCGGCAAGCTGCCACTCCAGCCGCAGGACCTGAGAAGAAGGATGACCGTCCCTTCTGCATCTACCACAACAGGCACTCTCACGCCACCGAGGACTGCTTCGACATCAAGAGGCTTCGCGAGGCTCGCGAGGCTCGAGAGGCAAATGGAGGCCGCGGAGGCCGCGGCGGAGGCCGCAGCGGCCGCGGGGGGCGACGCTGGAACAACAACTACAACGATAGCTACCAGCAGAACCCCAGGCCAACGCTGCCCAGCCCGCAAACGACAACCTGCCTGCCGAGGCTGACGAAGGCTACCAGGTGCCTCGCGGGGCAGCTTGTATCCTTGGCGGGGCTCAGGCCCCTCGCTCCAACCGCCACTTCAAGCAACTCGCCCGCGAGGTCGCGGCAGCCCTCCCTGGAGTCGAGGCCTCCAGGCCCCTCAAGTGGTCCCAGTGCCCCATTACTTTCGACTCCGGTGACCACCCCAAGTCCACGTCAACCGTTGGCACCATCCCGTTGGTCTGCACCCCCACCATCAACAACATCGCCGTCTCTAAGACGCTCATTGATGGGGGTGCTGGCCTCAACGTCATCTCCGTCGAGACATTCGAGAAGCTGCAGGTGCCCTATGAGCGGCTCATGCCTACCAGGCCCTTCTCGGGAGTGACAGAGGGTCTTACCACCCCTTTGGGGCAGGTGAGGCTCGCCGTCACTTTCGGCACCCAGGCCAACTACCGCACCGAGCTGATCGACTTCGACGTCGCGCACATCGGCCTACCCTACAACGCCATACTCGGCTACCCCGCCCTCGCCAAGTTCATGGCGGTGACCCACCACGCCTACAACCTCGTCAAGCTCCCTGGCTCGGGTGGCACCATTGTCATCCGCGGCGTGGTCTCGGACGCCTTGTACGCTGCGCAAGCGGCCTACAAGGCTGCCGCGGTGGCGTCACCCGCTGACGAGGACGAGGAACCCCTCCCGAGGCCCCCCGCGAAGAAGAAGCAGCTGTTCTCCCAGGAGAAGGCTGCGACAAAACAAGTGTCTCTGGAGGCGAGCGGCTCGGGGGCTTGCGTCACCATCGGCGCCAACCTGCCTCCTAAGTAAGGGGAGCGTGCTCCCGGAGGAGCGACACTTCATCATCAAAGAGGAAAAACTCCTGGCCACGCCAGTGTAATGAACACCTATTCCAGGTCATTCTGAACCTTTGAGCATCGCGCCAGCATGTTTTGCGAACTTCGGCAAAGCTATTATTGTTTTTTCCTGCTCGTATGATCCCTCCTGTGAATCTCACGAGCGGGGGCTAGCAGGGTGCCATGCCACGGGAGCATCCCGGCAGCGCCTAAAACCCAAGGGATCCGAGCTCTGAACTTGCGGGCCAGCTCTCATGCATGTCAACTCCCAAGGAGCTCTAAACTCATGGGTCAGCTCCCGCGCACGTCAACTCACCAAGGATCACCAAAACCTTGGTGCCTGTTTCTCCTCGCGAGACACACATGAAGGAACCTACGAGCACCATAAGAATCTTTAATTGTCTATTGTTTGTGGGTACGCCTATCTCTCCAAGTGCAGGAAAACAGGCTCTCCAAGCCTCAGGCAACGACAAAGCGAAAACGCCTCGCCAGGGAACCAACCCTATTTTCCAAGGCAAAAACGCCTCGGCAAGCTAAGTCTAAACACTTGTTCAGATCTCTTCCCGCTAGTTTTCGCCCCTCAAGTCTCTTTTCTCTCTCCTATGCCTCATGGGCTGCTTGCACGTCAAAGGGGGGCCCCAAGCATCGCGCTTTGAGGAGCTCTTACTTCTCAAGGCCTCACGCACCCCCCGGACTTGTGGAGCACTGACTCGCACATACCGAAGCGGCGGTGGTGTAGCGCTAAGGAGGGTCCTAAAACGTAGAGCGAAAAAGACATGAAGGGGAAAGACAAAAGCCTCCCGAGGGACGTCCACAAGCATACTCCAATAACTTAACAAGTTTTTACAAAGTTCACAATCAAAATGACTAAGATAAATTTGCCCTCGGCACGTCTAGCAACAGGCAAGGAGCTCAGGCCGTCACGCCTCCTGAGGTGCCTGCGCGATCCACGGTGGTTTCCGCCCCTTCCAGGGCTTCCTCGTCGTCGCCTTCGTCTTCATCGACCAAGGCTTGGTCGAATTTCTTGGCATACGCGATGGCGGCCTGCTTGGCGGTCTCCCGCGCCTTGTCGCTGATAGCACGTGGTGGCGCCATCACGTCCTCAAGGTCAAGTGGGGGCTGGAGCCTCACGAGGTTGCTGAAGATGTTGGTGACGCCAACGACAAGGAGGCCGCGACTCTCCTCCACGACACGCTTGTCGAAGCTCTTCGCGACCCCTTCAAGTTTTCCAAGGAATTGCTCGAAGAAGAGCGAGTACGAGGTCTCGTCGTCGGTCGCTGCGGAGAAGGAGGGGACGTCGATCCTCAGATCTCTCCCGACGGCGCGCACGCGGCTTACCAAGCTCTGGAGAATGCTTTGACGCTGGCGCGTCATGAACCGGTCAACTTGGCGCTGATCTCGTGCCTGCTCCACCAGGGCCGTGACCGGCCCCACCTGCTGCCGGAGCTCGTCCAAGTCCTTCTCCAAGGCAAAGGCGTTTCCCTCGGCGCGCGCCTGGGCCTCCCGAGAGACTTGGAGGCAGGAGGTCAACCTTTTCTCCTCCTGCTCAAGCTCCTTGACGCGCTTCTCGAGCCCCTTGCGTGTGGACGTGAGGCGGTCCTCGTGCTTCGCGACCTTCTCGTTATACTCCTTGGAGAGGCTTTCGCGGACGAGTTTGACCTTGAGGTCAGCTTCTTCTTGGAGCCTTTTCTGCTCTGCTGCAAGGTTGGCCTCGTCGGTGGCCACCCGGCCTTCACGCTCCGCCAGCTGCCCCTCGCGGGTGGCCTGGTCCTTCACGAGCCGCTGGACCTGCTCCTCGCGCTGATGCAGCTCCTTCTTCTGGAGGGAGAGCTCTTCCTCGCGCCGTTTCAGCTCGGCCTCGCGAGGCGTCAGCTGCCCCTCGCGGGCGTCCAGCTCCTCGCGAAGCTCCTTCAGGCTGGCTTTGGCGGCCTCGGAGTCGGCGGCGAACCTCTGCTTCGCGGCCGCCAGCTCGTCGTGCTTGGAGGTGGTTTCCGCCTCGAGCGCCTCCCTGGCGGCGTCAAGCTCCTCCATCACCTCCTGCGCCTCCCGCTTGACGCTGTCACGGGTCTCCTTGGCGAGGCGGAGGGCCTCTTGGCGCTCCGCCTGGGCCGCCGCATCCCACCGGCGGCACACCTCTACCCTCTCGAAGAGCAGAGCCCAGGCTTCGCTGAGCCTCGCCTTTTCCTTCGCCAAGGCGTCTTCTTCCCTGGCGAGCTGCTCCTCCAGCCCGTCGAGCGCTCGCCGCGCTCGGTTGAGGATGATCCGATGATGAGCCGCTTGGCGATGCGGCGCCTGCAGCGCCAAGGAGATTCCCACGCTGCTGTGGGGCGCAGAGGCCTCGACGCTTGTCGAGGCGCCTAGGGCATCCTGCCCCGAGCCTGTCGCGGCCCCCGTCGCGGCATGGGGGCTTGTGGGGACGTCGTCCTCGCCGCCCGCATCGGGAGCCCTCAGGGGGCTGGGCACCTCTTCGCCCCTGGCCCCGTCGCTTGGGGGCTCCTGAGGTATCTCTGCCTCCTGCTCCTCTGGGGCGCCTCCGGCCCCCTCTGCAGCGGCCGCGCCCGCCGCGGCCTCGGGCGCGTCAGCCCTTCTCGAGGCCCCCTCTTCTGGAGGCGGCTCCGCGACGATGTCCTTGTCCATGGGCTCTTCCTCCGCCTCCTGCTGGGCCGGAGGAGTCGCCGCCCTGGTTGGCGACGTCGCCGCCTCTGCGGTCTCCTCCTCCACGTGGTGCTCCGCCGCTGGAGGGGTCGCCGCCCGAATCGGCGACGCCACGCTCTCTTCAGCCATCACCGTCTCCGCGCGGTGCTCGACCGCGGGAGAGGCAACTGCCTGCTGCGGCTCGCCGGCTGCAGGCGTCTCCATGGCGACGCTGGTGGTCTCTCCAACCTCGCCGAGCCGCCGCTTCTTTGGCTCCGCGGGCTGCCTGAAAAGAAGACAAGTCGAAAAATCCTTCAAAGGGGGGAATTCTCAAAGTGAAATCTTGAAGGAAAAAGAGAAATCGAGGGCTTACTCGCCGGCCATCACCCACACCCTCTTCTTTGCCTTGGGAGGCTGGGTGAGGCTTGCTCCTGCCTCCTCCCGGGCCGCGCCTGTCTCCGCGCGAGGGATGCCTCCCGCGGTTGCGGCCCTCCTGTCGTGGACGGCCTTGGAGCGGGGCTCGCAACGCCCTTTTCCGCCGCCGCTCGTCTCCTCTTCCTCATCGGCGCGCTGGGAGCGGACGATGCGGAAGGCGTCCTCCTCGTCGCCGGAGGATAGCACCTGGAGGTCCACTTCGGCGTGGGCACTCCTCGAGGATCCGGCGCCCTCGCCGACGGGGTCATCGCCCCTTGAAGCCTCGTCTTCGCCAAGGGGGTCTTCGCTTCTCGAGGCCTCCTCCTCGGCGGATTCGGCCTCCTCAGCCTCAGGAGCCTCATCCACGTACTCCGGCTCCGCCGCCCACGGGTTAGGGCGGGGCCCGCTGTGCCCCACGGGCACGATTCCCCACTCGTCGAAGATGGGCATGTGCGAGCGCTGCTCCGCGATGCTCTCCTCGGCGAAGACGATGAGCGGCTTGGCCGCCTCTTCCTTGGCGGACGGGATATCCGGCGATGTGAAGAGGACATTCATGATCTGGCGGAGCACATCAGGCTCGAAGCCGTCCCTGCTTAGCCGCATGGCGTCGTCTTTGCCGTCGTATCGCCACACCGGCTCGGCGTGCTGTTGAAGGGGGGCGATGCGGCGCCTGGTGAAGTCCTTCGCCACCATTTGACCGGTGACCCCTGCATCGCGGATGTGGCGGAAGTACACGTACACCGCATCAAGCTTTGAGCCCCTGAAGTCCGCGCTTGACCAGCGCGCCCATTTCCTCGGCGGCGCCTCGGGCACCTCCAGGAGAGGGTTGGTGGTCTTGGCGTCGACGAAGAGCCACTTCTCGCGGAACTTGTCGACCTTTTTCGTCACCTTGGTGACGGCGACCTCGCCAAGCCAGGCGATGGGGATGTAGTTGTCGCTCCGGGCGTCGACGATGCGAAAAGAGACGCATCCGAGCCGCTCGCCCTTGGCGGAGTTCCGAAGGGAATAGAAACTGCGGAAGAGCGTCACCGAGGGGCGGATGCCGACGTAGGCCTCGCAGAAGTGGGCGAAAATGGCAAGGATGAGGATGGAGTTGGGATGAAGGTGAAGGAGTTGGATCTGGTACGTCTCCAAGATCGCCAGGAGGAAGTCAGAGAATGGTGGTACCAGGCCAGCGTAGAGAGTATGGATGAAGATGGGGTAGAAGGTGTCGGTGAGCCTGCTACCGGCCGGCCTCAGCTCGGTGGCGCCATGCTCGTTGGTCTTCGCCGCCGCCAGGTGGCGCACCGTCGCTATCGTGGCGGCGGTGACGCGCGTCTTCGGCAGTGCTCCCTCGAGAGCAGCGGCGCGCGCCATCGCCGCGGACGTGCCCGCCCGCGCTGTCGCCGCCGACGAGCTCGCCTGCACGGTGGCCTTGCCCTTGTCGGTGGCTGCTTTCTTGGGCGCCATTGGTCGCCGGAGAAGAAGAAGAGAGCTCTGGAGAGTGGAGTTCTCTGGAAAGATTGGAGGCGTGGGGAGAAGTGTGCGGGGGAGTTACGGGAGAAGTAATGGGCGCCGCCTGCGCGCCCAGGCTTTATTGACCAGCACTCGAGTCGTGGCGGGCCCCACCACGTCGCCCGTTGGAGCCGAGGAGGCCGCGGCCGCGGGCGCAACCGCTGCGTGACACGTGTCGCGGCCCTGTCAGGCATCTTTGGCCCCTCGACGCTTCGCCTTCGTCATGGGCCTCGGCGTGCCCATCGCGGGCCCGGGGGCTACTGTCGGCACAGTGGAAACCAGGGTACCACGGGCCGGCCTGCTAGGGCCCACAAGATTCTTCAGGTGATTTTCGCTAAGGACCAGACTCTCTAAGCCTGGCGAGCTTCGCGAGGATTTCTCTCCTCGCGAAGGGTTCTTCTCCTCGCCAAGGGTTCTTTCCCTCGGCGAGGGATCGTTCTTCGACAAGGCGTCTCCGACGCCGCCCGCAAATTCTACTAAGGACCAAGCCGCGAGGCTTGGCGAGGCCTTCCGCCTCGCGAAGCGCTTTCTTCGTGAAGCTATCTCTGCCCCCGCGGCAGAGCGCACATGGACTCTGCGCCATGCGCAGAGTGACGCGCGTGCCTACGCGCGATGACGACGACGCCGCAGTTGCCGTTTCCATGTATAAAGCAGTCAACAAAGCGGAGCCAAGCAAAGCGGACAACGAGTATTGCCTCTTTGGTGACAAGGGAACAGTCTGCAGCTACGCTCCAAGAACGACGTCACCCTGGGCCGCCTCCCACCTCGGCAAGCGCCAGCCCGCTGTCCAGCTGGTCGGTGCCCCCTTTTCAGCTTTGGTGACGCCGTTCCCCTGCCGTGGACCGCGTCCACGATCTTTACCTTTATGGTAGACCTCACCTTTACGGTGCACCGTGCCTCCTCCTTCGTCGCCATGTGGTAGCCCTTCCCGCCCAAATGTTTGGGTAGAAGAGGCCCAGGACACCTATAAAAGGAGGAGGAGCACGCCCAAGCAAAGGGTTCGATCTTCGGTTGGTGCCGCTCTAGCAAACCCTAACCCTAGATCTAAAGACTAGTAAGTAGCCATTGTAGCCACCTCGAGCTCGACAAGCTCTCCTTGTACTGTAAACTCTTCAAGCAGTGCAATACACCGTAGCAGGACGTAGGGGTTTTACCTCCAACAGAGGGCCCTGAACCTGGGTAATACCTTGTGTCAATCTCTGCAGTGTCGTCCGCAGCGAGCCTGACGAGCACCGTCGCCGGAGCACGTTGTGGACTGTTTGACTCCGTGTTCAGCCCCTTACACGATACCTTGGAGACACCCCTAGTTCCTGGGGACAATCTCCGACAGGTAGAAGTAGATCCCATCAGGGCACAGACCGCACAAGCCACAATCAGATTCGTTCGAGGGATCGTGTGTCATTTTGGAGTTCCCAACCGCATCATCACAGATCATGGCTCGTTGTTCACCAGCGGGCCATTCAAATCTTATTGCGAGCAGTTGGGAACAAGGATATGTTATTCATCTGTCGCTCACCCCCGCATCAACGGCCAGGCAGAGCGGGCTAATGGAGAAATTGTTAGAGGACTCAAGACGAGGACTTTCGACAGGTTGAAACGGGCCGGGGTCGGTTAGATTGATCACGTACTCCCTGTGTTATGGTCGCTGCGCACTACTCCGAGACGGGCAACAGGGGAAACACGCTTTAACCTGGTGTACGGAGCGGAGGCAGTGCTACCGACCGAACTCAAGTACAGATCTCCGCGAACCCGCAGCTACGATGAAGAAGCCCAGTGTGAGTCAAGAATTGATGATGTCAACTTCCTGGAAGAAGCCCGCTGCCCGGCAGCCACGAGAAATGGACAGTACCAACAGGGTCTTCGGCGCTGTCACAATTAGAGGGTTCGACTCCGGGAATTGAAGGAAGGAGATTGGGTCCTCCGGCGCAAGCAGAAGACTAAAGGAATGAATAAGTTCTCATCACCATGGGAAGGCCCTTACCAGCTAGTACGCGTCCTCAGGCCGGGCGTGGCCCGCCAGGAGACAGAGGAGGGGGTGCCAGTGAAGAACTCATGGGACATTGAACATCTTCACCAGTACCACCTCCAGAAGTACTATCCGTAAGGTGCATGCAGGACGGGACCGCCCCGTGACGTAGGGTGCCGAAATCGCACCAATCAGGCCACAAGCGTGTCCGGGATGGCCCCATGTGTAAACCGCTGGAGTGCCTAACCCCATCGCAAGATGGAAAACAACGTTGGTGCCATATTCGCACAGGCAAATGAGCAAGCGTGTCCCGGATGGCCCCGTGTGTAAACCGCTGGACCCCGGGGGTTTTCCCCCAAATCTTTTGTGAAAAAAGGAAATCTGTTTTTCTTTGTTCACCATCTGGTTTTCGCAATCATCCCTTTGCCTTTCTCGATTGATCTTCTGGTCTTGATTTTGAATGGACTCGGGGGCTAGGGATGGTTCAGGCAGCGCCCACAGATCTGGAAGCCGCGATCACAATGGCCTTTAAGTTCAAGTATTTGCTCCGATGCATGTTTTAAAGAAAGTTATGGGGGGATGCATGCCGCTGCGTTTTCCGTCAGTTTTCGTTGAGTTGATTTTTTTTGGTCTTTCGGGATGCGAATGGAAGAAAAGGGATATCGACGAACATCGACGACAATGCCAGATAAGTTAACCCAAACGATCACTCAGTCGAGCATATATCTAACAAAAGGGGTGGGGCAGCCCACCCCGGCGGGACTAGATCTGCTTTATAGGACACAAAGAAAAGCTGCTAAGAGAAAGGATCCGCTAGTCGGAGTCCTTGCCGTTGCTGAAGCCGGAGAGGGAGGAACCGTCAGAGTCATCGGAGTCGATGTCCACCTTCTTCCGGTAGAGATGGGTGTCGAACATCTTCCCCATCAACCCTCCGTCACCCAGGAACTTGAAGACCAGGAGTTATCCTGGCCGCACTCCGCGGGCCTCGGCGAAATCGCGCCAGGCCTCCCCGAGGGTCATGTGGCCGTCTCCGTCGAAGATGACTGGAATCACCCAAGCGGCATCGCTGCCCTCCATGTGCATCTCCAAGAAGCGGGGTCTACGCCCCTGGAGCGCGCGGGAGAGCTTCTCCGGCATATGGAGGCGGGGACCGAGGGGTTGATCTGGAAGCTGGACAGCAAACTCGAAGCCCTGAAGATCGGCATAGGGGCCCTGATGGACCGGTGTCAGTGGCAGAGGAGGGGGCAGAGGCTGGGCCTCCGCTCGAGGGGCATCGTTCCGGCCACTGCGCCCGCGGCCACGACCTCGACCACGGCCATGGGGACGCCCTCTACCACGCCACCCCTCGCTTGACGAAGATACTGCCACCCGCGGGCTCCAGCGGCCACGGACCACGCCCCAGTCCAGCAGTGCCCTCCTCGCAGCTGCACCATGAGACTCAGCCAAGGGGGAGGAGCTGCGAGTGGCACGCATTGGGGAACGATCCATGGAAGCAGATCGAACCTGAAGGCGGAAGGGAGAAGATGAAGGAAAGCAGTGGAGGACTCGCCCGGCGAGACCCTCATTTATACCAGGGTCCAAGACGAACCGCCAGGAGCGCCGCTCGGCCGCGCGTACACACGTGGCGGGCTATCGCTGTGCGAAACCAGAAGTTAAGACGGGAAGAAGCCGAAGCAGCGCGAAAGGGAGATTCGTCGCCCGAGGCAAATCTACTCAAGTGACCCAGCCACGACTAGTCACGTACGTGCTCAGTGATACGAATCTTGAGGACGGCCCCACACTTTGGCAGGGCGTAGTGATACGTCTCCGACGTATCTATAATTTTTGATGTTCCATGCTTGATTATATATCAGTGCCACATGTTTTTATAATGTTTTTATATCATTTTGGCATGATTTATGTAACTAACCTACTAACAAGATGCCCAGTGCCAGTTCCTGTTTTCTGCTGTCATTGTGTTTCAGAAAAGTTGTTCTGGGAAGTTTCTCGGATTGCGCTGATTTTTTACAGGAATTATTTCCAATATGAAACAAAGACGGAACCCGAAGGACGCCCGGAGGGGAGCCCCAGGGGCTCCAGACGCCACCTGGCCGCGGCCCCCCTAGGCCGCGCCTGGACCCCACCTGGGCAGGTGTCCCACCTCCTCGCGTCGCCTCTTCGCCTATTAATTCCCCCTCGACGCAAAAACCCTAGGACAAAAGATCATATTTCCTAGAAGACGTCCGAGGCCGCCGCCATCTCCAACCCTAGTTCGGGAGGGTTCTGCAGCTCTTCCCGGCACCCTGCCGGAGAGGGGAATCGACACCGGAGGCATCTACACCACCATGCCTGCCTCCGGAGTGATGCGTGAGTAGTCCACCACGGGACTACGGATCCATAGCAGTAGCTAGATGGTTCTCTCTCCTCCTTGTACTCCATTGCTTAGATCTTGTGAGCTGCCTATCATGATCAATGTCATATTATTTGTAACTGCTACATGATTGTGTTTGCATGGATCCGATGAATTGTGGAAGTCATTGCTTTTGTTCATCTATGTGTTGTGTTTATCTATGATCTTGCATGCTTTCCGATGCTAGTGGATGCTTTGTCCAAGTAATTATTAGTGTTGTTTGAGGGAGTATTTATGCTAGATAGTAGGTTCATGCCTCTCTTGTCTGAGCTCGGGCTGACAGAAATGATTAAGACAAGAGATGTGTTGTTGCCACTAGGGAGAAAACAGCGGTGTGATTTCCTTGTGTTATTTACATTGCTTACATTATGCACTTTGCTTATTGCAATGATCTGTTGCTTGCAACTTAATACTTTTGGGTGACATGCTGGATAGCGATCCCAAGGTGTATTATTAGTCATAGATGTAGTTGGAAGACGGTCTATGTATTTTGACGTAATGCCCATATTAGATAAAACGGTGAACTATATTGTTTTACGATAGCATTGTTATGCGCCCACAATTTTTTCAATTGCCCTGCTGTAATTTGTTTACCCACTAGTTATCTGTGGACCCCGGTCCTATTTTTTCCTACATTGTTTACAACCGGTTTAATAGCTTTCCGTACTCATTTGCTCGCTGGTCATATTTACTCTCATCATATTTTACACTTGCACATTTAATTCTTTGTGTTCAGCAAGCCGGAGAGATTGACAACCTCTCTGTTTCATTGGGGCAAAGTAGTTTGTTTGTGATTGTGTGCAGATCCACGTCAATTATCGTAAACGGTGCTGTTGACACCTTGCTAAGCCTTCTCCAAGTCCTACTGGATCAGACAACCTTGGTTTTGTAATTAAGGGAAAACTTCTGCTATGCTGAATCATACCTTCCTCTTGGGGTTCCCCAGCGAACGTGTGATCCACGCCAAGCACTCATGAAGACCTAGATCTCACTTGAGGAGGCTAATCCTTGGAATATACAAGCCAAGTTCTATAACTTTAAAATCCCCACATAGTTATACTACTAAAACATGAGAACTATCTAAAATTGAAGTGTAGGTGCTAACATAGCACAAGTGTGGAATAAAAGGATAGTAGTGCTGCTCCCTCTCTCTTTTTCTATTTTTTATATTTTGGTGGCCTCCATGGCTCTTTTAGATGTTCTCTTATTTGGCCTGTTTTGGGCTCTGTTATTTTTTTATTTTTCTTCTTTTTCTATTTCACCTTTTTTAACCTCATGATACGTCTCAAACGTATCTATAATTTTTGATTGTTCCATGGTAGTTATATGCCATTGTTACATGTTTTTACTATCTTATCACATCATTTTTAGGCTTTTTGTCGGACTAACCTATTTACAAGATGCCTAGTGTCAGTTCCATGTTTTTGCTGTTTTCTATTTCAGAAAAGTTAGAGCATCTCCACGAGGGTGGGGGGTCGTAAAAGGGGCCGTAAAGCTCCTTTGGGGCTCCTGACAGAAAAACAGGCCACACCGGGGGGTCGCAAAGCCTTTGTCCGGCCCAAAATCTGTCCAGCACCGCGAACAGGGTCTCCAAATTTGGGGGCTGCCTTCACGGTGCCGGACACTGTCCGGCCCGAGCCTCCGACAAATATGGCCCGCCCGTCATACACACGAACGGTTTCTTCCTCGGCTTAATGAGCGGCATAAATTTTGTCGGTTTCCCAAGTGACACGACGTGACGGAGGCAGGCGGCGCAGCATACAGGCGGTAGGCAAAGCGACTGGCCGGCCACGTGGTGCATTAACACGCCGGAAAACCAAGCGCCAGTCCACGCACCGGCACCGCGATCTGCCCAGCAGCCAACACAGTGTCCCCCCCTCGGGCGGCCCGCCGCCGCTCACCATCTCCACACCTCGGTGTATAAAGAGGAGCGAGCCCGGCGGTACCCTCACATCTCCTCCCTCCACACCGTGCCACTCGACATGTCCACACCTCTCCCGCCCCCGCCACCATGAACAACTACGAGGCCGGTTGCAGCTCGGGCGGCACGTACCGAGGAGGCCGCACCCTCCTGATCGAGGACACGCGGGCCTTCCACCGGTACGGCCTCCTCGTGCCGCCGGACTTCCGCCTGCCCAAGAACTGGGTCATCAGCTACGGCGGCCTCGCCGTGCCGCCGCTCCCCAACGGCCCGGAGGCCTTACGCCACGCCATCTTCGAGCAGCGGGACACAATGACCGCGGAGGAGCGCCTCCGCCCGGAGAACATGGCCGACAACGAGGCCGCCTGGTGGGCGCGCCTCTCTAGGGAGCGCGACGAGGCGGTGGAGTTCTACGACCTGCCGCGGCCTGAACATCGCTGGAACGCCGAAGGCCGCGACCGCTGGTGGGGACGCACCGGCCACACGGTGGCATCTGCCATCGCGGCCGCCCGCCGTCACGCCGCGACGGGGAACCCGACCCCGTTCAGGTTAATGCCGATCCCGGCACCAGCACCGCCGCCGCCACCACCAAGCGTCAGCGATGCAGTTGCTTCTCCCTTTGCTCCCACGGCGGCGGTGGGAGCAGCGGCAGCAGTGGAGGAGGACGGCGCAGAGGCGGCGGCGTGGTGATCCGCGATGTGCAGAATCGCCGGTCGCCACCATGCGGGAGTCTCCGCCTGCGCCTTCGCGACGACGTCCCGATGCGGCGGGTCAAGGAGGAGCCGGAGGACGTGAAGCCTCCGCCAGGGTACGAGGTACCACCGTCGCTGCAGGACGACGCCCACGACGGCGAGTTCCCGGGCACGACTTGGGCAATGGTGGCGTCGGCCGCCGAGCTCGAGAAGGACTCCCCCGGGTTGATGGATACCATCGAGCGCTCGGCGCAGATGGCGGCAGCGGCCTCCGGATCCCGTGGAGGCTCCGGCGGCGCTTCCACCTCCCGTGCGCACCAGGACGGCGCGTCCACCTCTCGCGTCGGCTCCTCCTCCATCCTCATCCTCATCGACGATGACAGCGACGACGACATCTTCGACTGGTCCGCCTCCTCGGATTAGATTAGGGTTAGGTTTTAGTTAAATTTCATTAAAATCTTGTAAAATATTATGAAATTTGAACGGTTTTCCTAATTTTGTTTTATTTTATTTGCTTTGCGGATTTCCTTTGGGGGTTGCCGGTGTGGGAGGGGAAAAGCGCCGGACAAGTGTCCGGCACCCCCCCCCACACAATTGAGCCTCCAATGGAGGTGTGCCGGACACAATTTAGGCACTCCCCGTGGAGATGCTCTTACTTCAGAAAATATTCTCGGAATTGGACGATAATTTACGAGGATTTTATATGCGACAAAAGAAAGCCGAAGACCGAAGGGCAGCCTGGGGGCCACCTAGGGGCCAGGGGCGACCCCTGGCCGCGGCCCCACAGGGACCCGCTCCAGCGCCCTGGGCACCGCCTCGGCCCCCCTCGACGCCTATAAAATCCTAAAAACCCTAAAATAATAGAGGTGATGATTATTTTCCAAAAACACGACCCGACGCCGCCGCCTCCTCGAAACCTAATTCGGGGAGATTCTGAATCTGCTCCTCGCACGCTGCCAGAGGGGAGATCGATCTTGGAGGGCTCTACATCGCCATGCCTTCCGCCGGGATGAAACATGAGTAGTTCCACCTTGGACTACGGGTCCATGGCAGTAGCTAGATGATTGTCTCTCTCCCTTGTGCTTCATGTTTATGATCTTGTGAGCTGCCCTACATGATCAAGATCGACTATTTGTTATTCTATATGATGTGTTTGTTGGGATCCGATGGATTATGAAGTTATGATCAGATTGTGCATGGTTCTTAGTTATTAATTTATGTTTTTGCATGATCTCCGATGTGTGTAGTTGCTTTGGACAAGTGATTGCTTATGTCTTCAAGAGAGAGTATTTATGCTAGATAGTTGGTTCATGCCCCCTCTTGTGCCTGGGCACGAGTGACAGAAACGTCTAAGGACGAGGGTGTGTTGTTGCGACTAAGGGTAAAACAACGGTGTTTATGTCTACGTGATTATAAATGTTGCTTACTTCATATGCTTTACTTAATGCAATTGTCTGTCGCTTGTGTGTTGTTGCGACTAAGAGCTAAAAATAGAGGCACAAAAAAAGGGCATTTTGAATATTTTAAAGGTAACACATGACAAATTTACTTGGAATGGCAGGGAATACCACATATAGAGAGTTATGGTGGACACTTTGGAAAGACTGATTTTAAGGATTTTGGATGCACGAGCAGCGTTCCCGCTCAGTACAAGTGGAGGCTAGCAAAAGACTGGGAAGCGACAACTAGGAGAGCAATACTTGTCATAATCATGCTTTGCAGCAAAACAATATTAAACAAGGCATAAAAGTGATATCAATACTTTGGGGCAAAAAGTTCAATGAGGCAAAAGACTTTCTTTTAGTCAATCATGTGTAAACATGTGCCAAGTCAATCCAACATGACTTATTCAGAGGAGGATACCACAATACCATACTAAATTATGAATGAAGCAATACATGTTAATTTACGCATGGCAAATTATTCATTCCTAGATGATGAAACTAATCATAGGAAAATATGAACTACCAAGTGCACATTACCAGTACAACTAATTATCAGGACGAGCCAAAGCATGATCATCCAGACAAGTATATGTAAAAAAGAGAAGACAAATGGAGTTCATACCAGCTCATTTACCATGTCCACTTCACCAAATATCGTCATTATTGATTTTCACTTGCATGACTGAATGCTATGAGAGTAAAAATCGAGTCCAGGCAACGCTGTGAGAACTGGTCAAACCCTGCATCCACTAAACAAAAAGGAAGAGAAAGAGAAAATATTTTTGGCTTTTCGAATTTTAAGAACAAAGGGAAACAAACAAATAACTAAAGGAAATCTTTTTGGATTTTCAATTTAGCAAGAAAAGAACAAAAAGAGAAATAGAAAAAGGAAAAGAAAAGAGAGTAAACAAAGGCAAACCGAAAACTAAAAGGAGAAGAAAAGAGGAAATGTTTTTGGGTTTTTGAACTTCAAAAGACAAAAACTACAGCAAGGACTAAATCAAGAAGAAACAATATGGATATACAAAGCAGAAACGTATAGACCGACTAGAATATATAAATGAATGAAATGTCGGTGAGAATACGTACTCCCCCAAGCTTAGGCTTTTGGCCTAAGTTGGGACTCAGTAGTGGCCTCCCCATGGGTTCCACCCTGGTGCATCGTAGGTGGGGTAGGTCGGCTCCGGTGGCTGTGACGAGGAAGTCCTTGCGTCCTGGTAGTAGTGCGAGGAGCCTTCCCCAAAATAATTTGGGGTGTATTCCCCTCCAGTTGGTGCAAGCTCCTGTTCGGCCGTATGCTCCTGTGTGGCTTCTGTATGGAAGGTTGGTATCCCAAGGTACACGTCCAGCTCGTACTCAGAGAAGGACCATCCTTTCCTATTGGCATAGTGATACGTGTCAAACGTATCTATAATTTTTTATCGTGCCATGCTTGATTCCCATCATTATTACATGTTTATGCTACATTATTATATCATTTTGAGGCATTTTATTGGACTAACCTATTGACAAGATGCCCAGTCCCAGTTCCCTGTTTTTGTGCTGTTTTTGTTGCAGAAAGTTACTTCTGGAAATATTCTCGGAATTGGACAAAAATTTAGGACGATTTTTTATTGGACAAATGAGGACCGGAGCCAGAAGGGCGACCCAGGGGGCAGCCCACAGGCCAGGGGTGGCCTGCTGCCGCGGCCTAGGGTCCACCCGCGGGTGGGACCCGCCCCTGCCCTGTGGGGACCCCTCGGCCGCCTCCGACGCCTATAAAATCATCCCCGATGAAAAAACCCTAACACCCAAAGGATTCCCAAATACGATACAGAGCTCCGCCGCCATCGCCGACAAGTTTTGGGGGTCAGATTGCCTGTTCCGGCACCCTGCTGGGACGGGGATTGGCCCCCGGAGCCATCTTCGCCGCCACCGCTGCCTCCGGGATGAGTTGTGAGTAGTTCCCCCGTGGACTACGGGTTTGTAGCAGTAGCTAGATGGTACTCTCTCCCCCTTGTTGTTCAACACCATGTTCTCGTGAGCTGCCCTACATGATCGAGATCAATCCGATGTAATATGCGTTGTGTTTGTTGGGATCCGATGGATTGGCACGTTATGATCAGATTATTTATGTTTATGAATTGTTGTTGCTGCAATGTTGTTATGCTTAATGCTTGTCACTAGTGCACGAGTGGCATGATCTTAGATTTGGGCGCGTTATGTTAGCATGAATATAATTGATGCTTAGATCGTATCTACAAGTTGTACGCACATGTTATTAGTCCGGAACCGGAGACCTCGAGTGACAGAAACGGGGACATCGAGATGAATGGTTAGTAACTTGAGGATTACATGTGTTCATTGTGTGTTAATGCTTTGCTCCGGTGTTCTATTAAAAGGAACACCTTAATTGCCATTTGTTCCTTAATTGGCCCGGCTGAAACCGGATGGCAGGATAAAAGATGTTGTGCGAATTCTCATTGCGAGTAGTTACAACTATATATGGAATACATGCCTACGTATGATTGATAAACTGAATGCTTTGTCATAATTAATTAATTAGTGCAATTCTATCAATTGCCCAACTGTAATTTGTTCACCCAATGCATGATTATTTGCTTAGGAGAGCCGCCACTAGTGAAACTATGAACCCCAGTCTATATTTCTCCATCATTGCTTTCGTGTTACGGTTACTATTGTTCTCAAATCACTTTTGCTTTCACCTCTCTCGTGTTACTTGTGCTTCTCCAAGTGTGGCTGAATTGACAACTCAGCTGCGAAGACCTCTAAGTATTCTTTGGCTCCCCTTGAGTCGAATCAATAAATTGGGTTATACTACCCGCGAAGACTGTTACGATCCCCTACACTTGTGGGTTATCAAGACTATTTTATGGCGCCGCTGCCGGGGAGCTATAGCAATACTTAGAAGTTCAGTTGGAAGGTACAACCGACGCCACTCTTCCCGTCAACACGTCATCAAACTATTTTCTAGCGCCGTTGCCGGGGAGCCATAGCTCTACTTATTGGTTCACTTGGGAAGTACTCACTTTCTGTCTACTCTCTTTATTGTTATTGTTATTAATGGTTAACTTCTTTGAAACTAGATCTTATTGGCAAGGCGGGTTCACGGAGGATCAACAAGAATATTATAAGGAATACCGCTTGTCACAAAAAGGGATACACCTATGGAAAATAATTAATACTCTGAACAATTATGCTAGAGACTTGTGCTTAAATTATGATATATCTTATTGCTGTGATGAGTCTAGTTGTAGCATGAATTTTAAACACCTTCCTTTTCAATGTACTGGTAATGATAATGAAACCTTAGCATCTTATGCTAAGGGAAACTATGATTTTTATGATGTGGAACCTATTGAAGAATTTATTGCGTGGAAGGGTGCTTATGAAATTTCTTCTTTGATTGAAAATGATGATGATGCTCCTTATAAATCTGAAAGTTTTGCTATACTTAAATATTGCTTGGATAATTACAAAGATGAAAATTCTTATATTACTGAATTTCTTAAGGGTTTATCTCCCCCAGAAGAAGAGACTAATGCCATACAGGAGCCTATGGAAAAAGAAATTGTTGAAACTGGAATCTCATTGGATGAAAACGAGGAGGAGAGTGACGAACAAGAGGAGGAAGAATGGAGTAGCTACCCATCTCTACCTTCTAATGAGATTAACTCTCTAACTCATACATTATTTGATTGTCCTCCTTCCTTACAAAAGGAGGATGAATACTATGATCCCATTGATTCATTTGAAGCATCCCTTTTTCATAAAAATGATCTTGTTATATATGATAACTCGTGCTATATTGATAAATCTTATGATAATCCTTTATTTACTCCAACCATTGAGATGCACGATAATGAAGAGTTGTGCTTAGAAAGTCTATATGATAAAGCTCTTGATGATGGTCCTATGTTACTTGATAATAAAAATTATAATGCTATTGAAAGTGGGTTTGATCCCACTATTTTTTAGATGGACCTAAATTATGTGCTTGTAGATCATGAAAAGCATGTTTTATGTGACAATTATATTGTTGAGTTTGTTCATGATGCTACTGAAAATTATTATGAGAGAGAAAAATATGGTTGGAGGAGCTTTCATTTTACTAAAACACCTCTCTCTATGTTGCTATTGTTTTACCTTCCTATGCTAGAAGCTTTATGCTTCATTTATTTATTTTCTTACAAGATGCCTATGCATAGGAAGAGGGTTAGACTTAAATATATTTTATATTTGCTTCATGACGCTCTCTTGTGCGTTTCGACTCTTATTCGTATGTGTGCATCATTGAAATTACTGGGCCTAGCTAAAAGGCTTTAAAGAAAAGCGCTATTGGGAGACAACCCATTTTATTTTTCTTTCAGTGTATTTTTTCTTTTCTTCAGTCATGGAGTTGTTGCCTCTATAGCAACTTCATTGTATCTTTTTGTTTTGGTTTTTTGTGCCAAGTTTAGCCTCTAATGCATTGAAAAAGCGAGGTATTATTTTGCTATCCAGAAACAGATTTCTTCCCTCCACTGTTCGAAAATCAAGAAAATCCCTGAATTTTATCTTTTTCTGATATTTTAGACAGCAAACCTGATATGTTTATCTATCTTTCATTATTTTTGAGTTTTCTGATTTGAGCTACAGAAGTGGCTCTTTTAATTCGATCTTTACAGACTGTTCTGTTTTGACAGATTTCTATCTTTATTTACGTTGCTTCTTATACGAGCTTTCTTTGTGGTTTCTTTTCATGGAAAGACGTCACAAAGGCTTTGTATACAGAAGATAATGTTAAATTGAGTATTTGAAATTTTTCTTAACGGAGCTCAAGTGATTTTATTTAATGAGTACTAACCCCTCTAATCAGTTTATGAGAATTTTTGTGTGAAGGGAGTTTTTAAGTTTTGAACGACACGGTGATGTGAGAATGGAGAAAAGCTCAAGCTTGGGGATGCCCCCATAGAATCCCCCTGAATATTTAAGAAGATTCAAGCATCTAAGCTTGGGGATGCCCAAGGCATCCCCACTCTTCACCAACAACCATTAGAGCATCTCCAACAGCAGCGCTACGCGCCGGCGCGCTATATTTTTTTTGCGGCGCCAGAATTGCCATTTTGCGCGCGCAGCGCCTGTTTTGCTTTAGCAGAAGCGCTATAGTTAGCGCGGCGCGGCTGCACAATTTTTAGCTCCAGCGGACGCGCTAAAAATTCCACCGCGCGCGCCCAGCGCAAACAACATTCACATCAAACATGCAAACAAACCGAATCAAACGGACACGAAATAAATCAACAATAAACCGAATCAAGCGAGCAAGCTCCAAATCAGTTCAATAAAATACACGCAATGAATAGATTAAAGAATGGGTAGGAGGAATCGGACAGCTAGCTCAGTACCCAACCGAATCCAACGCCTTGAGGAAGCTGGCGGCCATGAACGCGGCGAATCTGACGGAAAATTGCACGCAACCCGGCGACCATGAACACGGCGCGGAGGGACTCGAGTGACGGCGATGGGGTCGAGCAGATTGAATCCCCTCAGCGAGAGTCCAGGCGTGGATGCGGAGCGAGTCGCTGTCTCGCCGCGCGGCGAGGTAGGAGGTCCACGAGCGCCCGAGCCCCGCCGCCCCCACGACGACCTCCAGCAGTATGTTCCCGACGGCGAGGAACGCGGCCAGGTCGCCAAGCTCGACCCGCAGGTATGCGGCCAGGAACGCCGAGCTCGACAGGGACGGCGGAGGAGGGCGGCGGCAGGGACGGCGAGGGATGGCGGTGGCGGGCGGTGGAGGAGCTCGACGACGGGAGGGCGAGCGAGGGCCGCGGGCGGCAGAGGGACGCCTGCGGCGGCCTGGATGGAACCGGCAGGGATGCGGGCGGCGGCCAGGGACACGGCGGCGGCCGGCCGGGGACAGCTCCGTGCGCGCAAGGGGAAATTTCGTGGCAGTTTTCTTCGCGCGTTCGTCTTTCTTTTGCCCAGCGCGCTGGAGCGGCCGCCCCAAATTCAGCGCAGCGAGTACCGCTTGGGCCAGCGCGCTGGCCCCTTTTTACCGCGCGCGGAGTTTTAGCGCGGCTGCTGGAGACACCGTTTCGGGTGCGCGCGCGCCATATCGGCGGTTTCTTGGGCGCGTAGCATTTTTAGCGCTGCTGTTGGAGATGCTCTTAGGTCGTTTCGTTGAAACTACGTTTTTATCACTTTACATATTATGTGCTATGCTTGGAGCGTCTTTTTGCTTTCAGTTTTGTTTTGTTTGTTTGTTTGTTGGTAATATCCTTGTTGGATCCTAGCTTTATTTGTGTGGGAGAGAGACACGCTCCACTTTTTCGTGGAATACTCTTGTGCTTCACTTATACTTGGTGCTAGTAAGCTCTCGTTTTTAGCTTTTATCTTGTTTAGAGCTGCTAGTTTGTTCTAGTTGAACTCTCTTGTGCTTCACTTATATTTGTTAGAGAGTTGAATTGGTTGGTTGGTTAATATGTTAGAACGGTAGAATGCTGAATATGGGTAATGGTATGATGAAAAACCTGCATAGTCTTGTAGATCACTACTTGGATAATTTGATACTTATCAATTGTTTTGAGATATTAAGATGAATGCTTAACATTGATGGTTATTTGAGTGGAAATTGATTAGTAAAGAAATACAGTTAGAAGCTTGAATCTGTGTGGTGTTTCGTAGTTGTTAATTCATAAAGCTAATCTTTCCATCAAAATAACTGTTTGGTCAACAAGGGAGACGGTGTGGAGTGTTTATCGTTAAGATTGACTGATGTCCGATGTTACTCTGTTACCGGTTAATGTTAGATGTTTGCTTCAAATACCTTCTTTGCTAAGCCTAAAAATTCCTACTGAGTGTATGGTTCACTCGTGCATCCAAATCCCAAAGCCAAACTATCTTTCCAGCTGAGTCCACCATATCTACCTATGCATGGTATTTCTTGCCATTCCAAGTAAATTTAACATGTGCTATCTTTAAAAATTAAAAATACTCCTTTTTGTGCCTCTGATTTTAAGCTCACGAGGGAGCAATGGAGAGCTAGATATAACTCATGACGAGCAAGGTCATTTCCCCCTTTCACCCGGTGTCGATGGTTTAGGTCTTCACTTGAATCAACTCAAGAGCAGCTTAGGCAAAAATATAAATATAACTCACCATTCTCCTCCGCGCAATGAAAATCTGAGAAATCAGCTCTAAACATTGGACAGTGGTGAAACCAAGGAGAAAGAGGAGCGTACTCGCTCCTCTAAAAACCAGTTGCTCTCACAAGTCTAAAAGCCTTGCTTGTTATGGGGGACTAGATAGCTTCTCTGTTGTGAAGTCGTTGACGAAAGCATGCATGCCTCAAAATTGTTTTACTTCTGTTTCATAAAAATAAAAAGCTCTAGCACATGACTAATCCCTGCTTCCCTCTGCGAAGGGCCTTTCTTTTACTTTTAATGTTGAGTCAGTTTTCCTCTTCCTTCTCTCTCCACCAAAGCAAACATCTAGCATTGACCCTGGGTATCATTGATCATATTGCATCATCAGATTAAACATTAATCTTTATATTGACTTTATCTATAAGATAAGCCGTTGGAAGTTGAAGCTTTTTGCTAATACTTTCATCTTCCTTTGTGTTGATTCTCAAACACTTTTGTCGTGGAACCATTACCTTTGAGAATTAGTCAAATATGTGGGTCACATTGCTTTCATGTCTTTAACATACTATTTATGAAAGGTTTTGCTTTAATGATTCAACTTGGTTATTAATTGCTTTCTTGCTATCAACTATAGACAATTGTTTTGGATCACTTCATCTCAGCTCATGTGCTCTTACATTACTATCTTGATCAAGATTATGTTGGTGGCATGTCAAGCTCAAAAATTATTTTGATTATCATTTACCTACTCGAGGACGAGCAGGAATTAATCTTGGGGATGCTGATACGTGTCAAACGTATCTATAATTTTTGATCGTGCCATGCTTGATTCCCATCATTATTACATGTTTATGCTACATTATTATATCATTTTGAGGCATTTTATTGGACTAACCTATTGACAAGATGCCCAGTGCCAGTTCCCTGTTTTTGTGCTGTTTTTGTTGCAGAAAGTTACTTCTGGAAATATTCTCGGAATTGGACGAAAATTTAGGACGATTTTTTATTGGACAAATGAGGACCGGAGCCTGAAGGGCGACCCAGGGGCAGCCCACAGGCCAGGGGCGGCCTGCTGCCGCGGCCTAGGGTCCACCCGTGGGTGGGACCCGCCCCTGCCCTGTGGGGCACCCCTCGACCGCCTCCGACGCCTATAAAAGCATCCCCGACGAAAAAACCCTAACACCCGAAGGATTTTCCCAAATACGATACAGAGCTCCGCCGCCATCGCCGACAAGTTTCGGGGGTCAGATTGCCTGTTTCGGCACCCTGTCGGGACGGGGATTGGCCCCGGAGCCATCTTCGCCGCCACCGCTGCCTCCGGGATGAGTTGTGAGTAGTTCCCATGTGGACTACGGGTTTGTAGCAGTAGCTAGATGGTACTCTCTCCCCCTTGTTGTTCAATGCCATGTTCTCGTGAGCTGCCCTACATGATCGAGATCAATCCGATGTAATATGCGTTGTGTTTGTTGGGATCCGATGGATTGACACGTTATGATCAGATTATTTATGTTTATGAATTGTTGTTGCTACAATGTTGTTATGCTTAATGCTTGTTGATGACGGGATTGATGAGAGTGTTCTTCTCCCTCAACAACGCCAACAAGTACTCTTGATACCCTGAAAGGAAGATAATATATTAGGGATAGGTTGAGCCTCCAAGTGCAGAGTATGTAGAAGTGGTAGTTTTTCCTCAAGAAGGTGACTCGAGGGTTTAATATCGAACTCTCGGGGAATCAGTAGTGTGGGTTTTATCTTCTTGTCCTTCTCTAGATTTCCTGCAAACAAAATAGATTGCTTTGTGCCCTCAACCTCACCAAGTGGTTGTCAAGCACAAAGTGTGAGAATGATATTAAGATGATAATGAATGCAAAACAGTAAATAAATATGCAATGGTGGTGAACAAGTATGCAAGGATGATAGTAATGATGATGGATGGTATTTTTGGGGTTTTTATATGTGAATGCAAGAAGTAAAAGTGTTTTTGTATTTTCTGATTTTAAAATGGCTGAATGTAAAAGATGCTTAAAAGTGGTTGGAAAAGTGTTTCTTATGATTAAAAATGGACCGGGGTTCATGGTTTCACACATGCACTCTCTCTTTAATATAGTGTGGCAAATGAGTAGACATAGATTTAACATATGAGATTGCAAACAAGGTTAATGACATGTTACTAATTATATGGGCATCACGTCCTAACATAGAGACCTTTTGATTATTAGTCTCACTTATACTCCACCAAGATGTGAACTAAATCATGCACCTTAGTAATTAAGATAACATTAGAGTATAGCTTTAAGATTAATGACATGAAGTGAAAATAAACACATGATGGATCTAGTCTTGGGTAGAGGCATGTCACTCCTCCTACCCTACAACATGGTATTTTGGTTTATCCCTAGTGAGGTAACAAAGTAAGGTAAACACCCAATGGATCATGATATTCAAGTTGTCAGCTTATCACTTCACCACCCCCGTTACTCCAACTAATGCACACGTTCCCCCACACACGCTCTCATAAACATGCTTGATCATAACAAGGATATAAGAACGGGGTACATAATATGCATCTACTTTCATAACTGAAATATAACATTGCAATCTCAACATATATTAACTCATAGAAAGATCCACCACAATGGTAATACAACGGTGACCGTAATCATGTTCAGCAGCTCATACGGTGCTAATTAGTGAAGCTCAAGAGAGAGAGAGAGAGAGAGATACATATGCTACTGCCACAAACCCATAGTCCAGAGGTGGACTACTCCCTCTTCATCATGGAGACGGTGGAGATGTCGATGGAGAAGAAGGAGACCTCTCCGGCAGGGCTCCGCCGGAGTTTTCCCCCTTCAATCTGCAGCCTCCTGGTCTCTGTTTCTTGTTTCTCTCGTGTGGCGGCTCTCCCTTCGGAGAACATCGGGGGACCCTTTATATATGCGTTTTTAGGTCACGAGGAAGCTTCTGGGCGAAGGATCGACGCAAACGGGGCCACGAGGGCCAAGTTGGATGGGCCCACACGGCCTAGTACTGTAGCCGCGTGGGACCCTCCCTTTTGGTCCTCCGGCCTCCGTTCGTTGACTTCTTTCGCTCCTAAATCTTCTCCTTCCAAAATATTGACCCTCCTAAATTTATAGCTCATTATGACGTCGTTAAGGTCCTGAAAAAATAAAGAAAGAAATAGGGGTTTTCTGCCTGCGCAGGATTAATTCCATAAAAAAGGGATATCATCATAAATTACCAAAAATCATTAAATAACAGTAATATACCCCTTATATGATGCAAATATGATTGGAATATGACTATTATAGTGCAAAGTTCATGTATGCATTTTAGATGCATCACTTGTCACTAGTGCACGAGTGGCATGATCTTAGATTTGGGCGCGTTATGTTTGCATGAATATAATTGATGCTTAGATCGTATCTACAAGTTGTATGCACCTGTTATTAGTCTGGAACCGGAGACCTCAAGTGACAGAAACGAGGACATTGATGGGAATGGTTAGTAACTTGAGGATTACATGTGTTCATTGTGTGTTAATGCTTTGCTCCGGTGTTCTATTAAAAGGAACACCTTAATTGCCATTTGTTCCTTAATTGGCCCGGCTGAAACCGGATGGCAGGACAAAAGATGTTGTGTGAATTCTCATTGCAAGTAGTTACAACTATATATGGAATACATGCCTACGTATGATTGATAAACTGAATGCTTTGTCATAATTAATTAATTAGTGCAATTCTGTCAATTGCCCAACTGTAATTTGTTCACCCAATGCATGATTATTTGCTTAGGAGAGCCGCCACTAGTGAAACTATGAACCCCAGTCCATATTTCTCCATCATTGCTTTCGTGTTACGATTACTATTGTTCTCAAATCACTGTTGCTTTCACCTCTCTCGTGTTACTTGTGCTTCTCCAGGTGTGGCTGAATTGACAACTCAGCTGCGAAGACCTCCACTACAAGAGAGATGACTTTTAGTGACAAAATGCCTCATGACAAAGTTCCAAACCGTCATTGATATGGCTTAATCAGTGACAAATTGCCTCTGGCGTCACGGATATACAATAATTAATGACAGTTGCATAGTTTGTCACGGACAAACTGTCACTGATTAACCAGTCGGGATGAGCATCTTAATAGGTGACGAATTGAGACCGTGGTGGTTTTAAACCGTCATTGAATACCATGCGGGGCCCACTAGTCAGGTTTAATGAAAAAAATGATGTTGTTTTTAATATAAATAGTATCATTTTTGGGCCTAATAGGCTCTGTAAATAAATAATGCAATGTGTCGGCACAGTGGAAACCAGGGTACCACGGGCCGGCCTGCCAGGGCCCACAAGATTTCTTCGGATGATTTTCACTAAGGACCAGGCTCTCCAAGCCTGGCGAGCTTCGCGAGGATTTCTCCCCTCGCGAAGGGTTTTCTCCTCGCCAAGGGTTCTCTCCCTTGGCGAGGGATCGCCCCTCGACAAGGCGTCTCCGACGCCGCCCGCAATTCTGCTAAGGACCAAGCTGAAGGGCTTGGCGAGGCTTTTCGCCTCGCGAAGCGCCTTCCTCGTGAAGCTATCTCTGCCCCCGCGGCAGAGCGCACATGGGCTCTGCGCCATGTGCAGAGTGACGCGCGTGCCTACGCGCGATGACGACGACGCCGCAGTTGTCGTTTCCATGTATAAAGCAGTCAACAAAGCGGAGCCAAGCAAAGCGGACAACGAGTATTGCCTCTTTGGTGACAAGGGAACAGTCTGCAGCTACGCTCCAAGGACGACGTCACCGTGGGTCACCTCCCACCTCGGCAGGCGCCAGCCCGCTGTCCAGCTGGTCGGTGCCTACTTTTCAGCTTTGGTGACGCCGTTCCCCTGCCGTGGACCGCGTCCACGGGCTTTACCTTTATGGTGGACTTCACCTTTACGGTGCACCGCGCCTCCTCCTTCGTCGCCATGTGGTAACCCTTCCCGCCCAAATGTTTGGGCAGAAGAGGTCCAAGACGCCTATAAAAGGAGGGAGAGCACGCCCAAGCAAAGGGTTCGGTTTTTAGAGTCTAGGAGCCTACCCAAAAACCCTAGATCTGAAGACCAGCAAGTAGCCATTGTTAGCCACCTCGAGCTCGACAAGCTCTCCTTGTACTGTAAACTCTCCAAACAGTGCAATACACCGAAGCAGGACGTAGGGGTTTTACCTCCACAAGAGGGCCCTGAACCTGGGTAAGACCTTGTGTCAATCTCTGCAGTGTCGTCCGCAGCGAGCCTGACGAGCACCGTCGCCGGAGCACGTTGTGGATTGTTTGACTCCGTGTTCAGCCCCTTACACGATACCTTGGAGACACCCCTAGTTCCTGGGGACAATCTCCGACATTTGGCGCGCCAGGTAGGGGGCTGAGGCGTGTCTTCATCCTCGACACAGCCATGGCCGGTTCTCGTGCCGAACGACTCGCTCGCCGGACGGCTAGCGCCGCCACCGCTCCCGCAGGCCGCCCGCGCGGCCGCCCGCGTGGGAGCTCTGCTCCGGAGCGCCGTGTCGACCCCGAGCCCCGCGTCGAGCACTCGGACGACGACGACGTCGACCACGCTGAGGACGACCTCGGCGAAGAGGAGGCCTCCTCCCTGCCCCCGTCGCGGGACCGTGCTGCCTCCTCGCTGGGCCGCCCTGCGCCCAGCCCGGCGACTGCGCTTCTCATGGCGCAGGAGCTGCTGCAGTACCGCCCCACGCCGGCGGCTCAGGAGGCCTGGCTCAACCGCGTTGCCGAGCTCATCGGCGCCGCTCGCGCCGCGGCACCTGCGCCGTCTCGTTCCTTGGTTCCTTCTGCACTCGTGGGGGACGTGGCGCACGGCGCACCTCCCGCGCCTCCTCATCAGCCCGCGCCCGCTCCAGCTCCACCGGTTCCACCGCAACCTGCTCCAGCGGGGGCTCCTCCTCGCGACGGTCGCGCTGCATCGCACGCGTCGTCGCCGCACGACTGCCAAATCGTGCAGCGAGCCCCTGAGGACGCACGCGTGAGCATCGAGCGCGGGCAGGAACGCCGCAACCGCGTCGTCCAGGACGTCGCCACCGCCGGGCGCCACCTCCGTGCCACCCTCGCCAACGGCACGGTCACCTACGGCACGACGGCCGCGTTCACTCGCAGCCTCCGTCGCGTCGTCTGGCCGGTCAAGTTCAGGCCGGACCTCCCTCCGCGCTATGACGGCAAGAACAACCCCCTGGAGTTCCTGCAGCTCTACTCTCTGGCCATCCAGGCCGCCGGGGGCGACGACAAGGTCATGGCGAACTGGTTCCCCATGGCCCTCAAGGAATCCGCGTCCTCATGGCTCACCAACCTCCCCGCCGAGTCCATCAACACCTGGGAGGAGCTCTGCCGGTGCTTCGTCGCCAACTTCAAGGGCACGTACGAGCGCGGCCTCACCTACAACGACCTCCGCGCCGTGCGTCAGAAGCCCGGCGAGACCCTCCGCAAGTACATCCAGCGCTTCAGCCAAGTGCGCAACAAGATCCCCAACGCCTACAACCTCGTCAAGCTCCCTGGCTCGGGTGGCACCATTGTCATCCGCGGCGTGGTCTCGGACGCCTTGTACGCTGCGCAAGCGGCCTACAAGGCTGCCGCGGTGGCGTCACCCGCTGACGAGGACGAGGAACCCCTCCCGAGGCCCTCCGTGAAGAAGAAGCAGCTGTTCTCCCAGGATAAGGCCGCGACAAAGCAAGTGTCTCTGGAGGCAAGCGGCTCGGGGGCTTGTGTCACCATCGGCGCCAACCTGCCTCCCAAATAGGAAAGCGCGTTCATCGCCTTCCTCAGGGCAAACTCTGACATGTTCGCCTGGACACCGTCAGATATGTCCGGAGTACCGAGGTAGGTGATCAAGCACCACTTAGCCGTGTGTCCAAGCGCACGCCCCGTCAAGCAAAAAGCGCGGCGCCAAGCGCCAGAGAAGCAAGACTTCATCGTCAAGGAAGTAGACAAGCTGAAGAAGGCCAGCATCATCAAGGAAGTGGTCCATCCCACTTGGCTCGCCAACGGCGTGGTCGTCCCCAAGCACACCGGAGGGAGCCGCCTCTGCATCGACTTCACCGACCTCAACAAGGCCTGCCCAAAGGACCCCTATCCCCTCCCGAGGATCGACCAGATCGTAGAGTCCACCGCCGGCTGCGCACTCCACTGTTTTCTGGATGCCTTCTCTGGTTATCACCAGATCAAGATGGCGAAGGAGGACGAGGAGAAGACAGCATTTCTCACCCCTTGCGGTGTGTTTTGCTACGTCTGCATGCCCTTCGGTCTCAAGAATGCTGGCGCCACTTTCCAGCGCCTCATGAGGATCGCCTTGGGAGCTCAAATGGGGAGGAATGCAGAGGCCTACATCGACGACATCGTCGTCAAGACCCGCGAGAAGGACACGCTTATCCAGGACCTCGAGGAGACCTTTGCCAACCTGCGCAAGGTCAACATCAAGCTGAACCCCGCCAAGTGCGTCTTCGGGGTCCCTTCAGGCAAGCTCCTCGGGTTTCTGGTATCCCACCGCGGCATTGAGGCCAACCCCGACAAGATCAAGGCCATAGAGCAGATGCAGCCCCCTCGTCGCCTCAAGGACATGCAACGCTTAGCGGGATGTATGGCCAGCCTTGGCCGTTTCATCTCCAAGTTCGGCGAGAGGGCGCTACCATTCTTCAAGATCATGAAGAGGTTCGGTCCTTTCAAGTGGACCCCCGAAGCAGCAAAGGCCTTCGAAGACCTGAAGAAGTATCTGGCGAGCTCACCCATCATGGTTGCCCCACTCCCTCGCGAGCCTCTGAAGCTGTACCTTGCAGCCACTCCTCAGACGGCAAGCGCGGTCTTGGTGGCTGAAAGAGAAGAGCCAGTCCTCGACAAGCAGAACTCCGCCTCGCCAAGCCCAGAACCCTCCGACAAGGAAGCCGCCTCGTCAAGCCTCCAGCCTCAAGAAAACCTCGCCAAGGACTTCACCGAGCTTGGGGAGGAGCCAGCCGCTGCCTCACCAACGACTACCCTCGTCGAGCACCCCGTGTACTTCGTCAGCACAGTGCTGCGGGACGCTCGCGAGCGCTACCCCATGCAGCAAAAGCTCCTTTTCTCGCTCCTCATCGCCTCCAGGAAGCTGCGCCACTACTTCCAGGGTCACCCCATAAAGGTGGTCACCTCATATCCCCTGGAACAGGTCCTGCGCAACCCGAATGCGACAGATCGCGTCGCAGGCTGGGGCATTGAGCTACAACCTTTCGAGTTGGAGTTTGACACCACCAGGGTCATCAAGGGCAGAGTGCTGGCTGATTTCATGGCCGAATGGACGGACACGCGCAAAGACGAAGAGCTTCCAGAGGAGGAGGTTACAGCCTCAGGAGGAACGACACCAAGCCACTGGACCATGCACTTCGACGGCGCCTTTGCGGCCAGGAGTGCAGGGGCTGGCGCCGTTCTCACCTCACCGATAGGCGACAAGCTCTATGTAACAGCCCAGATTTGGTACCCTAAAATATGGGCCAAATTTTCACTTTTTGCTTTGTATTGCATCATGGCATAATTATTTAAATTGCTAATTTTAAATAAAGCAACACCTGGAAACAAAGCAACACCTTAAAACAAAGGAAGCAAAACCCTTCCTCAAATTTCCAAAACTAAATGCTTTGCCCAAAATGGCCAAACCAACTTATTCTTGAATTTCCAAATTGTCCCGGAAGTTCTAAGAATATATTTTTATAAATGCCAATCAAATAAATAAATTATGAGAATTTAAATTGGCTTAATTCAATTCCTATTTTTGGAACCAAGTTAAACCTTCCAAAAATTCAAACTAAAATCATGGGGAGCTTCAATATTATTGTGAGAGCCTCCATGAGTATTTTCATTATTTTTGGAAATACTAAATTGCTTCAAATAAATGTAGTATGCAAATTGTCAAAAATGACCATAATGCAACACTTGAACAAATCTGGACCTAAGCATTTTATTTTGGGGCACAAATTTTTGTGGAGCTTACCCTTGACGTAGGGAGCCCACATGAATTTTTCCATAATTTCTGAAAATGTTTAAATGGCTCTTTTAAATCGTTCAAACCTGCTGTTATGCAAATACCAGAAAAAGAAAATTGGAAAAGATCAAATCACTGACAGTGGCCCCCACTTTCATTTCTCCCTCTCTCCCCTCTTCTCACAGTAAGGGCATGGGCGCTGGCGCCATGCCGCGCACGCGGTCCTCGCCCACCTGCTCCCTTGGAGGTCCAAGACCACACCGAGGGCGCCCACTTGCATCTCTCCTACTCTTCACCCCTTTCCTCCCTCTTTCTCTGGATCGAGAGGCACCCTCGTTCCCCGGCCGTCCCGCTCGGTCCCGACGACGCCGCCGTCGATTAGCCGTGCTCTGGACGTCCCCGGTACCCGCCGACGCCGTCAATAGCCCCGCCACGTCTTCAGCTTCCTCTCCACCGGAGGAATCGAGCCGGGGAGGCCAGCAACCTCGACCGCGTCCCCGACCTCCCCGCCACTGTCGCGTCCCCGCCGGCCGGATTGCCGGCGATTCCGCCGTCCCTCGCCGTCGCCGACCACACCCTAAACCCCAGGGTGAGCTCCTCGTCCCGTTCAGCCCCTTACCGCGCCCCCTCCCCTTCTCCCTTTCTTCGCCGGTGCCCACTGCCGCCGTCCGTCGCCGTCCACCGCACCCACGCACGCCCGGCCTGGCCCCCCCGGCCTGACCGGCCACGAGGCCGGGGCCTCTCGGGTTGTGGCCCGGCCATATGGCCGGCAGGTGGCCGGGGCCTCTCGGGTTGTGGCCCGGCCATATGACCGGCCTGCACCCCGGCCTGGCCGGCCTGCCAGGGAAGGTTTTCCCTTTTTGGAAATAAAACCAAGTTTAAATAATTGATATCTCGTTGTATAATGATCCAAAAATTGCAAATTAATTACCAAATTGATCATCAAGACATACTCTACAATATAGAATCATTGAAATGATCTTTTGGGACTTTTTATCTTGTTGTTGTTAAGAATTCCTAAAATGGATTAAATAATGCCAAATTAGAAAAATTCATAACTTATTAAATATTAATCCAAAAATTATAAAGTAAATATCAAAGTGATCAACTTGTCAAATGCTACTCAACCATGCTGATATCATGTCATGATCACAAGCTTTTATTTGATGTTGTTCATAATTTGATTAATTGAAGTAAATTTAATTATTTAATTAATTTACTACTTATTCATCGGTACTCCAAAAGTTACAAATAAATTACCGAAACGATCGGAAGAACAAACCCTAACCATTTCATGTCATGTTCATGCATTCTGAGCCACTTCGCTAATGATTCAATAATTTATGAAGAATGTGGTCATTAAGATAAATATGGGGTCGTATCCAAATAATTGCACTACTTATTTGGCTCCCTATTTAATGTTGCTATTTAAATTATAATGATATCTTTGCATCAATTGGACATGTCATCATGTGTTTGCGCATTGCACCTTGTGATCGTGTGATTTATGTGTGCTTTATATTTTCTTTGGGTATCGATAGATTCCGGAGTCGAGGGTCTCTCTAACTACCCCGACGAGCAGTACTTCACGACCGGGCAGCAAGGCAAGAGATAACCTAACCTTCTTGGCATCTAGCATCCTATGATTTTATCAAATTATTTTATCCACCATAATATTGCATGCGGTTCAAATGTCTCTTTTGGTAAATATTAGAATATCCTATGAATGCATGTTCTTCCCCGAGCCAATCACATGTATCCCTACCTATGAACCCTAGGGTTGAAGTGTTGGCCGAGATAAAGATAGAATTGTTGTATTCATATGCTTAGCTATGCTTAGCCATGCTTAAATAGATGCTTTATGTCCGTTATTAATTCCGTAATTGTTGATGATGATGGAATGATTCGGGCATGGTGGATAATTGTGATGCTTAATTAAATTGCTAAAAGGCTGGGATGAGTTGCCCTCGGGGAGGGTGTTTTGCCTCATTCTTGCCGCCTAGGCTGAGAGTGCTTTTAGCTAGAACCAAGAACCGAGCGTGCTGCCATTGGTGGGTGTATGGGCGCCTTACTGACCGAATAACTTGTACGGGCGTATCCAAGGGTCCTCTAGTTCGGTTTTCCATTTGCGTGTGAGTGGAAAAAAATGATGTTGATGAGGATTTGTGTTTAGGACGTGGCGATGGGGCAGGGGCTGAGGCTGGGTAAACTTGCCCTGTGGCCACAGATGACTCTTGGATAGTCTCACGCGAGGTAAAGGTTTAACCGCGCCTGCTTGCCGGCCTTCCCCGGAAGAGGGCCAACTAGGTGAGCCGGACGGTACCAATGGGTAAAATAGTACACCCCTACAGGGTTTAATCTTTTCGAAAAGCCGTGTCCACGGTTATGGACAAACTCTTGGGAAAGGCGGATTAGCTCATAGATAACTTTAACCTAATTGATATGGCAGCTAGAGGTTGCATAATAAACTTGTGATAAAGGTTCATTTCCTCGAGGGTGAGTCGAGGGAGTGCCTTTGTGTGAGATGAGTGGTGATGGTTGTGAGTAGGTTCGCCGAGAACTGAAAGGTGATAATGATACTCTCTTACCCCTTTTGAAAAGTACTCTGAGTAGCCGAATGCCATGTGTCATTTATATTTTCCTGTTTATGAAACTTAGCTTTATGCAAAAGAACTACATATAAAGCTTTAGAGCCTCCGTCAGTCATTGGGCCTATATCGCCCTACTAAACTTGCGAGTACATCGTACTCAGTCTCTCTTTGCTGCCTCTATGATTTTGTATTTCAGAGGAGGACGACACCGAGCAACTAGGTGGGTTCTTCGTTGACGTCGACTACTAGTCTAGGGTTCCCAGGTGGCAGCTTGGGACCGTGGAACAAGCTGGCTGGGTTGATGTTTATTGTAGGCCTCTTAGGCCATATGTTGCTTCTTGTTGTTAGACAACACCACCCGCTTCGCTTGTTGAATTGTTGGATCTGTGATCCTTTTGCTTGTAATATTTGTATTCTTCTCGTTATATGAGTTGCTATACTTTTGTGTCATAGAGTCATGCTTTGTGCCAGTTCTGTTCCACAAGTCTCGATCTTTGTCTTATACATTGATGGTTGTGTCGGATTCATAGCCTCTCTGTATAATTCCGGGGTCGGGGCGTTACAAGTTGGTATCAGAGCAGGACTGCATGTAGAAAACCCTTTCTTTTGGTCGATGTCGAGTCTAGTGGAAAATTATTTTTAACCTAAAAATGAGTTGTGAAAACCCTCCTAGGATTCTTTTTACTCCTTACCCAATTCACTCTGATCTCGGTGCCATCTTACCTCTATTTGATTTTAACGGTTCTTCTGATCGTCGTCAAAGTTCTAAATCTTTAGGATCACGAGGTTGGGTTCTATCTTTAGATAGTGGTCAACTTTGCTTGTCTGACAATTTTGAAACCGAAGAAAGGAAGTATAGTGGTTCGTCAAGATATTTCTTGCCTTAGCCCAAGATCTTGAACCGAAGGTCCCGGATTGTGCTAGGGCTCCGGTGTAATGATTCATGAGGGTTGTCACCCTTGTGGGCATTATGCTATTGTGGGTCCCAGTGCATGAAGCTGATCTTTAACCCAAGATCTTTTCCGTTGAACCCTGGTGCTAATGATTAAACCCTACATCAGGTTGGCAGAAATTGAAGTTAGTCTTCAAGCTCGAGGTTGCAGACGTAATTGTTTTCCTCGACAATGCTCTTCTTTGTCACTAGCTTACCTAGGCTCTCTGTTATGGAATCATCTGAATCATGACGAGATTGCTCTTAGCGAGCTTTCCATCAATAATTGTGATCCCTCCAGTAACACTTTTCCTGAAACCCTTTCGGCACTAGTTGTCGGAAGAGTGCTAACCCGGGCTTCTGCAATATCCTAAATTGTTGTTAGCCCGTTCCTTAATCCAAATCTGTTATCAGTCCTCTATCTGCGTGCGGACAATCAAGTGTATCGTACATTGGGGTGTTCTGATGCATGCTATTCTCGTGGTTCGTCAAGGCATTCCACTTCGGGATGCCAGGAGAAACAAACTCCGGTACCTCGTCCATGTCTCGGACTAGATCAAAGTTTTGTAATTTGCGGAGTAAGAGCTTGTCTAGCTTTTGTTCCGTTCCACCTTGGAGTGTCACACTCTTTTATATCGAGAGGTCGTGCTTAGTCTCATGACGTACTGGATGAAGTGATGCTCCTACCCTTCCTTATCCATCTACCTCCGAACTACCCGGGCTTGAGAATGTTGAGGATGGATCTCGATGTGGTAATCGGATATTCTTAGCAATTGTTATTGTTTGAATCCAAGGACTTGGTGGCACTCTTAGCATGACTGGTAATCTTATCATCGAGCTGAGTTGTCTGTGTTGCCAAGTCCATTCGTTCAGGTGCACCTTCGGTCAACGAGTTAGATTCATGTCGAAACTCCCAAGACCACATCTTTTCCTTGAAATGCAAGTTTTCTCTCGCAATCAGTGACTTTTGTCGCTATGATCCGAGTGAAGTTCGTCTTGTCTCCTCAGGTTAAGTCACAAGTTGGTTAGGCATACATGCATTGTTGAGCTGGTAGGTTGTTACCTCCCGTTCTCTGATTAAGCCATGTGGGCGCACCAAGCCCTGACCGAGTTGTTCCTAAATAATAATAAGTTGTCAAATCTCATCATCTACCGGTGTTTCCCAATCAGCAATCCGTTGTGCTTCAGTGATTGGAGTTCGTGCTGGTTTAATTTCCTTTTCTTAGTCGTGACCCCATGGAACTTCCATTCTAGATCGTGTGCTGGAGCATGACACTATAGACTATGCCTTGAGAAACTGGTGATCCTAACCTTTCGTTAACTCTCGGGAACTCCCTTTTAGGCAAGTTAATTATGAAGTACCTGCACGCCTAACCAAATCTGAATTTCAAGCAAAAGTGATGCTTGGAGTTCATCAAGAGCATGACCTAAGCCTACTAGTACCCCGACAAGTCCGGTGTTGTGGCTGACGCACCTTACCGGAAGGCTTTTTGACTAAATCTCCTAACTCTTTCCAAATCAACCGCTATCCATGAGAATCATGTGTAACTGGTTCTAGAAGTTTTTCCCCAAGGTCCTTCCCTATCTTCGAGTACGACCTTCTCGTGAGGAGCGAATGAAGGCTATTCCGAATCATGTGTGTGATATCTAGAATCTCAAGGAGAACCTCACTACGGAGTGGCTAAATATCTATCAGTCAATCCTTCTACTCCATCTATCTTGTGACAATATCCCGTTATGGGGTTTTACCTCTATATCTAATTGTGGATCGAGTGCTATATCCTTCTCACCTTGGTGAAATCAAGGTTTTTCCCACTCACACGGACGTTGGGTCATTTCATCAGTTCCGTTAGGGCCGAGATTCCAACCTTATGGAAACCTTTGGTATGGCAACAGCGTGTGGTCCAAAAAGGTGTCTTTTCTCCTAGTGGTGCTTAAAATCTCTACGGTCTACGCCTCGGAGTGGTTGAAGTATTGTCATGGCCTTGAACAAGTGGTAGGTCGTCCTATCCTCGGCTCGACCTTTGTTTGGTCAAATCGTTCCTGTTTCCTAATTGGCTTATAGTTGTGGGCAAAGTTCCTTCTGTCTGACACCTTAAGCTGCCTCCTATCCTTCCGCCATTTTGGCATGTATTGTTGGTTAGCCCAATCATTACAACTAGGAAGATCATCGGGAGATCGAGTAGATCGATGAAGTGAAGAGTTGCCATGTTCCTCTCATCCCTCTTCCTACTCTAGAATCTCGGGACGAGATTCCTGTAAGGGGGGTAGATTTGTAACAGCCCAGATTTGGTACCCTAAATATGGGCCAAATTTTCACTTTTTGCTTTGTATTGCATCATGGCATAATTATATAAATTGCTAAATTTAAATAAAGCAACACCTGGAAACAAAGCAACACCTTAAAACAAAGGAAGCAAAACCCTTCCTCAAATTTCCCAAAACTAAATGCTTTACCCAAAATGGCCAAACCAACTTATTCTTGAATTTCCAAATTGTCCCAGAAGTTCTAAGAATATATTTTTATAAATGCCAATCAAATAAATAAATTATGAGAATTTAAATTGGCTTAATTCAATTCCTATTTTTGGAACCAAGTTAAACCTTCCAAAAATTCAAACTAAAATCATGGGGAGCTTCAATATTATTGTGAGAGCCTCCATGAGTATTTTCATTATTTTTGGAAATACTAAATTGCTTCAAATAAATGTAGTATGCAAATTGTCAAAAATGACCATAATGCAACACTTGAACAAATCTGGACCTAAGCATTTTATTTTGGGGCACAAATTTTTGGGGAGCTTACCCTTCACGTAGGGAGCCCACATGATTTTTTCCATAATTTCTGAAATGTTTAAATGGCTCTTTTAAATCGTTCAAACCTGCTGTTATGCAAATACCGGAAAAAGAAAATTGGAAAGATCAAATCACTGACAGTGGCCCCCACTTTCAGTTCTCCCTCTCTCCCCTCTTCTCACAGTACGGGCATGGGCGCTGGCGCCATGCCGCGCACGCGGTCCTCGCCCACCTGCTCCCTTGGAGGTCCAAGACCACACCGAGGGCGCCCACTTGCATCTCTCCTACTCTTCACCCCTTTCCTCCCTCTTTCTCTGGATCGAGAGGCACCCTCGTTCCCCGGCCGTCCCGCTCGGTCCCGACGACGCCGCCGTCGATTAGCCGTGCTCTGGACGTCCCCGGTACCCGCCGACGCTGTCAATAGCCCCGCCACGTCTTCAGCTTCCTCTCCACCGGAGGAATCGAGCCGGGGAGGCCAGCAACCTCTCAGGATGGCAACGGGTACGGGGATGACCGGGGATGACTCCACCATCCCCGCCCCGATCCCCGCCAATCCCCATACCCATCATCCCCATGAAGCTTAGCGGGGACAAAATGATCCCCATCCCCGTTAACAGTGGGTAACGGTTACCCATCGGGTATCCATGGGGATGTTAATACTAACTGAGAAAGGTGAGATTAGAGAGGGCATGGTTGCTAAGAAAGGTGGAGAAAATAATTATATGGATTATCTAGGTTTTATTCTATTTATTATGCTTTTTTTGAATATATTTTATGTTTGTCGGGTATCCATGGAGTCCCCACGGGGATGATTTCATCCCCATCCCCGCCCCGCGAGGCTAACGGGTACCCGCCAGACAATACCCACGGGGATGATTTCATCCCCATCCCCGCTCCATAACGGGTAAATCCCCGCGGGTACCCGTCCCCACGGGGAATATTGCCATCTTGAGCAACCTCGGCCGCGTCCCCAACCTCCCCGCCACTGTCGCGTCCCCGCCGGCCGGATTCCCGGCGATTCCGCCGTCCCTCGCCGTCGCCGACCGCACCCTAAACCCTACGGTGAGCTCCTCGTCCCGTTCAGCCCCTTACCGCGCCCCCTCCCCTTCTCCCTCTCTTCGCCGGTGTCCACCGCCGCCGTCCGTCGCCGTCCACCGCACCCACGCGCGCCCGGCCTGGCCCCCCCCGGCCTGACCGGCCACGAGGCCGGGGCCTCTCGGGTTGTGGCCCGGCCATATGGCCGGCAGGTGGCCGGGGCCTCTCGGGTTGTGGCCCGGCCATATGACCGGCCTGCACCCCGGCCTGGCCGGCCTGCCAGGGAAGGTTTTTCCCTTTTTGGAAATAAAACCAAGTTTAAATAATTGATATCTCGTTGTATAATGATCCAAAAATTGCAATTTAAATACCAAATTGATCATCAAGACATACTCTACAATATAGAATCATTGAAATGATCTTTTGGGACTTTTTATCTTGTTGTTGTTAAGAATTCCTAAAATGGATTAAATAATGCCAAATTAGAAAAATTCATAACTTATTAAATAATAATCCAAAAATTATAAAGTAAATATCAAAGTGATCAACTTGTCAAATGCTACTCAACCATGCTGATATCATGTCATGATTGAAAGAACAACTATGCCCGAGATGTCGCCTAGAGGGGGGGGGTGAATAGGCGATTAAAACCTTTTCTATTTAGGGGCTTGATAATTGCGGAATAAAACTATGTGTTTAAATTAACAAGCCAACAACCTAAAATACTAGGTTTACCTAAAGTGCACCAACAACTTATGCTAAGCAAATCATACAACAAGGTGATAGCAAGATATGAACTTCAAGCACGAAGGCTATCACAATGTAAATTGCATAAGTAAAGCTCGGGTATAGAAATAACCGAGGCACGCGGAGACGAGGATGTATTCCCGAGTTCCTCCTTGTTAAGGGAGTACGTCTCGTTGGAGGGGTGTGAGCTCGCCACAAAAGGCCTACTCAAGATGCCACAAAGGCCTCACCCTATTCTCCGATGAACCTCACCCAAGGGATTGGTTCACCTTCCACTATCGGAATCCTTCGGGGCGGATTCCGGAGCCCTTTACAACTTCTCTTTGGGGCACACACCCACAACTCAATTGGGGGCTCCCAAACTCGTGCCGAAGCTTCACAACTCGAAGTCTTCGCGGCACCTCCAACCGTCTAGGGTACACAATGCACCCAAGAGGCAACAAGCTCTTGGGAACACAATGCACCCAAGAGTAACAAGCTCTTGGGAACACAATGCACCCAAGAGTAACAAGCTTCTCAACCTTCAATCCCACGTATCACCGTGGGGAACACAAACCTATGCACCAAATGCAAAAGGCAAGAACACACTAAGTGGTCAAGTCCTTCACCCAAAAATCCAACCAAAGCAACTAATGCTATGGAGGGATTTGAGAGGAAGAACAAAGGGAAGAACACAAAGCAACCCTAAATCTAGATCCACTAGGTTCCCCTCACTTAGAGGAGAATTTGATTGGTGAAATGGTAGATCTAGATCTCCTCTCTTGTAACCCTAAATTTGGGCAAGAATCATTGGAGGGGAAGAGAGGAATCAAGCTCACAAGGATTAGAGCAAAGGGAAAGAGCAAGAACAAGTGAGCAAGAGCAGCAACCAGGTTTTGGGAGGGAAAGAGGCTTTTTATAGCCTCCCCCAAAAACTAGCCGTTGGAGCCTGTCCAGGTCGGAGACTCCGGGGTAAGTGACCGGAGACTCCGGCCTGCTGGGTCATCGGGGAGGCCGGAGATTCCGGTCATTGGGGCCGGATACTCCGGCCTGGCCGGAGACTCCGGGCACCCTCCAGGGGAGCTCCGGACCCCTATCCAGAGGCGCACCACACAAGAAGCTGAGAAAAACTGGGGGCCGGAGATTCCGGGTCCTCGGGCCGGAGACTCCGGTCCTTCTCCGGGGGCACTCCGGACCCCTATACAGAACCGCACCACAGCAGACACAAACGGCAGCGAAAAACACAGGCCGGAGACTCCGGGTCCTTGGGGGCGGAGACTCCGGTGTGACCGGAGACTTTGGACCCTCTCCGGGGTAGATCCAAACAGAGAAAACCAGAACTGCCATAACTTTTGCAAATGAAGTCCGAATCGAGTGAATCCAATTTTGTTGGAAAGAGGACGACAAGAGCTTACCCTACAAAAACTGAAAATATGAAAACAAGCAAAGGAGATTGTGCGGAGGGATGGAATGGTGAGACCTTTCCAAGCGGATGAACCGGCAAAATCTCCAACACCGAAAACGCATAAGCTTTTCATCAAGACTCCGTTTTCTATGATCTTGGGCTTGTTTCAAAGATAAAAACAAGCCCTACAAGATCATGCATATACACATCATAGTCTACCATGTGAGGAGGAAATCATATGGAGAGAGTTTGACCTCTCGTAGAAGAGACAAACCGATAAAACCTCCGAAATCAAAAACGCAAGAAGATATTCATGAGATCCGTTTTTGATGAACTAGAGCTTGGTATGGGTATGAACACAAGCTCTATATTCTCACATGGATAAAAGCCAAATAAGAACCAATAAAGATGATTGCATGGATGCAAAGGTTTGAGCTCTCCACGAACGATACGATCACGATACTCGGTCGAGAGCCCCTCTTGATAGTACGGTATCTATCCTATAACCCGGTCTCTCACTAAACAACATGAGACCGGTAAAATAGAAACCCTATCAAGATCATACCTTTGCCTTGCGCATTAATCCACTTGAGGTCGATGAAGATGATCTTCATCTCCTCAAGACAAACCACCTTTCTTGATTGCGCCTCGCTTGGTGAAGAATCACATGACGCTCCCCCATACACCAAGATGGGGAGAGCACTCTTCGGCATATCTTCACTTGAACTTGAGAGTTGATCAACCCGCACAAAGCCTTGATCAACCCAACCTTTTCTTCCCTTGAGCTTGACTCCAACACATGGAGACAAGCTTGGCCTTGATCAACAAATGATCTTCTACCTTGACCTTGACTCCAACCAATGGAGACAAGCTTGGCCTTAATCAACAAATGATCTTCTACCTTGACCTTGACTCCAACCAATGGAGACAAGCAAGCTTGGCCTTGATCAACAAATGATCTTGACACAAGCTAAAGGACAACCTACACATAGAGCTCAAAGCAAATATTAGTCCATAGAGATTGTCATTAATTACCAAAACCATGCATGGGATCAACCATGCACTTTCAATCTCCCCCATTTTGGTAATTGATGACAATCCCTTTTTAAGAGGGTTTATATCATGAATAAAGCAACCTTGCAAGACAAACAAGCAAGGATGCAAGCGCATTAAAGGCAAATGCAACAAAAGCATAAAACCCAAATTCCCTTAAACCCTCTAAACTTCTCCCCCATTGGCATCGATTGCCGAAATGGGAAGAAAAATTTAGAGAGCCAATATAATAAGAGTTCCTCCATAAAGGTGTGCATTTCTCAAGATATGAGTGAAATCAAATGCACTTATTCCGTCAGTCATTGGGCCTATATCGCCCTACTAAACTTGCGAGTACATCGTACTCAGTCTCTCTTTGCTGCCTCTATGATTTTGTATTTCAGAGGAGGACGACACCGAGCAACTAGGTGGGTTCTTCGTTGACGTCGACTACTAGTCTGGGGTTCCCAGGTGGCAGCTTGGGACCGTGGAACAAGCTGGCTGGGTTGATGTTTATTGTAGGCCTCTTAGGCCATATGTTGCTTCTTGTTGTTAGACAACACCACCCGCTTCCGCTTGTTGAATTGTTGGATCTGTGATCCTTTTGCTTGTAATATTTGTATTCTTCTCGTTATATGAGTTGCTATACTTTTGTGTCGTAGAGTCATGCTTTGTGCCAGTTCTGTTCCACAAGTCTCGATCTTTGTCTTATACATTGATGGTTGTGTCAGATTCATAGCCTCTCTGTATAATTCCGGGGTCGGGGCGTTACACTCTACTACGCCGTCCAACTGTGCTTCAAGGACAACGACAAGGTCTCCAACAACATCGCTGAGTATGAAGGCCTCCTCGCCGGGCTCAAAGCCGCCATCGCCCTCGGCATCAAGTACATCCTCATCAAGGGCGACTCCCAGCTCCTCGTCAACTTCTCCAACAAAAGCTACACGCCTAAGGACACCTACATGGTGGCCTACCTTGAAGAGGTGCGCAAGCTGGAGAAGCACTTCAGGGGCATGGAGCTCAAGCACATCCCGCGGGCAGAAAACCAAGAGGCAGATGAAATTGCTCGGCGAGCAGCAAGAAGAGAAGCCCAGAAGCCTGGAGTGTTCGAGGAGAGGCTCACCAAGGCCTCAGTCAAGCAACCTGTGGTCAACATCAGCATCGACGAGGAGCTCCCACCTGCCCCACCGAGCGGAGCACCAAACTGTGGGTTGCCCTCGGGCGATTGCTTGCTGCTGACTCTAGTACGACAAGACACTGGTTGGATCGACGAGATCAAGAACTACCTGCAGAACCGAGCCCTCCCCGAAGACGACGCAGAGGCCGAGAGAATTGCTCGCCAGGCCAAGTCCTATTGCCTCCACGACGGAGACCTGTACCGCAAGCGACCCAATGGGGTTGCGCTGCGGTGTGTCCCTGCCGAGGAAGGCCGCCAGCTAATCAACGACATACACAGCGGCGAGTGCGGCCACCACTCCTCCTCGCGCACCATTGCAGGCAAGGTCTTCCGGAGTGGTTTCTACTGGCCCTCAGTGCTTCAAGATGCTGCCGAAATCGTCCAATCCTGCGACGCATGCCAATTCCACGCCAAGCAAATCCACCAGCCCGCGCAAGGACTCCAGATGATCCCGCTCTCCTGGCTGTTCGCGGTCTGGGGGCTGGACCTGCTGGGGCCCTTCCCGCGAGCGCTCGGGGGCTACCGCTACCTCTATGTCGCCATCGACAAATTCACCAAGTGGCCTAAGGTGGAGCCCGTGCGCACCATTCCGGCGAAGTCGGCGGTAAAATTCATAAGGAGCCTGGTCTGCCGCTTCGGCGTGCCCAATCGCATCATCACCGACAACGGCTCACAATTCATCAGTGGCGCCTTCAAGTCCTACTGCGGCAGCATCGGCGCCCAAATCTGCTACGCCTCGGTGGCGCATCCACGAAGAAACGGGCAGGCCGAACGAGCCAACGCCGAGGTGCTCAAGGGCCTCAAGACGAGAAGCTTCAACCGCCTCAAGGCCAGCGGCAAGCATTGGATCGATGAGCTCCCCTCGGTGCTCTGGTCCATCCGCACCACGCCAACAAAGCCAACTGGTGAGACGCCGTTCTCCCTCGTCTATGGCGCTGAAGCCGTCCTCCCCAGCGAGATCACTCATGGCTCTCCGCGAGTCTTGGCCTTCAAGGAGGCTGAGGTGGACGAACTCCGCAACGACGACCTGCTGCTGCTTGAAGGGCTCCGCCGCAATGCGGCCCTGAGAGCGGCAAGGTACCAGCAAGACCTCCGTCGCTACCACAGCCGCCACATCCGGCCGCGCACTCTCGAAGCAGGAGACCTTGTCCTGAGGAGAATCCTCTCCAGGGCAGGCCTCCACAAGCTCTCCCCAATGTGGGAAGGCCCCTACAGAGTCGTGCACATCGCCAGGCCTGGCTCCGCGCGGCTCGAAACGGAGGATGGCATCCCTGTCGCCAACCCCTGGAACATCCAGCACCTGCGCAAGTTCTACCCCTGATCGCCCTCGGCGAGCAATTTTTTGCATCAAGGGAGAGCCACGCGCCATCATCCTCCACGAGGAAAGACTTCGGGCTCCCCTCTCTACTATACGTTGCCGCGGGCCATTCGAGAAGACTCCCAAGCCACCAAGCGTCGGCATGGTAACCTCTTCAGGCACCATGTCTTGGCGAGGTGGATCCCCATGCCGGTCATGGTGGAACGAAGGCTAAAAAGCCACCCCCGCATAGGGGCCCCCTGAGCTCTCTCTACATGCGTCTGCCTCGGGCACGCCCCTCGAGAGTCTCAGCCACAGAATGTGGACCCCATGCCAAGAGCATGGCGGATTTTTTGTGCTTCTGGCCACGCCAGTGTAATGAACTTATGTTTCAGGACAACTTAAACTCTTGCGCATCGCGCCAGCATATTTCGCGGCTTCGGCAAAGCTGTCATTACTATTTATTCTCGCTCGTATGATCCCTCCTGTGTATCTCACGAGCGGGGGCTAGCAGGGTGCCATGCCACAGGAGCATCCCGGCAGCACCTAAAACCCAAGGGATCCGAGCTCTGAACTTGCGGGTCAGCTCTCATGCATGTCAACTCCCAAGGAGCTCTGAACTCATGGGTCAGCTCCCGCGCACGTCAACTCACCAAGGATCACCAAAACCTTGGCGCTTGTTCTCCTCACGAGACACACATGAAGGAACCTACGGGCTCAAGTTTTATAGCTATCTATTGCTTGTGGGTATGCCTATCCGTCCAAGTGCAGGTAACAAGCATCAGGCACCATCTCCAAGGCAACAACGCCTCGCCAGGAAACCAACATCCTCTTCAAGGCGGAAACGCCTCGTCAAGCTAAGTACAAGAACTTGGTAGAATTTCCTCTTGCTGGTTTTTTGCCCCTCGAGTCTCTTTTCTCTCTCCCACGCCTCATGGGCTGCTTGCATGTCAAAGGGGAGCCCCAAGCATCGCGCTTCGCGGAGCTCTTACTTCTTGAGGCCTCACGCACCCCCCGGACTTGTGGAGCACTGACTCGCACATACCGAAGCGGCGGTGGTGTAGCGCTAAGAGAGGGTCCTAAGACGTAGAGCGAAAAGACATGAAGGGAAAAGACAAAAGCCACCCGAGGGACATTCACAAGCACGTTCCAAAGCTAAAAGCAAGTCTTTACAAAAGTTATTACAACCAAAATACCACGATAATGTGCCTCATGCACGACCAGCTACAGGAAGGAGTTCATGCCGTCGCGCCTCCTGAGGTCCCCGCTCCATCCGCGGCAGCTCCCGCTTCCAGCGCGCCTTCCTCGCTGCCGCCTTCGTCTTCATCGACCAAGACTTGGTCGTACTTCTTGGCGAGCACCTCAGCGGCCTCCCCCGCCTTGCTGCGGATCTCGACCGGCTCCATCACGGCCTCGAGGTTGAACGAGGGCCAGAGCTTCAGAAGGTTGCTGAAGACGCGGCTGGTGGCAAGGACGAGGAGATCGCGGCTCTCCGCCACAACGCGCTCGTCGAAGCGCTTCGCGACCTTTTCAATCTCCCCGAGGAATTGCCCGAAGAATTGCGTGTATGCTGCCTCGTCGTCGACCCCTCCGGAGGGAAGGTGGGGGACCTCGATCCTCATATCGTCCCCGATGGCATTCGCGCGGCGAACCAACTCGTGGAGCATGAGCTGGCGCTGGCGCGTCATGGCCCGGCTGTGCCGCGCGGAGTCTTGCGCTTGCTCCGCGCGGTCCGCGGCCGGCCCCACCTGCTGCTGGAGGTCGCTCAGGTCCGCCTTCAGGGCCACGATCTCCTCTCCGCGCGAGTCAGCGCCTCCTTGGCGCGCTGGAGGCGAGAGGTCAACTCCCTCTCCGACGTCTCGAGCCCTTCGATCTGATGCAGGAACTCGTTGTGTTTCTTTGTGAAGCGCTCTTCCTGCTTCTTGGCCTTGGCGTCATAGTCGTTGGCGAGGCTCTCGCGGATGCGCTCAACCCTGGCGTCAGCCTCATCCTGGGTCCTTTTCTGCTTCATCGCAAGGTCAGCGTTGGCCTTGTCGTGGTGCTCCTTGCGGGTGGCCTCGCTCCTGGCCACTGAGTTCTTGCGCTCCTGCAGCAGCCCCTCGCGGGTGGCCTGCTCCTCCTCCAGCGCATGGACTTGCTCCCCGCGCCGATCCAGCTCTTTCTCCCGGAGGGAGAGCTCTTCCTCGCGCCGTTTCAGCTCGGCCTCGCGAGGCGCCAGCTGCCCCTCGCGGGCGTCCAGTTGCTCGCGCAACTCCTTCAAGCTGGTCCTCGTGGCCTCGGACTCGTTGGCGAACTTCTCTTCGCGCGCCGCCAGCTCCTGGTGCTTGGCGGTGGTCTCCGTCTCCAGCACCTCCCGGGCGGCGTCCAGCTGGTCCATGACCACAGCCGCCTCCCGCTTGACGCTGTCGCGGGTCTCCTTCGCGAAGCGCATCGCCTCTTCGCGCGCCACCCTTTCCGCCGCGTCCTGCTGGCGACACATTTCCACCCGCTCATGGAGAAGGGCCCTGTGGGGACCACGGACTAGTTGTCCGAAATACCCTTGTGCCTACATCAGCGATCCCATGATCAGTGTGTCGCTGAGCACAATCAACTGGTAATCAAGAACATCCATAAATACCGAAGGAATATACTTACTTGTTTGAAGTCATAATCTTCAATAGGTACTTGCAGCGAAAAATCACCAAACAACGTGGAGCCCAAGTCATTCGCCTTAACCCTACAGGCAACTGACTGGGAAGCGCCCTAGTTCGCATTGACGTCAGTTCCGTCTCCTTTTTCAAGCTGCTCCCCTTTAAAATCTGGCTAAGACAATAGCCAGGGACGAAACCATTATGAGTACAATGGGAATTGTACTCGCAAACTACTCCTCTACTGAGTATGCACCAGTTTTAAGTTGTTTCCTTTAGCACTTTTAGTTATTACTCTATCTCTATATCTTTGTTGAAAAAGACCTCTATATCTTTATTGAAAAGAGAATGATAGACTTTTGTTCAATAAAACTTTGTCTGAAAACTCTATAACTTTGGTTGAAGTAAATAAGAGAAATTTTATAACTATTCATAAACCTTGTATATTTTTCAAATCATCTATAGCCTTTGTTAAAGAAAACGAAAAGAAGACATTAGATTCCCTTTTTTTTTTCCATAAAACTGTCTTTGTAGAGAGTTTTCTTTTAAAACATTTTTCCCAAAAAAAAAAATAGCTGTTTGTTAAAATAAGAAGTCCCTTTTTTTTTTAAAACATTTTTCCTGGAAAATCACCATTTTGGTTTATTTATCCAAAACTCCTCCTTTTTCCCGACCATGTCTCATCATGGTCCAATTATTTCCAACAAATCATACCAGCACATTGGCATAGTTGCATAAAACATCCTTCACATCATTTTCTCTTTCAAATCTCAAACCTTTTTCCAAAACTTGCACATAGTCTAGTACAGCCTCCCAACTGTCCATATCCGAGGACTCGGCTATTCGAATAGTTTTTACCCTCTGCAGAGGTAGCACGCTTTTCCCACACCCATCCGGTAGCTCATCGTGTCTGCCACGTCCCGCCATACAAGGTGTATGCGAAGTTGAACCACCGGCCATAGCCTTTCCTTTGCTCATGCTAGTATAGGATCCTGCCCTTACGATTTCACCATTCCTTCAACACCTAGTACAGGATCCTTCGTCAAGGAACCTAGATGTAAGGACTCGTAGTTTTATCCGGCGGCCCAAAGGTGGACCTTCAATCCCTCAATCCCTCAGATTGCCGGGACCCGGGTCAGGGGTTAGAGTCGCCATGCTCATCCCCTCATGCATAACGGAGTCGTCTCCGTCGATGAGGTATTCAGTACTAACACGAGCAAATTATATGACTACGCCCGTTCCCATATTTGGGTAGATGTGGTCGCACAGGTTATCGGCTGGTCGTCATGGTACTGAGACACAATGTGCATTTTTCATAAACAACTCCCTTTATCACTTCTCCACTTTAACACCGATAACTCGGCATTTCATCATCAACTAGGTACTTTAAAAAGGAGTTTGGAATAAACCATGTTTTTCCCATCCTATAGTTTTAAGTATCTACTCTACATTCTACATAGGGTGATAAAGCAGATTTCATATCCTTTGTAAAAAGGCTTTTTGGAAAATTAATACCACTACTTTAGGAACTTGCATGTGATTAAATTAGAGGTAGGTAAATGCAAGCTCAGCGAAGTAGCTTGCCTGTTTTCAGCATAATGTCCTTGGACTTCTCCTCACTGATCAAAGAAATAATCTCTGATTGCTTGCCAATAAATCCTTCCCACGGTTTACTCCGATAGCGTTGGTATCTAACGTCGTAAAAAGGAAAGAACACAATCAACATACAGTACAACACTCCAACAACAAACATTAAGCAATTACTAACAAACAACAATCATGAGGGATGACTATTATTTGACAAACAAGTTTGGCAATCATCACACTGCTCATGCTTATATTAACTGATTAAAGTTGTGATTAAGCATCTTTATTTCAATAGGAAATACTTCAGACAAAAGTTAAGCTACCAACTATTTTCTGTAATTCAAAATATCTCACCAATCTAAGGTAGAGACATTACTAGACACTCAAGCTAGCACTCAACTTGAATATAACCAAGTTTAACAAGCAAGGCAATTATATTAATCACACCAAATAATCTAATCATCAACATAAACAAGCAATATATACCATTACTAAACTACTCAATCAAGCATCACAACAACTCTACAGCATCACACATAGCTATTGCACTCACAAAGCAACACAATTTGATTTCGATTTAATTGAATTAACCATTATTTAATTGTGTCACAATTATGGCAGAAACTAGGGTTTCATGTTTAATTGCATAACTTGTGTTCTGTTGGTCACAAAAATATGAACTAAAATTCTACGGAAAGCTATTGAAGTTTAGAAGACAACCCAATTGGATTTAATTCAATTAAGGTTATTAAACTCCCTATATAAATGTTTTTATCCAGAAGGTTAGTTTTCTTGTTTTTACTACAACTCAAGTTAATTGTATTCAAAAATTAAATCCTTTTAGGGATAGCTAGTATTTCTTATATGTGATCTAACAAAATTGGTTTGACCTCATTTGGATTAGTAGAGTATCAGAAACAAACAAGTTTAGGTTTTATACCTTCTGTGGCATTTTGATTATCATTATTTATTTAATAACCTAAATGGGGTGAAACCACCTTAGTTAGTTAGATAATTTCATAAGCTTTCCATAACATTTTCATTTGCTATTTTTAGATTCCTAGATCTCAAGATATTGAATTTCAAAATTCTAATCAAATTTCTGACAGAGAAATTTACCTATTTTAAGTTTATCAATTAGCACATTTGTCATTTTGATTTTGAATCAGGGAATTACCCTACATGATCATAGACTGCATTAATGTGAAGATGGCATGTTGTACTTGCTATAACATTTTAGTTTGCTATTTTTAGGCCTCTAGATAAAATAGAAACTTGTATGGGAAATGGCTATCCCTGTTATTTCATGTGGCTGAAATATCGTATAGCCAATTTCCTCAGATTATATCTTCTGTATAAAATTTTATTTTGAGGTCACACCACTTGGTCATGTCAGTACTCTAACAATACTAACATGACATACCAATACAAACGTCTAAATAAATCTAGATTAATTTCTATGATTGGATCAAAAACCTAAGCAGTAATCTGTTTTCAGAAGTTTCTGAAAACAGACAGAACATAGCTACTTTGCCTCATGTTTCCATTGAGCTAAACTAACTATTTTGGAAATCTAAAAGTTGCATCTGAATCTATGTAACTTGTTCTTTCTAACCATGCAAAGATTTCAAATTTTGGTGGAGTAGATTGCTCAGAAATTGCATGCAAAGTTAGCTACTCTAAACAGATTTCAGACTTGGCAGATTTCTCAGGATTTTTCAAACAGAGCGGGAAACAACCTCGGCCGTTGATCTGGAATCCGACGGCCCACGGCCATCTTCCTCAACCCGACGCGGCAGAGAGCAGGGAGAGAGAGGGGGCGGCCGGGGAGGCACCTGCCGACGGCGAGGGACTCCGGGGCGGCTCGGTGGTGGCGGAGGGTGGTCGGGGCAGCAGCAGGGCGGCGGTGGCGTCGCCGGCGGTGAGTTGTAGCGGCGGCATGGCGCGGTGGCTGAGCAGCTCGGGTTCGAGCTCCGGCTGCTCCTCCGCTGCACCTGGGTGGAAGGGGTGTGGTATGGTGGTGGTGTGGTGAGGGTAGTGGCCGAGAGGGGGCGTTTTATAGGCGGGGGAGGCTCGGGCTCGTGGCCGGCACGGGAGAGGCGCGTGCGTGCACGGGCTGCGTGCGGGCGAGCTTGGTCGGCGTCGTGCGGGGCGAGGGAGGCACGGGCGCGGTGCCTGCGGGTAGTGGGGTGGCGTGGGCGTGCCGTGGACGGTCGGGTGCGTCTCGGGCGGGTGTGTGTCGGCCGGGGTGGTCGCGGTAAGGTGCGCCCGCAAGGTGTTCGACGCCTGGTCGGCCGGCAGTCCACCGGCGAATGCGGCCAGGGGGAGGGGCCAGGAGCAAGGAGCTCGAGTTGGGGAGCATCTAGGGAGCAAGGGGCAGCTCCAGGACGTGCTGGCTTGGGGTTTTGGTGCCGGTTTGGAACAAGTGAGCATGGGGGTGGCCATCTCCATGCCATTGCTAGTTCTAGCTAGGGTTTAGGGTAAGGGAAGGCTAGGGTGTTGTCCAGGGGATGCAGGGGGGTGCTGGGGAGTGTGCTGGACATGAGGGAGACAAGGTTAGGGCAAGTGTGGGCTGCCACTTGAACATAGGGTAGGGGGCACCATTTGACACTATGTGACACTATTTGCATTTTAATGGAAAAAGAAAAAGAGAGAAAGTAAGTGTGCAAAGGTTGTGAGAATTAAGCATGGGTGTTTGGGATTTTTGGTGCCATGATGGAAATTAATTGACAAGTGCATCATAGCACATTTTGTGATTTGGTAAAATTAAAGAGAGAAATAGAAATGTAATTTTTAAATTTTGAAACTATAATTTGAAGAGGGAAGAAATATTAGAGCAAAGTGGGAGTGAGCACTATGTCACCCCACTGATTTTCGGTTTTAAAAGAAAATATTAATTTCTCATTTTAGAGAAATTGGTGTGGCACTTGTCCCATGATTTCATGTGTTAATGTTTTTATTTTGTTTCTTTTCCTTTCTTCATAATTTTATTTAGCAAACACTCACATCAAAACACAACAATAATCACACCACAATCATGACCACACAATTCAAACCGCATGAATTAATCACACCATCATTTCCATAATTAATAATATTATTTTCTAAGCTATTGAAGTTTAGAAGACAACCCAATTGGATTTAATTCAATTAAGGTTATTAAACTCCCTATATAAATGTTTTTATCCAGAAGGTTAGTTTTCTTGTTTTTACTACAACTCAAGTTAATTGTATTCAAAAATTAAATCCTTTTAGGGATAGCTAGTATTTCTTATATGTGATCTAACAAAATTGGTTTGACCTCATTTGGATTAGTAGAGTATCAGAAACAAACAAGTTTAGGTTTTATACCTTCTGTGGCATTTTGATTATCATTATTTATTTATTAACCTAAATGGGGTGAAACCACTTTAGTTAGTTAGATAATTTCATAAGCTTTCCATAACATTTTCATTTGCTATTTTTAGATTCCTAGATCTCAAGATATTGAATTTCAAAATTCTAATCAAATTTCTGACAGAGAAATTTACCTATTTTAAGTTTATCAATTAGCACATTTGTCATTTTGATTTTGAATCAGGGAATTACCCTACATGATCATAGACTGCATTAATGTGAAGATGGCATGTTGTACTTGCTATAACATTTTAGTTTGCTATTTTTAGGCCTCTGGATAAAATAGAAACTTGTATGGGAAATGGCTATCCCTGTTATTTCATGTGGCTGAAATATCGTATAGCCAATTTCCTCAGATTATATCTTCTGTATAAAATTTTATTTTGAGGTCACACCACTTGGTCATGTCAGTACTCTAACAATACTAACATGACATACCAATACAAACGTCTAAATAAATCTAGATTAATTTCTATGATTGGATCAAAAACCTAAGCAGTAATCTGTTTTCAGAAGTTTCTGAAAACAGACAGAACATAGCTACTTTGCCTCATGTTTCCATTGAGCTAAACTAACTATTTTGGAAATCTAAAAGTTGCATCTGAATCTATGTAACTTGTTCTTTCTAACCATGCAAAGATTTCAAATTTTGGTGGAGTAGATTGCTCAGAAATTGCATGCAAAGTTAGCTACTCTAAACAGATTTCAGACTTAGCAGATTTCTCAGGATTTTTCAAACAGAGCGGGAAACAACCTCGGCCGTTGATCTGGAATCCGACGGCCCACGGCCATCTTCCTCAACCCGACGCGGCAGAGAGCAGGGAGAGAGAGGGGGCGGCCGGGGAGGCACCTGCCGACGGCGAGGGACTCCGGGGCGGCTCGGTGGTGGCGGAGGGTGGTCGGGGCAGCAGCAGGGCGGCGGTGGCGTCGCCGGCGGTGAGTTGTAGCGGCGGCATGGCGCGGTGGCTGAGCAGCTCGGGTTCGAGCTCCGGCTGCTCCTCCGCTGCACCTGGGTGGAAGGGGTGTGGTATGGTGGTGGTGTGGTGAGGGTAGTGGCCGAGAGGGGGCGTTTTATAGGCGGGGAGGCTCGGGCTCGTGGCCGGCACGGGAGAGGCGCATGCGTGCACGGGCTGCGTGCGGGCGAGCTTGGTCGGCGTCGTGCGGGGCGAGGGAGGCACGGGCGCGGTGCCTGCGGGTAGTGGGGTGGCGTGGGCGTGCCGTGGACGGTCGGGTGCGTCTCGGGCGGGTGTGTGTCGGCCGGGGTGGTCGCGGTAAGGTGCGCCCGCAAGGTGTTCGACGCCTGGTCGGCCGGCAGTCCACCGGCGAATGCGGCCAGGGGGAGGGGCCAGGAGCAAGGAGCTCGAGTTGGGGAGCATCTAGGGAACAAGGGGCAGCTCCAGGACATGCTGGCTTGGGGTTTTGGTGCCGGTTTGGAACAAGTGAGCATGGGGGTGGCCATCTCCATGCCATTGCTAGTTCTAGCTAGGGTTTAGGGTAAGGGAAGGCTAGGGTGTTGTCCAGGGGATGCAGGGGGGTGCTGGGGAGTGTGCTGGACATGAGGGAGACAAGGTTAGGGCAAGTGTGGGCTGCCACTTGAACATAGGGTAGGGGGCACCATTTGACACTATGTGACACTATTTGCATTTTAATGGAAAAAGAAAAAGAGAGAAAGTAAGTGTGCAAAGGCTGTGAGAATTAAGCATGGGTGTTTGGGATTTTTGGTGCCATGATGGAAATTAATTGACAAGTGCATCATAGCACATTTTGTGATTTGGTAAAATTAAAGAGAGAAATAGAAATGTAATTTTTAAATTTTGAAACTATAATTTGAAGAGGGAAGAAATATTAGAGCAAAGTGGGAGTGAGCACTATGTCACCCCACTGATTTTCGGTTTTAAAAGAAAATATTAATTTCTCATTTTAGAGAAATTGGTGTGGCACTTGTCCCATGATTTCATGTGTTAATGTTTTTATTTTGTTTCTTTTCCTTTCTTCATAATTTTATTTAGCAAACACTCACATCAAAACACAACAATAATCACACCACAATCATGACCACACAATTCAAACCGCATGAATTAATCACACCATCATTTCCATAATTAATAATATTATTTTATAAAATGATCACACTTAATTATGACAAGATGATGTTTAAGAAATATCTCAACTCATAATTCAATTGTTTTCAAAAAGGTTTGAGAAAGGAAATATGTGGGGTAATATATTTCCCACTAGAGTTGTTTTCAAATGGAGTGGAAATCAGGGTTTATAAAATGGGAGTTGCATATACATGCAAAATATCATGGTTGGCTTTAGATAGGAGATAACATATAGATCTCCATTTTATTTTTTTGGGAACACATAATTTTGGAAATACTTTTACTTTCTCAACTAAAAGGTATTTTATTTATTGCTGAAATCAAACATCATTGAAATAAACTTTGGCCAAAATAAGGTTGGAAAAGATATATGGAATTTACTCTTGTCATAACATGAGCACCAAGTTTAATATATTTTACTTGGGCTGGATTCTTGGCTTAATATTTACTAGCCAAGAAAGCATAAACATCAAGTCACACAAGGTCAAACAGAACAATATAAAGAAAAACACAATCATTTGTGAAGTATTCCAAAAAGTTTTTGTTGGCTCTGAATTTTGGGTCTTGTTAATTCGTATTATAAATTTGGGATGTTACAGGCCCAGGCGTCGGCAAGCCTCGCCCGCTCCTTCTCCCTGGCGAGATCTTCCTTGGCGAGCTGCGCCGCCAGCTCGTCAAGCGCCTGCCGCGATTGGCGGAAGACAACGTCGCGGCGAACCGCGCGAGGGCGCGGCTCACCCAGCGCCAGGGCCCCTGCGTCGTCGTGGGGCACAGAGGCCTCGATGCTCGTCGGGGCGCCCAAGGCACCTTGCCCCGAGCTTGTAGCAGCCCCCGTCGCGGCTTGGGGGCTCGTGGGGCGCCCTCCTCGCCGCCTGCGTCGAGAGCCCTCAGGGGGCTGGGCGTCCTCTCGCCCCCGGCCCCGCCGCTTGGGGGCTCCAGAGGCACCACTGCCTCTTGCTCTTCAGGGGCGCTCCCCGCCCCTTCAACGGTGGCCGCGCCTGCCGTGGCCTCGGGCACGTCCGCCCCTCTTGTTGGGGCCTCCTCCGTCTCTGGGGGTGGCTCTAGGACGATCTCCTCGTCGACCGCTTCCTCTTCCTCGCGGTGCTCAGCCGCAGGAGGAGTAGCAGCCCGAGTTGGCGGAGGCGTCGCCAGCTCAATCACCTCCTCCTCGCGGTGTTCAACCACGGGGGAGAAGCTCCCCTAGATGGAGACGTCGTCGCCTCCTCGACCACCACCACCTCCGCGCGGTGCTCACCCGCGGGAGGGACTGTCTCTTGCTGCGACTCCACAGCCGCTTGCTGCGGCTTGTCGGTCACCAGCCTCGGCTCGCCAGCCGCTTGCCGCGGCTCGACGGCCGCCTGCTGCGGCTCGTCGGCCACAGGCGCCTCCTTGGCGGCGCTGGCGACCTCCCCAAGCCTGCGGAGGCGCCGTTTCCTCGGCACCGCGGGTACCCTGAAGAAACATAAGCAAAGCATAGACCCCTCAGGAGGAGTTTCTCTGGAGCAAATGCTGAAAGAAAAGAAAGGACCAAACTTACTCGTCGGCCGCTCTCCACACCCTTTTCTTCCCCCTGGGCGGCTGGAGGGTGCTCGCTCCGGCCTCTTCGGGAGGCGCCGCTGCCTCCTCGGGAGAAGCATCCCTTGAGGCGGCCCCGGCGTCCTTGTCGTGGAGGGCCTTGGTGCGGGGCTCGTGACGCCCTCCCCTGCTGCTGCCCTCCTCCGTAGGGCGATGGGAACGGACCACGCGGAAGGCGTCCTCGTCGCCGCTAGAGGAAATCTCCTAGGGGTCCGCGCCGGGCGGCACGTTCCTTGAACCTGCATCCTCGCCAGAGGGGTTGGCACCTCGGGAAGCTTCCTCCTCGCCCGAGGGGTTGGCGCCTCGGGAAGCCTCATCCTCGCCGGACTCTTCATCCTCTTCTGGCTCCAGCGCGTCGCCCGCCTGTTCCTGCTCCGACGCCCACGGGTTGCGGCGGGACCCGACGAGCCTCGCGGGCCTGATGCCCCACTCGTCAAAGTGAGGTAGGAGCCTACGGGCCTCGCGCACGTTCTCATCCATATATACGAACAGCGGCAAGGCGTCGTCATCGCTTGGGGGCGAAATGGACGTCGTGGCAAAGAGGGCCCTCATGACCTGCTTCAGCTCTTCCGGGGAGAGATCATCGGGGCTGAGGCGCATCCTGTCATCCGGGCCTGAATAGGTCCACATCGGTGCCGAATGCCATTGAAGAGGAGCAATGCGGCGTGCAACGAAATCATTCGCCACCATCCGGCCGGTGAGCCCGGCCTCACGGAGCACCTGAATACGCTCATATACCGCCATGAGCTTAGGGCCCTCGAAGTCACCGCTCGCCCAACGCGCCCACTTCCTCGGCGGCGCCGCGGGTACCTCCAGGTTGCGGTTCGACAACTTGGTGCGAACGAAGAGCCACTTCTCGCGGAACTTCTCCACCTTCTTCATCACCTCGGTGATGGCATTCTCACCCTGCCACGCGATGGGAATGTATTCCTCACTTCTGGCGGCGGCGATGCGGAAGGAGACGCATCCAAGCCGCTCGTTCGACTTGGTGCTCCGGAGGGAGTAGAAGCTGCGGAAGAGGGCCACCGAGGGGTGGACACCGACGTATGCCTCGCAGAGGTAGGCAAAGATGGCGAGAATGAGCACGGAGTTGGGGTGGAGATGAAGGAGCTGGATCCGGTACGCTTCAAGGATCGCCAGGAGGAAGCTGGAGAAGGGAGGAATGAGGCCGGCGTAGAGTGTGTGAAGGAAGACGGGGTAGTACCCCACGCCGACCTTGCTGCCGCCGGGCGCTATGCTGGTGGCGCCGAGCTCGTGGGTGTTGGCGGCCACCAGGTGCTGCACCCTGGAAACCGCCGCTGCGCCGACGAGGGATTCCGGCATCGTCCCCTGGGGCGCGGCGCCCCGCACCGCCGCCGTAGACGTGCCGGTCTGCATCGCGGCCTTGCCCTTCTGGCCGTCGGTTGCCCTCTTGGGAGCCATGGCCGCCGGAAGAAAAACTCGAAGGCGGAGACCTTGGAGGCGGCGAGCTCTGGGAGGAAGAAGAGGTTTTTTGGAGAAGTTTGCGCAGGAGTAATGGGAGAAGTGACGGGCGCCGCCTGCGTGCCCAGGCTTTATTGACCAGCACCCGAGTCGTGGCGGGCCCCGCCACGTCGCCCGTTGGAGCCGAGGAGGTCGTGGCCGCGGGTGCAACCGTTGCGTGACACGTGTCGCGGCCCTGTCAGGCATCTTGGCCCCTCGACGCTTCGCCTTCATCATGGGCCTCGGCGTGCCCATCGCGGGCCCGGGGGCTACTGTCGGCACAGTGGAAACCAGGGTACCACGGGCCGGCCTGCCAGGGCCCACAAGATCCTTTGGATGATTTTCGCTAAGGACCAGGCTCTCCAAGCCTGGCGAGCTTCGCGAGGATTTCTCCCCTCGCGAAGGGTTTTCTCCTCGCCAAGGGTTCTCTCCCTTGGCGAGGGATCGCCCCTCGACAAGGCGTCTCCGACGCCGCCCGCAATTCTGCTAAGGACCAAGTGGAAAGGCTCGGCGAGGCTTTTTCGCCTCGCGAAGCGCCTTCCTCGTGAAGCAATCTCTGCCCCCGCGGCAGAGCGCACATGGGCTCTGCGCCATGTGCAGAGTGACGCGCGTGCCTACGCGCGATGACGATGACGCAGCAGTTGCCATTTCCATGTATAAAGCAGTCAACAAAGCGGAGCCAAGCAAAGCGGACAACGAGTATTGCCTCTTTGGTGACAAGGGAACAGTCTGCAGCTACGCTCCAAGGACGACGTCACCGTGGGTCACCTCCCACCTCGGCAAGCGCCAGCCCACTGTCCAGCTGGTCGGTGCCCCTTTTCAGCTTTGGTGACGCCGTTCCCCTGCCGTGGACCGCGTCCACGAGCTTTACCTTTATGGTGGACTTCACCTTTACGGTGCACCGCGCCTCCTCCTTCGTCGCCATGTGGTAACCCTTCCCACCCAAATGTTTGGGCAGAAGAGGTCCAGGACGCCTATAAAAGGAGGAGGAGCACGCCCAAGCAAAGGGTTCGGTTTTTGGAGTCTAGGAGCCTACCCTGAAACCCTAGATCTGAAGACCAGAAAGTAGCCATTGTTAGCCACCTCGAGCTCGACAAGCTCTCCTTGTACTGTAAACTCTCCAAGCAGTGCAATACACAGAAGCAGGACGTAGGGGTTTTACCTCCACAAGAGGGCCCTGAACCTGGGTAAGACCTTGTGTCAATCTCTGCAGTGTCGTCCGCAGCGAGCCTGACGAGCACCGTCGCCGGAGCACGTTGTGGATTGTTTGACTCCGTGTTCAGCCCCTTACACGATACCTTGGAGACACCCCCAGTTCCTGGGACAGTTCTCCGACAGAGTCCGCAGGTGGATGTTTCATCATCAAGTGAGGGATCCCCTCCTCCAGTGCGGGGCGGCAGAGGACGTCCCCGCGGTCGCGGTCGTGGCCATGGCCGTGGGCGCGGTGGCCAAAGCGAAATACCCCGAGCGGGCATCCAGCCACTGCCCCCTTCGTCGTTGCCGACGCCAGTGCATTAGGGCCCCTACGCTGACCTCCATGAATTCAAGTTCGCCGTAGAGCTTCGAGACGAGACCCTTGGTACTCGGCTTCACATGCCGGAGAAGCTCTCCTGCGCGCTCCAGGGATGAAGGCCTCATCACCTGGAGATGCACATGATGGGCAGCGATGCCACCTGGATGGTGGAGGTCATCTTCGATGGCGCCGGCCACATGACCCTCGGGGAAGCTTGGCGCGACTTCACCAAGGCTCGCGGAGTGCGGCCGGGCTACCTCCTGGTCTTCGAGTTCCTGGGCGATGGAGCGCTGATCGCGAAGATGTTCAACTCCCATCCGCACCGGAAGGAGGTCTACACCGACTCCGACAACTCCTCCCTCTCTGGCTTTAGTAGCGACGAGGACTTCGATTAGCGGACTCCTCCCTTAGTGGCCCCTGTCCTCCTCCGACGCCTCGCTCACCGGCGCCTTTCGCCCCTGTAAAGGATCTTGGATCTACTGGGGTGCTTATCCCCCTTATAATCTATTCAAATGAGTAGTAGTTTGGATCGACTTATCTGGTTTGATGATGCTGGCTGTTCCATCGTATCAGTTCATTCCTCCTTCATTTCTTCAAGAACCGACAAAAAGGGCTCAAAATCATCGAAGTTTCTAAAGACGAGTCAACATGCATCCCCCTTGTTTTTTAGATATGCATCAAAGCAGAAATCTTGGGTTCAGGGTATGTTCATGAGTGCAGCTTCCGGTTCTTAGGCGTAGACCGAACCGTCCTTAGCTCCCAGGTCATTACGGAGCCAAAAATAAGACCCGAAAAGACCAGTCAAAAAGGGAAAAGATTCGATTGCGAAAGCCAAACGGTGAACAAAGAAAAGAGATTTTATTTTCTTTATTCACAAAAATTTTTTACGGGAAAACCCCCAGGGTACAGCGGTTTACACACGGGGCCATCGCGGACACGCTTGCTCATTTGCCTGTGCGATTTCAGCACCAACAATGTTTCCATCTTACGATGTGTTAGGCACGCCAGCGGTTTACACACGGGGCCATCCTGGACACGCTTACGAACTGAGTGGTGCGATTTTGGCACCCTACGACACGGGGCGGTCCCGTTCCAGCGGGCGCCTTACGGGTAGTACTTCTGTAGGTGGTACCGGCAAAGATGCTCAATGTTCCATGAGTTCTTTACCGGTATCCCCTCCTCTGTCTCCAGGAGGACGACACTCGGCCTGGGGACTCACACCACCCGGTAAGGGCCTTCCCATGGTGAGGAGAACTTGTTCATTCCCTTGGTCTTCTGCTTGCGTCGGAGGACCTAGTCCCCTTCTTCCAACTCCTGGGGGCGAACTTGCCGGTTGTGATAACGCCGAAGACCCTGCTGGTATCACGCGTATCTCATGGCCTCTTGGAAACGAAACTCCTCCAGAAAGTTGACGTCATCGACCCTAGCCTCATGCTGAGTCGCCTCGTCGTAGCTACGGGTCCAAGAAGAACCGTACTTGAGCTTGGTCGACAGCATCGTTTCCGCTCCGTAAACCAGGTTAAAAGGTGTTTCCTCGGTTGCCCAGCTCGGTGTGCGTCACAACAGTGGAACACGGGGTTCCCCTGATGCGGTCAAAGTGGGTCCACCACCAATGGGCCCACCAAGAAGGGGAACAAGGCAAGGGTTCAACACCGGCAGATGGGCCCCCCATCTGCCCCCACGGAAACTAGGCAAGGACGGCATCGACAACCACGACTAAGGGTCGGGTGGCCTTCCGGGGTCACCCTCAACCCGGAAGACGACGCGGAGGTCCCGGGGACCCGGACGCCCGGCAGGAGGTCAGGCTCATCCCCGAGATCCAGCCTCCGTACAAGCGAAGAGGATAAGCTTGCCAGCTCCTGCTAGAAGCTCCTAGAAGACTTGGGCGCCAAGAAGATGGAGGCGCCGCGGGGGGACACGGTCGTAAAAAGGTGTCAGCCTTTGTCCGCCCGCCCTGTAAAAGGCGGGCGACTGCACCTAACCCCCCTCAGAAGAATACTTGGACGAGAAGAGGCCACGTCGCCCCATAAGAAGAACCCGGAGGGGTTTTCCTGCCTAAAACCCCTCCGCCCCCAAAGGTGCCCTTCTGGGATCCCCTTAGCCTATAAAAGGAGGACCGAGGCGTCGGACGGAAGGACGGAATTCCAGAGAGTCGGAGGCTAGGCTAGGTAGCGCACTAGAGGAGAGTAGCATAAGCGAGAGGTGATCTCCTCCGGGAAAGGATCTGCTCGTCTTCAAACTCTATCCAACACCTACTGGTTTCTCACTCGCAACCACCTCTATAAGCCACACCATGATGAACCACTCAATCCAGCCATGCAGGAGTAGGGCTTTTAGCCTCCAGGCGGCCTGAACCTGGGTAAACTCCCTGTGTCTCTGTGTTGCTTGCTAGTACGTAGATCGAAGGTCTCGACGAGGTTCTCCCGGAAGTAGGCGTCTCCCAGCCTCCTTCGTGCCCCGTGCCGAACCTAAAAAGGGGGTATCCTTTACTCTCAGTGTCCGTGATCCAAGACACGACATCTGGCATGCCAGGTAGGGGGCGCAAGCGCTGGATTCGTCTTCATCGACTTCGAGATCTTCACGAAGATCTGGATCGGCGTCTGCATCGGCCTCGTTGCCAGGTTCATCGACAAGGTCTGCGTCGGCTTCATCATCAGGTTCATCGACAAGGTCTACGCCGGCCTCGTCGCCAGGTTCATCGACAAGGTCTGCGTCGGCCTCGTCGCCAGGTTCATCGACAAGGTCTGCGTCGGCCTGATACATCGCAAATGTATCTACTTTTCCAAACACTTTACTATTCTTTTGCCTCTGATTATTAATGAATTTGTTTGAACTAACCCAAACTGACGATGTTTTCAGCAGAATTGGTGTCTTTCTTTTGTGCAGGGTTCAGAAGTTCGCGGAAAATTTCAGAAAAATTATAAAAAGTATTTTTGAGGGAAAAGAGCCACAGAGTTAGAAGACCGCGAGGGGGGCCACCCCAGGAGAAGGGGCGGGTCCCACCCTCGGGTGGGGTCCAGGCCGCGGCAGGAGGCCACCCCTGCCCCCGGGACCTCGTCTCTCGACCCCCCTTCGCTTATAAGCGCTCTCTCGACCTAAAAACGCGAGCCCCCGAACACTTTTTCCAGAAAACTTACGGAGCTCCGCCGCCATCACGAACCCTAAATTCGGGGTCCAGGATCGCTGTTCTAGCACCCTGCCGGAGTGGAGATCGCCGCCATCGCCACCGCTAACGCCTCTCCATCAACCATCCATGTCGTCCCCCTCCATGTGTGAGTAGTTCCCTATTGTAGGCAAGGGGATGGAAGGGATTGAATAAGATTGCTCATGTAATTCGATGCCAAATTGTTAGGGCACGATGCCTAGTATCCTCTATTTGTGTTAATCATCGTTGGTGTAACTAGTTATGCTTAATGCTTGTCACTTTGGGCCCGGGTGCCATGTTTTCAGATTTGAACACTTATGTTTGCATGAGTATAATTGTTGTTTGGATCCTATCTACTAGTTGTATGCACTTGTTGTCAACCGGAACCGGAGACCCCGAGTGATAGAAACGGGGACATCGATGGAATGGTTGGCAACTTGAGGGTTACATGTATTCATTGTGTGTTGATGCTTTGATCCGGTGTTCTATTAAAAGAACACCTTAATTTCCATTTGTTCCTTAAATGGCCCAGCTGAAACCGGATGGCAGGACAAAAGATGTCGTGCAAGTTCTTATTGCAAGCACGTACGGCTAAATTAGGAATACATTCCTATGACTGTTTGATACTTGGATGCTATTTATATATTTATTTACTTCGTGCCTAGTTATGTTCATTTCATGAGCTATCTTATTCATGCAACACCCGTCTATCTGTCCCTATGCCTACGATGTTTTAATCCCGCTGTTTACAATCATTACTTTTACCGTTATCATTGCTGTCTTTATTTTATTACCGCTGTTACTATTCTACTGCTGCTATCAAATCACTGTTACTACTGATAAATTGCTTCGAGAGAAATCATTTTTAGGTGTGGTTGAATTGACAACTCAACTGCTAAGGCTTATAAATATTCTTTGGCTCCCCTTGTGTCGAATCAATAAATTAGGGTCAAACTACCCGCGAAGACTATTGCGATCCCCTACACTTGTGGGTCATCAAGACTATTTTCTGGCGCCGTTGTCGGGGAGCATAGCTCTATTTACAAGTTCACCTGGGAGTTTTTCTGTCTACTGTAATTTACTCTTCATCATGAAGGGTAAGCGAGATCCTAAGTTTCCAATACTACCTTCCACCACAAGGAAAGGTACTGCTCTGAACTCTAAAGCTACTCTTGATTCACCTACTGTTTAAAGTCAAACTTGTTACACCACCTGTGAACACTCGTCCTACTACTAATGCTTTGCTTTCTGAGTCTGCTACTGTTTCTGATGAATTTGATGATGCTTCTGCTGTGCTTGATGATGCTGGTTCTTTAGGCCCTTTTTTAGAATCTCTTGTTGCTAGGTCTAAAGAAATTACAATGCCCAATGAAAATCTTACTACACCTGTTAGCTCTCCTAATCCATATAATTTTGAGAGTAGGTATCCTGATGATTCCTACATTGATCTTAATGATGAGTTTATTAGACAATATATGGATTGTTCTGCTTCTAAAGATCCTGATGCTTTGAGGAAATTGCTTGAAAAGCATGCTGTTAAGAATTATTTTACACCTGATCCTGAGTTTGCTACCTCTCCCATATGCATTAAAGATGATGATTTTAATTTCTTTGTTGATCTTTCACTCATATNATTGTTCTGCTTCTAAAGATCCTGATGCTTTGAGAAAATTGCTTGAAAAGCATGCTGTTAAGAATTATTTTACACCTGATCCTGAGTTTGCTACCTCTCCCATATGCATTAAAGATGATGATTTTAATTTCTCTGTTGATCTTTCACTCATATCTAATGTTGAATCTGATCCTTTTTGTGGAACTAAGGACGACAATGCTGTAGAACACATGAACAAATTAGCTTCGCTTAGCCTTCTATTTTCTGATGATAAAAAGATACAGCATTACTATTTAGTAAAGTTGTTTCCTTTCTCATTAAAAAGATGATGCCAAAGTGTGGTATAATGCTTTACCTTATGGATCCATAGAAAGCCCTCATGAATTTTTTGATGTTTTATTTGCAAAATATTTTCCCGCTCACATGCAGGATGAGACTTTGCAGAGAATTTTCAATTTGAGACAATTGGAGGATGAGCATCTCCCTAAAGCTTGGGGGAGATTTGGATTATTACTCAGGGCTCGGCCAGGGCATGATATTCCGAAGAATGAACTCCTTGATATATTTTATAATGGACTAACTGTTGAATCTAGGACATACCTAGATAGTTGTGCTAGTTGTGTTTTCAGGAAAGGGACTGTAGATGACGCTGAAGAACTAATGGCTAAGATTGCCAAAAATCATGATGAATGGAGCATTCCTGAACCTCCTCCATTACCAACTCCGAAGAAAAGGGGAGTGCTCTTCCTAAACCCAGAAGATATACAAGAAGCCAAAAGATCTATTAAGGAAAAAGGTATTAGAGCTGAAGATGTGAAGAATATACCTCCAATTGAAACTTTATGTGAGCCTACCACTCACCCACCTATGGTAGAGGTACACTCTCTTCATAATTTTACTGTTAATGATATTCCTTATAGTAAGCCTCCTAGTCAGTGTTTGGATGAATTTGATAACTTTATTGTTAAACAAACTCATTTTAATATGCAAATTCAAGAACAATTAAATGATAACACCCTGGTTATTAAAAATTTGCATTCTGTCTTGGAGAAAACTGCTAATGATGTCAAAGGTCTTGTTAAGCATTTTCATATGGTCCAAACTCAACTTGAACAAATTACTAAAGTGCAAAAAGACTTGCTTGCTGGAATTCCTACACAAAGTAATAAACAAACTTGTGTTTTAACTAAAGGAGGTATCTCTACTCAAGATCCTCTTTATCCTGAGGGACATCCTAAAAGAATTGAACAAGAATCTCAACTGGTTGAAAATAATATTACTAGTTCCCCTAAAAAGAAAAAGAAAAAGAAAAAGAAAAAGAAGAAACATAAAGAATTAGGAGAAGCTAGTAATATGGAACTTGATAAAGAACCTACAAGTAATAATCCTAATGCTGTCTCTAATTCGGATGCTGAAACTGAAAGTGGTAATGAGCATGATAATGATACTAATGAACCTGAAGAACAGGAGGAGGAGACTGCACCTCCTATTGCTAAAAAACATGGTAAAGAGAGAGAGCCATGGGTGCAAAAACCCATGCATTTTCCATCTAAATCTCAGAAGGCTAAGGAAGAAGAACACTATAATAAATTCTGTGAATGGATGAAGCCCCTCTTTTTGCAAATTCCTTTGACAGATGGTATTAAGTTGCCTCCCTATTCAAAATATATGAAAGACATTGTTACTAATAAAAGAAAAATCCCTAATGAAGAAATCTCCACTATGCTTGCTAGTTACTCTTTCCATGGCAAGATTCCTAAAAAGCTTGGTGATCCAGGTATACCTACTATTCCTTGCTCCATTAAAAATAATTATGTTAGAACTGCTTTATGTGATCTTGGTGCAGGAGTTAGTGCAGGACCGAAAAACGTTCCAGTTTGCGACAAAATTAAACATGTCTGCAAGTACTGTTACCTCTTTCTGGCTCAAGGTCTAGTGTAGGTACTGTGCTAGACTTATGGATGTGTGTGTCGCATGTGTGGTATTAGCTTCTTAGACTAGAAAATGTTCTTTTGTATTGTTAATTTCCTACATACAGAGGACAGTCATTACAAGTCAAATTGAGAAGGGTCAATCTGCATAGAATCATAAAGATGTCAGTTTATGGTGAAGGAGAAAAACATATAGTCAAGCCGCACCCTCGCTTAAGGCACATGATCGCTGAAGTTCTTTTGGTCCAGAATCATACTTTTCCTTCCTTTCTGGTGACTATTGAGGAAAGAAAATATGCAGCTCTGACTGGCAGATTGTTCCAGTTGAAGCCGCCGACTAAAGATTGCCGCCACTTACTTTGTCAAGATGTACTATAGGTGCCGAGCTGGATCCGTGGATGTTAGTATAAGGTGTTGTGTTATCTTCCCTTAAACTACAAAATGTGTCTAGAGATCCCTTTAATCTGTAGAACAAGTATGTCTGTGTTGATCAGTGTGTCAGCTGATACAGTGTAGTGCAACATCTTAAGTTAGATGGTTTTGGTTGTGATTACCAAAGTGATACAATTTGTAGTTTCCAAAACTGATGCATGCTTGGTGATCATGGGTAAGCAACCAGATACCATTGCCTTTTCGTATTATAGCAAACACAATGGTTCATACATATCATGGTCCATGGATATATCAAAAACATGACGCTTTCTAAAGACAAACCTGGATTTGGAGGGCGCTAACCTGATTGTGAACCTGCAGGGCGGACTGCGCACGTGATGAGCTTTGAGCCGGGTGCAGTGCTGGAGGACACGGAATGGCAGACGCCTGCCTACTGTTTCACCGATGACGAAGACGACCACCCTGAAACCGCCAAGAAATCCCTCATCTCTGAACCTGACGGACGTGATGATGGCAGCATTATCCCCAAGATCAGAATGCTGACCAGAGGCTAATTTATTTATCTTGCAGAATGACTGTCGCTGGTGAGTGTGTTTGTTTTGGTGTCTCTCACGGGCGGTCGATGCGTGCGTGGAAGGAGAATGCTGTACTGCTTATTGTTTCACGAAAGAGGAGGATGTTGAAACGGCCAAGGACGCCCTCTTCTCCGAACCTGTGTCTGGGTGCAGGATGTGCGCGTATAACGATGAGTGATGATTTCGTGCACTGTGTTCTTGATGAGGTATCTGTGTATGGTGCTGTCTGTGTGATCAGCGTTTTTGTGTACATATCGACATTGATCTGTTTACATTGAATGTCAATTCCCTGCGGTAGTGAGCAGCAATGTAAGGAGAAAGTTAGATTGTACTGCTGGAATAGCAAATTGGCTTGTACGGTTAGCGAATCCACAATAACAAATATTCCCCCCCTTTGCTTTTGTAGGTTCATCCGCAGCAGGGTAGCATTGTAAAAGGTACTTGGCAGAAAGTAGCTTTTCTGTACGTCAAGATGAAATTCATATCATAGAATTAATTTGCTGATATTGTGTGCCGGTTACATTGGGTGTTTCTGATAGAAAATAAATTTGGAAAGTACTCACAAGGGTAAAGATAAATCAAAAGCCATCCTAAATAAATCAAAAGTCTTTCTCTAACTATTTGCGCTTAACTACACTGACATAAGGTAGCTCCACCGATCCCATGTACAACTTGCCGTTGTCTCTCTCCATGATCTCGGTGGGTCTCACACTCTTTGGCCCCGTCATCTTTTCGACAATCTTCCCTTTGGCATCAACCCTTACGGCAAGTAGATGGCTATCGCGACCAAAGGGCAGCTCATTCTTCTCACGGTGTAACGCCACCCAGTATCCTCCCTTCTTGTCTGGCCTCACGTTGTCAGGGTATCCCGGGAGGTCGGCAAAAGGCTCGGATCTTCCCTCGTTGGGCCCTTTAATCCAATGCCTCAGTAGCTTGCACGGGCCGGTAGAGGCGACCACGAGGTGCGTGCGGTCGGCGCTGATGGCGACGCCGTTCGGGTACGTCATGTCCGATTGTAGCACGGTGACATCCGACGTCCTCGGATCATACCTCATAAGGCGCCCAGTCGAGTCCCCTGTCCTCGTCACCATCTCGTGCTGCGCCCTGTTGTAGTTTATCGAGCTGTCCGTGAAGTAGACATGGCCGGTGGTTTGATCGACGTCGACCCCGTTGGTGAAGCGGAGAGGTACGCCGTCGACCTGGTTGACGAGCACCGTGGCCTCTCCGCCGCCGGGCCCGACACGCATGAGCCCCTTGTACGCGTCCGCCACGTAGAGGTCTCCTGTCTTGTGGTCGAAGCGCAGTCCGAGCGGGCGGCCGCATTGGCTCTCCATGACGGTCTCCGGGCGGAGCTTCGTGGCCGTGCACATCTCGGCGTCGTAGCCGGGGCCGTAGGTGTAGGTCGTCCAGCCGAGCTTCTCCCCGTTCCACTTGAGGACGCGGCCGTCGGAGACGCCGCTGTAGGGGCCGTGTCCCTGCGCGTCGAAGGCGACGCTCTCCGGCCCGCGGACCGTCCCGCGAGGCAGCGGCAGGTGCTGGCTCCGTGTGGCGTCGAAGCTGGCGGCCATGGCGATGGCGGTCGGCATGAATAGCATGACCATGATGACCACCGTGATGACGATCTTGGTCATACGGCTCATGCTGCACCCCATATTTCCTTCTCTCTTGGATCGGATCGAACTCTCTCGCGAGTTGTCCTTGGATTGTTTCTGTGATCGGTGGAGCTCGTATGCGGTTTGGTGGATGATTTGGTGGAGAGCAAACGGGCGGGTGGCTGTCCTCTTATAGCCGCACCGATCGATGGTGGAGAAGCACAAGTGGCCGGGTAGCAGTCCGAGTCGATACGTACGCAAGACGGCCAGAGGTCGCGTCGGATTCGTGATGATCAATCGATAGTATTCCGTAGTCCGAATCGAAGAAGAATGTCCACGTACAATACGTCCTCTTGGATCCAAACAGGCCGGGTAGAATACGTAGAACACGTAGAGAATACGTCTCCAGCTTGAATATCCACGTACACGTAAAATTCTCCTGAATTAGTTTTTTCCTTTCTGATTTGGCGTTCGCAATGGGCTCTAGTGAGCGTGAGCTGGGCCTTTTTGTATTGGCCTAGGCGTGTATCGCATCTACCAGGAGGAGGACAGGCCCAATTTTTGTTTTTAAAAAGAAACCTGAACTTTCCAAAAAATCTTTAAGGAACGTTTCTGAACTTTCCAAAATTCTCAGAAACAATCTTAATTAGTGATGCGGCAGCTTTTTCCCCGAGTATATATCCGATCCACTGGCCGTGAAGTCGCCAAGCTAATCGGCCGCCGCCAACTCGCGCTCGATCGCCTCCAGCCGCCGCCATGGCCAACCTCGGTGCCCGGTACACCAGGAAGCCGCCGCCGTGGCCAACCTCGGTGCCCGGTACACCAGGAAGCCGCCGCCGAGCAATCTCTCAATCGGCACCGCCTTGCGAGGGAGAGGAGCAGCCGAGACGACGACGACAACGACGACGGCTTCGAGTTGGAGTGGCAGAAGTACCCGATGGAGGAACTGTTCACCGAGCGAGAGCTCGCCGCAGGAGCTGAGAGCCTCCTTTGTCTCAAAGGTAAGGTTTCTTTATATGTCAAACCAGCATACAGTCTTCCTTCCTCCGTCAAGTTTTACATATTGCCTGCTAAAAATCTGTAATATCAAACCATGGTCCACGACCGTCGCCCATATCCACGACCCTTTCCACGTCCACCCCATCATCCTGATCCGCACCGTCGCCGCCCCGCACATATACATGACAACACCTCTCCCCCTTATCATCGGTGGCCACGATGGTCGGCGATAAATGGGTGGAAGATCTGGATCCTTTTAGTTAAACTTTCCCTTTACTTTTCTGCCCTCAATAAAGTGGAACAACCACATCCATGGAGACGCATATGGATCTAGTTACATCCTCTTGCTGGAGTCGTTCTTGACTACTCAAGGAGGACGCTTAGGTGGCCTTTATTCCGGGTGGTGGAGCTGGACGTCGTTGTGTTCCCATGGAGGCTGCACGCCATGCTCCTGCAGGGACTCTCCATGGTCTTCATCGAGGAGGTTTTTTTTTTACGCCTATGTCCTTGCTCCGTCGTCGCGCCCCCTGCCGTCAGCCATTAATATGCAGGATCAATGAGCCCTCATGTTGCGACTGTTCCAAAATGGCAAAGACATCGACTTCGGGTGCACGCGAGGCTCTCAAGAATGATGGAAAATGACAGAGACAACGAATTCAGATGGTGTTTGGCTTGTGTTGCCTTGGTTGCATTCACCATCTGTTATGAAGAAACTAGCACGGTGGCCCTCGCAAATGCGAGGGCAACAACTGAAAATTTCAAGAGAATATATGTACTCCCTCCGATCCATAAAAAGTGTCGTTCATTTTGTACTAAGTTAGTATAAACTTTGTACTAAGTGGGCGACACTTTTTATGAATCGGAGGGAATAGTATTTTGTTTATGTATACTTTCAGGGATGCGATATTTTACTCTCGGTGGGTAGAATAATTATTCTATACCCACCCTGTAACTTCACGACCGCATATGATTAATTAATTAACGTAATTTTTTTCGTATGTAAGAGGTCAATGAGAACATAATAAAATATATACATGACATAACTTTTAATTTACATGTCATTAGACAAATACGACTAAACTGCATAATGAGTATTTCGGTTTATCTTATCCAAATCAATCTTTTCTTATTGACTTCTTCGATTCATAAATATTTGCATTTGATGTCTGGATTATAATATATGACGATAGACCACGGAAAACACAAACGGCTCCCGAGCTCCTGTGAGCTCGTTTTCTTCAAAGTCGAAATTGACATTTTTAAGTTTCAAAAAACAGAAAAAAATGCTAGAGGTAGACAATCTTATGATATACAATTGTGTAAAATCGCATTCCAAAATTCGTTGTATTACGGGCTACACACAAAAAAATCGGGCAAAATTTCAACCTTTTGAAATTGTGCACTGTTCACCGATCTAGATCTACACATTCATCTTTTTATCCAGGCTAAAATACAACAAAATTTTCATTGATCTTTTTCACTATGGTAGATCTCATTATTATCTTACACATGTATTTTTTTTGTCGAATCTTTTGAAACATAAAATTGTTGATTTCGAATATTTTTTAGACTGAGCACCATGGAGCTGGGCCTCCAAAACGCCACATTCGTTAGACACATATATAGTCCGTTAAGTTGTAAAATTGACCATCTTGATTGATATGTTCTTAAAAAAAATGATGAATAGTTTGTGTGCTCAAATTGATATTATTATTTTGTTTAATCACTACTATTTATCTACATCTTGGACTACAATTAAACAGAGGTAGTAAAGTTTTCATCTGTTTTCTTTAACTATCTCCTTGACATCTTTCATTGTTCAATCCAATTATTTTATATTATGGACACCTCAATTTTTATGTCGTGCTAACATGACTACATGGTATCTTAACTAAACTGTCACATAATTATTGTATTTCTTCGCCACATGATTTATTTTTGCAGTCTCACTATCCGATTATACCAAGCTCTGCCATAATCGGCTGTCAACATTCAGCTATTAGTATCGTAATTTTGCTTCAATACTTAAAAAAATGGATTCAGTATGACGTTCTCTTAAATCTAAGGGGTTATAACCATTGGATAAACAAAAGAGTCCACGTTGAATTACATCATCATTTTTGTACACATATTATATGTTACTTTTGTCGTTGCCGTGAGGGTATATGAACCATATGTTGCTAATATAGCTTAACTACTTTGATCAGGTCACAACTCACATATATGTAACTTCGTACATAGTCTTGTACGTATCTTTAAGTAACATTTTATTTTCATGTCTATATTTAGATTAAGTTTGATTATGATCTTGTTTTTTTGCGTGAAGCTGTTTTTCAAGTAACATAGATACTTCCATCAAAAATATATTACATCAAGATATTAGTGCAGAGATTACAAACGGACTACTCAGTTATGTTGTTTAGCATAATCGTCAAACTTTTGTGCATCATTCCGTGAGTAGAATGGTGCTCGTCTCGACGCTCTGCCTCTTCTTACCTGCTACATGTGTGTGTGTGTGTGTGTTTTTTTTTTCTGCAGCTCTCGGTAAAAGGCACGCTAATCTCCAGCTATAACACGCCCGCTACATATGTACGTGTCTTTCCGTGCATCTCTCGGTGAAAGGCATAACACGCATGAAAAACGGCTTGGAAAAACAACGTGATTTTTTTTACAACACGTACTCTCCGGGTAAGATTGGAGGCGTGCTGGGGGAAACTCGTGAGTGAGCCCGAGCTCACCTACACCCTCTTCTTTCAAAAAATTCGAAAAATAGTAAATCAAGTCAAAAAATTCTAAAATAAATTGGGGTCGTACTTATATTAGTTCTGCCCATTTCTGCAAAATCTTGGGCTCAAACGACATTTTATTTGAACTGTGCAAAAAAGACAAAATAAGGTGTCAGAAAATATGTGAATACACATTTTTGCAAATGCTGAGTTTGTCTTTTTGCACAGTTCAAATAAAATGTCATTTGAGCCCGAGATTTTGCAGAAGAATGGGCAGAACTAATATACGTACGACTCCAATTTATTTTAGAATTTTTGGACTTGATTTACTATTTTTTGAATTTTTTTTAAAAACCAGGAGCAGGTGAGCCCGGGCACCAAAAATCTGCACTCGCTGCTGGGTCCAACTTAGTTATACGTAAATGGATTAGTACTCAGGGTGTACGTGAATTAAAATTTGAGGCGTGTTGGGTCCAACTCCGATGTGTCATATTTGTTACACATAAATCTCACGGTTGCGTTTTAAATCCTAACCATAAATTTTAGATCTAACCACTAAAATTAATTAGGATGATGTGGCTCAACGTGGTGGCTCTATTCTAAACCTGTATATTGCTTTTAGTATATAATAGATGGAGGGCCAAGTAAAACTTGTTTTGCTTCATTGCTGATGGTCACTTCACAAACGTCAGGTGATCGAAGAAATGATAGAGTTTGAATATTGTCTTATACATCTTTAGCAATAGCCATTTAGTTGGTAGATGCAATTTTCAGATGATTATGTTCTAAAGTTACTACATATATACATTATGAATAAGTAGCTGATTTCAATAATCTAATTAACATGTTTTAATGCCACAAGTATCTAAAGAATACATCCTTGGGGTGCCATGAGGCTTCTCAGAGCTTAGGCAATGCTGGCCGTTCTATAAAACTTGATGAAATCCTAGCCATCCGTTCTTACCCGCGGGCGGTATATCTAAAGAATACATCCTTGGGGGTGCCATGAGGCTTCTTAGAGCTTAGGCAATGCTGGCCGTTCTATAAAACTTGATGAAATCCTAGCCATCCGTTTCTTACCCGCGAGCGGTATATAAGCCACGCCCGCAGTGGAAAACCCTAGCCCAATCCCCTCGCGCGTGCGCTCGTCCAATCCCCGCATCCGACCAGCCGCCCCGCTCCCCGCGCCTCCTCTTCCTCCACTCCCCTCGCGCTGCCGCTCTTCGCGTCTTCTCCTGTTCCGCCACCACTGCCTACCACTGCCTCCGCTGGCCACGCTCGCGACAGCCCTCCCATGAAACCCTAGCCGCCATGAGGAGCCCGCTGGCAAGAGGCACGACGGCAGCACACTCACTGCCGTTGCCGACCCCATCACCGCCCTCCCCTTCGCGTGCAACTGTGGGATCTCAACGACGCCGCCTCAGGTGTGAGAATCTCTCCTGGAAGAACACGGGCCGTCACCTCCAAGCTCTCATATCAGCCTCCCATGGAGGCCTGCAGCCACAGGAGCCTGCCGCGCCCGGTCTCATATGGAACGCAGGTATACATCCCCTACTCAGGTCGAGCTCCCGTGCACGGGCGGCGGCGGCCAGGCAAGGCAGGACGTCGGCAGCCGGGCAGAGCGGTGGCCGGGCCAGGCAGGTCAATGGCCTCCCCAAGCTGAGCTCATGCTTGCTCATGGTGAGATCTTCTCTTTTCCTTATCTATTTTTTCTACTGATTTATTTCGGATTTTATCGTTGAGCTGATGCGGGCTACTGCTGCAGGCACAAAGCTGATGCGGGACCAGGACGAGATGGAGGAGACGACAGGGCAAAGCTCGATGGCCAAGCCCTGGTGACCGGAGCCGAGTTCCGCGGCTGACGAGAGGCCACAACGAGCTCACCGCGTGTGGCCGGACAGGGCGGCGGTGCCGGGCAGGGTAGGGCAGCGGCGACCGGGCGTCTACGAGCTCGACGAGGGTGCTGGGCCGCCGTGAGCGCGCCGTCGTCTAAGAGCCTCCGCTGCATCTCGCTGAGAAGACAGCGTCGCCGGCCGCTTGCACTGCCATTGGGAGGAACAGCTGGTGGATCTGCAGGTTAATGAACTCCACCCCGAGCACCCAACCGGTCTTCTTCTTTGTGTTTGGATTAGGTTTGTGCCAGAACAACCCCTGCTTCTCCTGCGCTTTTGATTTCTTGGTCAGATCAGACGTGCTGATGTTGTTCTTCTGATTTCTGTATAGCGGTTCAATGGATCTGTGTTTGGGGGAGAAGTTGAGGGACCCGGCTAATGCATTTTCGTTCACCTTCTCTTACTCCACTCTTTTTATTTGACAGCTACCTGGTCGGTCCTGTTCTTATGAGATTTTACTGCTATCTGAAGCATGGAAATATTGTCTATTGCTTCAAACTTAGATGAGTAGAACGGTTAGAACAAAAAATACAATGCACGGGCTAATAGATTCTCTCTTCCCCTCATGTTGTGGTGGGAACCAGAAAAAACTTTTGATAGGCGGGCTGTTTTAGATATGAAAAGAATTAGGATTTTCTGAAGAGATTAGCCTTCTTCAAATACAAATTATATCATCATTTGTCTACATGAGCGCATGTTTGTTAGCTTAGATTTGTAACACATGTGCAAGCCAGTCTTCTTTTCTTTAAGACAAAATAATGAACTGAAGGATGCTTCTTTTCCTGTAATTCTTCGGGGTAGTTGATTTTGATTAAGAATTGCATGAATTTAACTAAAGATTAGGAATAGCTGACATAAGGGAATTTCATGTTTAGTTAAGATAAATGCATTCTCATAATCTTCTTTACAGTAAATATTTGATGCTTTGCTTAGGTTTGGTTGTGTGTTTTTTCTTTCATGGCTTACTGGATTTTTGCCCTTTTGTAGGTTCCAGGATTTTTTGTTGGTTTCCTGCTGTTCTTTTCTTTGTGAAAATTGCCATTGTTCAGCAGGTGAGTACATGATCTTACGGTTTCTGTTCGTGTACATGACTCCCTGTTGTTGCTATTTTCCTATTTTCTGTGCTTACCTAATGATTTATTTTGCTAGGGGTTTCCTGGATGGTTGCTGTTACAGGTCGTCAGAAAATATGAAATGTGCAGTTCTGTTTTACATAGACACTTCATTTCCTGGATGGTTGCTGTTATAGGTCGTCAGAAAATATGAAATATGATATGTTCAAAATTGTTTTCCCAGGTTGTTTAGTATGCAATAGTTGATTCAGAACCTACCGTTGTTCCTCCAGGCCTATCAATTTACAAAATGTATATAGCACCTAATTATCTAGACTCTTATGCAGCTGTCAATTTTCTATGGATTTAAAATAACCACTTTGATTTTCCGAACTTGCATTGCAAATAGCTATCCTTTACTTTTCAGGCCTTTTACCTTCTTTTATCAGATATTTTCACTTTTAGGGTGTTGTTATGATGAGTAGGCGAGCTCCCTAATTTTATGACTGACGTGGTCTATTGTCTGATTGGCTGTGATTTACAGGAGCAGGACCATGATAATATATCTCAGTATAGGGAAGCTTATAAAGTCTTCCATCTTAAGCTTGAAGCATTATATCGTAAGCTTCAGTTTTCCGTTGGAGTACTGCAAAGCTGAGATGATGCAGATTTCCTTCATTTTCGGAACAAGTTATGTTGCTTCAGGTTTTTTCTTTGAACCATGGCCATTTATATAAAAGGTATCTGCATTGTGCTTTATGAGGCTTGCAGGGCTCACCCTAGGAGTCCAAAGAATTTGCAAAAGAGAAACATAGCTGGGTAGTTCTATTAATCTTTATATTTTGTGTCCCTCACAGATCACAAGTTGCAACTTACAAGTATGAGTACCATCTCCGAGCATACTACTGCAAGCTGCAATCTAGAACTAACATCTAGATGCTGGTACTTCATGTTACTAGCATCCTCTTTCTCCTACTTTCACTCATGCTTTTGTGTTGAGTAGACACAAGCCATATTATTGCAAGGACAACTTCCTCACGCTGAGGCTGTTTATGTTTCTTGCCCACCCATCCACTACAGTGCAGGTTTATTTTGTGGATTTTCGTTTGTTTATTTCTTCTACTTGGTAAATTGTGTGGGATCATTTGGGCATTGGTAGGCCCATGTCGTTCATCTTAATTGAGTGCTTTTTATTTTGAGTCTATGTATATTGTATTTACCTGCTCATGGGGAAACTTTTTAGAGCATGGCATCTTCCATTTACATATATTTGAAAGTGGTGCTTCGGCAAGCAAGGCTGCCTGAGCTTGGTATCCTCTTTGTCTGCAACTATGGTGCAGCTTTGTAGCCTAATTTTTTTCCTTGATTGATATTTCTTTCTAATTCATTCATGATTTTTTGCTATTGTCTGTCTTACCATGCCATTCGAAGCGTATGTTCTATTAGATCTTCACTCACACTCCCACAACATTTTATACATGTGTTGTTGTTGTCGTACTGAAAGACTAAGGCGAGTTTGCATCCTTTTGTGCTTAACGATCCGTGCAAAAAATATTGCCCATGCTTTGTTTTGTTACTGTTATTTTCATTCGCTGTTCTAATGAGTCTCTCCATCTCTTCTGATGATATTGGGATTGAAAAAAGATGGCCAATAGAATCTTTTCTGAATTTAATACTTCAAAAAGATGGTCATCGTGTTGTTTCATGTACTGTTTTATATATACAGAATGTTCCATGACTACATTTCTCTATTACATTTTGTTTGCCAATACAAAAACAACTTACTACAGAACCTGCTTTGGCACCTGATTTGTACTACAGAGAAATACTTTTGCAAACCTTACTTATTTATTGGTCCGTTATTTGTTATTTGTTTGGATGTTGTTTCCCTTCTGCTGCTGTAAACATAGTGTAGGTACAGATACCAAATGTTGAGTATTCATTTGCACTTAAGCTTATGCCTTTTCAATTTTGGAGATTGATTAGGATTCAATTAAGGTTGTGCTTTCATTTCAGCAGTCCTTTTTGAAAATATAGTTTGTTTCAAGTTGTCTACTTAGTGCTTTGTATTCTACAGATCTGCTACCTTCTATGTTAGTTGCATGTACTTGATCATGAATGTGTCATTGTTTCCTTTGACTAAACGAGCCATTTTATGTTCGTGACTAGATGGATGAATACACGCGGTTTTGATCCCTCTACACATGTGTTGCTGACGGGATTACCTGTGTACGAGTGTCACGCCTCTGGTACCATCAAGGCGGCACCGATCAGGGACCTATCAAGGAAATTTGTATGCTACTTGTGGATAGTCAGGTACATCAAATAAAGTTTTTATCAGTGTGCTCTTCGTTTTGAACAAATGCTAAACTGAATGACCTCTTGCTATTTTCATTGTTACCACTTTTCAACAATATGATGGTGCTTTGTTTTTATACACTCCTTTGCATATACTTTAAGTAGTCTTTCTTTTCTTTTCATCAGCTAAATCTACTTTTATATTCTTATTATCAAGGCGATATCCGGCGGGGCTGCCTGTTCATTGTACATTAACAAAGATATCATCAACATCAACAAACTCCAAGCAAGGAATAATAATCACCTATAGCTCTCCCACAACCCTGCAGTCCCTGCTGTAGTTTCCTCTCAAATATGCTTTTTTCTGAATAACGATAGCTCTCTGTTCAGCTCCCTAAATATTTTCAGACCACTGCACATGCCCCAGTCCCACATACTATTTCTCTCCGGGCTCAAATTGGAGAAAACTGGCCTACGAGACATGTTGCTCAGCTGAATACATTCAAACTTTCTGAAAATGAGGTACCACTCATAGGAAGCAATGTTTTTAGCAGATCATGTTCCATCTGAAGATTCTAATGCTTAGCATATGCTTAATCCTGCTGTTTTCATTCATAGGAAGCAATGTTTTTTTAACTCCATAGGAAACAATGTTTTTGATGCACCGTCGGAATATCAAGAATTTCCTCGAGACAATAGCGGTGATATGTGGTTACCAAAGTTGCAGACATTGTGCATGTAATTTCATTTCGTAGCATTATCTCTGTAGGCGTTGTACACCAGATTGCGGCTTTGGTTTCTAGACGAGTTACAGAATTCGTACAAATCATGAGTTTTTTTCGTGTAGACCAATAAGGGAGATTATTGGAGAGATGATAGCGTTATGGCCTCTTAGATACTGTAAAAAAACATGATAGACCTGAACTTAGATACAATTTGTGCAGTCATGGTTGAAAACCTATTATGGTAGTTGTAGTGTTTTAAATTAGTTGCATGCTTATACTTCCATGTGTACAAACTTATCTTCTTTTCTTTGGGTTCCACCTACTTTACCTTATGTTATTCTTTATAGGTACTTCGTCTCAGTGATTACTTCAGATCAAAAGGGAGAGGCTGAATTTATCCTGTTTGGGCACCTTGCTGAACAGATGGCTGTAATGCAAGTTCATCGGGTTATAGAAAATAACCAGCCAACCCAAGATGCAGTAACTAATATTGACGTTGCTGCTAGAAAAGTATGCTTCCCACTGTCATAGGTTGCTAAATTTATCTTGGACAAGAACATGTTTGTTGTTTCGGTATGCAAAGGGAGTTCCTTGAAACCACATGCATCGCTCATAGTTAGGAAGGTTTACCACTTATGCCTAGGAACAACATGACGTTGATCACAGCGCTTATACTGCTCAGTCGCTTCTCCTAACTGCTTGGACTCTTGGCTCGGATACCACCCATGGTGTGCCATTATGTTGGACTGAACCTCCTTATGTCCTAATTAGATTGGGTTTATCATTTTTGTTCTTCTGTCCATCTTTTTTTAAATAACCGATGGATCTTGGATCTCTGTACTTAGACCAATATGTCACCACTGAGTAATGACCAGCATAATAATATCATTCTGTTTAGCCTATTTTTTTTTTTTGGATATTAACCATCTTTATAATCTGTAGAACATGTCATTCTTACAGGCAAAATATTATGCCTAGATGGGACTCTCATGAAGCCATCTTATGTTATGTCAGTGTGGTGTCAATTTCTATATTACTTTCACTTTGTGCTTCAACATTGATCTGACCTGTTTTTAATTTTTTTATTGTATAATGTGTTGATGGTTGATTTCACACGATCCTAGAAATATGCTTTTAGATCTATAGTCCTGTGATGAATTATCTGATATCTGTGGTGGTCAATCAACTTCTAATATAACAATCATATTTTTGCTTATACATATGATTACAAATTCATATGGATACAAATGTCATTTAAGTGATATGTATAAATGATCGTGACCACGGGCAAAAAATTCAAAGAAGCAAAAAGCGCCGCGCGGCAAGCCGCGCCGTTCGAATCTAGTTTCCCAATAATCCTCAGACCTTGTCAACCTCCACCATATTTCCATGCCTCTGTTTTGCCTCTCAAACATTTTCCATTTGGAGACTCCCAAAACCCCTCCCATCTATCCCACCAAAAGCCACCACCACAATTGTATCTTGTAATAAATTTCCCCAAGCTACCATATGGTTCCCTCATACATACAGATCACTCCCATGGAAAAATATTTCATAGTCCAATCCAATATTTCCAATTTCGGAGTTAACTGTTAAATGTCGGCTCTGATCCCAATTTTATTCGGTCAACTTAGGAGTCTCGGAAAATCTTCATAATTTAGGGAGTTGCATACTTTTGTATTTCCTACACTTCTTCTGTTGAAACGAAACCCATTTGAACAAGCTCTGACATACTTCCTTTGTAAGCCAAAAACCGATGCTGGTACGCGGCTTAGCGGACACATTACCAAAACCCCATTTCTAGTTACCCAATTGAGCCCAAACTTCTTGGACACCCTCCTTGTACCAAACCTAGGCAGTGGTGAAATTTTGGGATTTTTCTGAGTTGAGCAAGACCTCTGTCGTTTTGTCGATCACCTTGTGTGCGTTTGAGTTTCGAAAAACTTTGTGTTACCATGTGTGGAGTTTTTGCGTGTGACCGATGTAGTAGCATAGGCCCTGTCCTTAGCAACCCGTAGATACCTCTGTTTTTGCGTTTGGTGCTCCGAGTCACCGGGAACGCGACGATGCCGCTCATGTCATGCTGGACGCACGCTTCGTCATGACCTTAATACGTTTAACACTAAACTCCGGCCTAACCCTCCTTCACCAGTGCAGCCTCGTGCTCCACTGTGCATCCAGCTCGTCATCCCCATCCAGCTCTCGTCCTTATCCCTTCCGTTTGATTTATTTTGGAGCTAAACGGTCACAGTGAAGCATCGACATGTCCCTGTCCTCGCCTATATAAGAGGGCAGCTCGAGCCCATCCACGCACAGCACTCACACACTCTCCCCAGACCCCTCTCTCCTCCTAGCTACTCTAGAGAGCCGCAGCTCTGTTGCACCTCTACCGCCGAGGGACGCGAGCGTACGCGTACCACCATGGCCGTACTGGCCGAGCTCGGCACGGCGCCTCCCGGCCTCCTCCGTCCTCGCTGAGACCTCCCTCGGGTGCGGTGGAGCATGGGGGCTACATCCCCTCCGACGGCACATCCCCTAGCCCGCCCCTTCGCCGACAACGTCGCCGTCGTGTCCGCCATGGCCACGCCGCGGTGGTCGCGGGCGCCGCACGCTGAGGCCGTCCCCGGGCACGCCACGCGAGAGCCCGACCGCGGTGGGGCACGGTGACCTCGACTCCGTCCTCGGTCTGCCACGCCGAGGTGGATGCCGTCGGCGATGCGGCCGTCTCCCGAGCTCCTCCCGTACGTGACCTGTGCAAGCTGGCACCCGACTGCCGACGCACCCCGTCCATGCCCGCGCATACCCGACCACGGTGGGGCGTGGCGACCTTGCGGCCGTCCTCGGCCGGTCTCGCCGAGATGGCTGTCGCCGGCGGCCAGCCTCTCCCGTGAAGCTCCCGTACGTGAGGCAAGGTTGAAGAAGCTCCTGATCGTTCAAAACTAGCTAGCTCAAAGCGTAATCTATTTTTTTCCAGGCTTACGTTTTCTCCAAGCGAAGGCGTATTTCCTTCAGATGCGCAACCAGCCCAGTCCAGCTCTGAAGCAGCCCGCTCTAGTTTTTTTCGAGTGAGCAGCAGATAGTTATCCGTCGCCGGGTTGTAACTTTTGATCCGTAACTCTGTTTGAGGTGATTCAAATTTTTAAATTCTTAGTTTGAAAATATCTATCCAGTGGTGTAGGTCTTACATTTTTGCAAAATACGTAGATGCTTAGCACATTTGTATGCTTGCATAGGTGTCCCGCAGTACCGGCAAACCGATACCCTAAACCGCGATGCGTCCGTGACCCTCCAAGCCGAATGGCGTCGATCATCGAAGGCAAGCTAACCACTTTCTATGAACACTCAAGCGGTGCAGTTTGTTGCATATTATCATGTCATGCGTGGTATTTTATGTTGGGGCTATTCGATGCAGATGATTCCATGTGTGTACTTGCTTGCTATGTTTATTTCGAGCTTAGATAGCAATGCCGTGATTCAATTCCAGTATAGTTAGCAACGCCATGCTTCACTCATCATCCATGTGTGTGTGAGAATGACGTGTGAATAATTTGTGCGCCTCGCATTTGCGTGGCTGTGTCGAACCCTCTAACTAGATAACTATAAAACATGCGTTCCCATGATTGTTTGCTTCTTTTCCTTCGCCGAGGTGAGGAGCGGACGAACGTCGTCTTATGATCCTCGGAGTTGGGGCATTTGCCAAAGAGTTATTTGCTTCTTCTCCCTCCGTCAAACTTGGCTGGCGTATGCCCGCTTTGACTGCGATGCTTGGGACGCTGGCTTTTCATTTGGGTCTTTTTGCCAAGATTGCTGACACCACGTCGAGTTAATACTCGAGTGGAATGGATGCTTTCTTTCTTATGATTGCTTTTCGGTTCATTTTGGAGACTACATCCCCACGTGGATTGAATCTCGCCTACTTTCAGTATTATTATTTCATGTACCTTTACTTTCCTGCAATACGATAAACCCATCAAGTGTGGGTTGAGTTCCGGCCGGCGACTAAATACATGTTGGGCCCCGCCCACGTGGATTGAATCTCGTCTACTTTTTTGTAGAGTTGTGGCGTGTGTTGGACGGTACCATGCACCACTCCCCATTCCGGCGACGATGGACTGGGGAAACCGCCACAGTCAATGGAATGGAGGAACGGGATTGCGTGGACGCCTCCACTAACTTTTGTAGTTGACCCGTGGCTGTCACTGGTCGGAAGTATCTCCATCCTCGCCCGGTTGACGCTAACCAATTGTGCTATTTTATTTTACTTCCTCAACCTGTGGCTGCTACTGGTCGGAAGTATCTCCGTCCTTGCCCGGTTGAATTCATTCTTCCTTGCTGAATTATTGCATGATTATTGTTGCTTATTGCTTGAACTATTGTGTGGCTTATGTTTGCTTATGGTCTTATGTTGAAATGATATATTATACTTGCCGTGTTGGACTAATCCTTATTGTGTTGGACTAATCCTCTGTTGTTTGGACTTGTTGTTAAATGAATCTGGAATAAATGAAACCCCCCTCCAAGCTTCGATAGGGTCAGTCCATAGTGCCACCAATCTGAACCTTGAACGCACTACCACTGTCGCCCAAATGGGAGAGCCATAGCCTATGTAACCTATCAAGCCTCCTTTGACGCTACCCACTTGGCAAGTCTAGTCGGATACTGCATAGTTGTGGTCGGGGCTAGTCTTGTGAAGGTTCCGGAGCTAGGCGTCGCTCATGAGTTGGGGACGTGCCGGATTCACTTCGTCATAAGACATAGAGTTATGTCGGTAGCTATACAGGGAGTGTCTTGGTAGAGTGAACGGTTATGTAAGTGTATGTTGCCTTGGCCAGGTGAGGTGCAATTAGATGGGTGGTAACTGCAACCTCTCGAGAGTGTGTCGTCTAGCAGCTAGCCTTGTTCCTAGGTCATGGAACAGTTCAGTGTCGGTCACACTATTGTCCTTTGTCGAGTCCGGAGGTTAAACTTAAGTTTGGTTTGAAAGAAAGATGAACAACCTGATTACAATAGGTTGATGCAGGGAATGTTACTTGAGTCGTGGATGGTTACCCGCGTTTGGGGGTGACGGTGTGATCGTTGAGAGCCTAGAGTTAGGCCCGAGCCAACGTCAGCCGTGTATGCCCGAGCAAAGATATGAGGCTAGTGGGCCCAGCAGTTTGACTTATGTGGTAAGGCCGTTGAGCCTAGTTGTGACGACGGGTGCTGTCATAATATTAGGTACCAATGGACACACTCGTTATTCGTCACAGGTAAGCTCTTTGTGTGATCTCCGGTACACGATCCAACCCCACCTGGCTTGGACTCTGTACTGGCGATACCCCTATTATTTGCTTATGCCATGATTTGTCGTGCTGCCTTGTTGCTACCCACTTGGACTGCCGTAAGTAGACACTTGCCATGTTTAGATTATTTCTATTGCTAGCTACTTGTTGCCTGATTGCTTGACTGTTCATGTCTTGTGGTTATTTTCTTGCGAGTACGTCATTGTACTCAAACTGGTTTTCATGTGGCCAGATATTGAGAGGATACATCTACTACCTTAGCAAGGAGATCGAGCAGAAGCGTGCTAGGATCAGTAGCCCAGCCAGATGCCTGTGGAATGGAGCCACTCCAAGCCGTTGCCGTACCTATGTCTTTCGCTGCCAGTTAAACTCTGTCCCGTGCCATACTTGGCCATGATAATTTTCTCATGCCTGGATGGCCATGTAAACCATTTGTAGCCCTTTGGGCCTGATTGTGTAATGATATTTCTGCTATGTTGCATTGTCATAACGTGCGTCCGGATATCCTGGGCTGGCGCATGGGGCGACCGCCTCTCTGGCGACATGTGTCAGAGGGGGGTGCCACAGAACATAACTTCATAATTCATCGGATCCCAGCAAACATATGCCATAGCATTACAATAATCGATCTTGATCATGTTAGGCAGCTCACAAGATCATAAGACATGAAGCACAAGAGAGAGACTACCATCTAGCTACTGCCATGGACCCGTGGTCCACGGTGAGACTACTCACAAATCCTCCTGGAGGAAGGCATGTCGATGAAGAGCCCTCCGGGATCAATCTCCCCTCCGGCAGAGTGCCGGGATCAGCTTCAGATTGGACCCCCGAACTAGGGTTTTCGTTGACGGCGCGTCGGGGTCGAGTTTCTGGAAAATAATCGTCGCCTCGATGTTTTTAGGTTAATTGTGATTTTATAGGAGTCGGAGGGGGCCGAGGAGGAGCCCACAGGGCAGGGGCGGGCCCCACCCGCGGGTCCCCCCAGGCCGCGGCAGCTACCCGCGTGTGCCCTGTGGGTTGCCTCCGAGGCTGCCCTTCGGACTCCGTCTTCGTTTTGGCGCAAAAATAATCCCCGTAAATTTTCGTCCAATTCCGAGAATATTTCCAGAAGTAAATTTATGAAACAAAAAGATAGCAAAAACAGGGAACTGGCACCGGGCATCTTGTCAATAGGTTAGTCCGAAAAAATGCATAAAAATGATATAAAAACAGTAAAAACATGTGACAATATCACAAAACTAGCATGGATCACTCAAAAATTATAGATACGTTTGAGACGTATCACCCCCATGTGTGGTTTTGGTAATTAATGACAATCTCTATGGACTAATGTTTGTATTGAGCTATATTTGTATGTGTGTCCATTTGCTTTGCTTGATCTCCATTTGTTGGAGTCAAGGCTAAGGGAAGAAGATTATGTGTTGATCAAGGCTAAGTGCGGGTTGATCAACATTTAAGTCCAAGTGAAGATATGACGAAGAGTGATTCTCCCATATTGGTGTATGGGGGAGCAACATGTGAATCTTCACCAAGCGAAGCGCAATCAAGAAAGGTGATTCGTCTTGAGGAGATGAAGATCGTCTCCATCGACCTCAAGTGGTTTAATGCGCAAGGCAAAGGTATAATCTTGATAGGGTTTCTATTTTACCGTTCTCATGTTGTTAGTGGAGAGACCGGATTATAGGATAGATAACCGTACTGTCGTGGGGTTACTCTTTGACTACCCCACGGTGGTGATACCTGGGTCACGCCGAGTCCATCAATCCTATGGCGAGGGTCCAAGGAAGGCCCAAGAAGGACGACGTGCGGCCCAAGGTAGTCGACGTTAGGTCATCAGCCTTGATCGTCCTGTAAGTGCCATCGGCACCGTTCACCCGAGACCCAGCCTATCATATAAAGGCTGGGAGGGTCCCTCGTCTAGGGTAACTCAACTCCAGCTCATAGCCGCCATCTCGGACCCTAGCGAGATCGCCATCTCGCCATTGTAGCCACGCTCAACATCAATACCAGATAAGCAGGAAGTAGGGTGTTATCCTTCGGGAGCCTGAACCTGGGTAAAACCTCGCCTGTTAGCCGTCGTGATCACCAGCGCTCATCTCTCTCCCCCTCAATTAACCCGGGGTGCTCAACCCAGGGATTTGCCGAGTCCCAACCTCGTCAATTGGCGCCGTCTGTGAGAAAGAACGAGCGTTGGAACCATGGTCGCTCCGGCTCCATCAACCTTGAAGACCGACGCCTGCACCAGGGAGCCAATCCGGTCCGGCTCCCTCGAGTACGTCAGCCACCCGCCGGCTCATCGCTCGGCGTACGCTGAACTGAGTGAAGGTACGTGGATCACCTTTGGTACCATGCGCTACCTCATAAACAGCTACGGAACGCTCCGATCTACGGTGGCCGCGCTACGCGCGGAGACGACACCCGCGACTACGTCGACCACGCCTTCACCTGCCGTGGAGATCGCATCTGTTGCGAATGCAGCGATCGCGTCTTCGAATGCCGCGAAGATCGCATCTGCTACGACTACAACGACCACGTCATTACCCGCCGTGATCGCATCTACCGCGACTGCGACGATCGCATCCTCGACTGCCGTGAAGATCGCGCGCGTCTCGACCGCACCAACTGCCTCCATGGCAAAGATCGCACCTGACGCGACCCAGACACCCGCATCTCTGGCTGCCAAGAAGATCGCATCGGTGGTGACCCCTGCGCGGATCAAGTCTACTTCGACCACCTTGGTCGCGTCGCGGGCAAGGCCAAGATCTACATCGACCCCGACTACGTCGGCCACACCTCCGCGTCGCGAGGTCATCTGCAAGCCAATCGCACCCGCGTCGACGACAGCGACTCCATTCCTCGCGTCCGCCGTGAAGGCCGCGAAACTCTACGGAAAGAACCTCAACGGCAACTGTGGTACCCACCACGTTGGAGCCATTTTCGACTCCGAGCACGGCTCGGATGAAGGAAGCAGCAGTGGAAGCATCAGTCCCACTACCCGGATCTACCCCGCGCAAGTTTACATGGCCGGCCCGTCGCGGGCCAACGGCGACGAACCCGCATACCCACTGGAGGTGGTCATGCCGGACCAGACATGACTCACCATCACCCGCGACATGGCAATCAGAGCCCTGAAGCACGTTGAGGAGGGTACATACCCCCCACCAGACGCACCCCGAGAGGACCTTATGGCGGTCCAGTATCTGCTACGGAAGGAAGGTGAACGACTCCGCGCAGAGAAGGCCGAGCTGCTCCGACGCAAGGAGGAAGCCGACGCGGCGAGTGCCAGGAGGGCCGCGTATTCATTCACTGCTGCCTCGACAGAGGTATCACAAGGAGCATGGCGCCACAGGGCCCGCGTGCCCCGGATGACAGAGGCCGAACGCGCCGGAATCACCCGCAACCTCGAGTCGTCATACATGACTGAAGACGCGGATGGGATACCCGTCCCCAAAACACCTGGAGCTGCCCTCTTGGCAGTCAAAACATACCTGCGACTGACGTAGCCGCCTGAGGGTGACGCCCGTGCTCTCCTCCACAAGCAACAGATCATGTCCATCAAGGCAGTCGAAGAAGCTCTGGCGAACAAGGCGCCAACAGAAAGGGCGCAAGAGAATCGGGGTCGCCGCGACCGCGAACCCGCAGCGCTCGCAGGCCCAGCTCCAAGACAGCCGCGACAGCCGCAGCCAGGCGAAGACCTCCGCAACGTCATCACGCAGAGGACGGTAGACCGCAACCGCACCCAGCGGATTGTCAGCACACCCAATGCTGACGACCGCGACGATAGCGACTTCGAGCCACGCGGTGCCCCATGCTTCAGCTTCAACATCCGCGACACAAGAATGCCCAAGGGCTTCAAGCTCACGGCAGAAGCGGTCAAGTACGACGGAAAGCAGGACCCGAGAGACTGGCTGGAGGACTACCTCATAGCCTGCAGTTGCCAGGGCGGTACTTCGACTACAGCCATGCAGTACATCCAGCTAATGCTCACAGGATCTGCACGCGGGTGGCTCAACACTCAACCCAAGGACGCCTTCAGCATATGGGACGAGTTCGCAGACGCCTTCGTCAAGAGCTTCCTGGGGACATACTCAAGGCCGACAACTTTCGTCGAGCTCCAAGCATGCAAACAAGGACGGGACGAGCCGCTCCGGTCCTACGTCCAGCGATGGACCCTGCTCCGCAACACCATGGAAGCTACCTCGGAAGACCAAGTAATGGATGCCTTCATGCACAGCGTCTATCGCCGCGACCTCCGCGAGGAATTTGGTAGGCTCCGGCCGAGAAACATGATTGACCTCATGAAGATAGCCAACCAGTGGGCAGACGGAGAGGACTCGGTCCGTGATACTTCACGCTACTCCCCAAGAGACGAGACCGGACCAAACAACTGGCGGGAAGGACGCCAGAAGAAGAAGCCGCGTTACCACGGCAATGACTCAATAGAGTTAGTAGCGGCGGGATTCGAAACCCCCCGCGAGGATGAAGCACGCGACAACAGTCGCCAATACAATCAGGGGCAATTCAACCGAAGCGGTGGCAGCACCTACCGTGGCGACGGGAGCCGCAAACGAGAGTGGCAGAGTAGCACCCTGACTCCGGAGGAAGAGCTGGAGCAACCCTGCAAGCACCATATGTTCAGGAACCCGGAAACGGGCAAATGGGGATCCCGCCACCTGTTGAAGGACTGCAAAAAGGCGCGCAGGATATACCAAGCAATGCAGAAGATAGTCGCTCAGCCAGCCACGCCGCTGGCTCTCCAGGCAGCACCCGCAGCGCAGCCAGCCGCACAGTTGGCTCTCCAAGCAGCACCCGCACCCGCACCTGCAGTCGCTAATCCAGCACAGGCAGCGGGAGCTTTCTATCAGCAGCAGCCACCGCAGCAAGAAGCCCCTGACGCATATCCAGTGGCACGCGGACAGCTCAACATGATACAGAAGGGGCGCCCTTCAAACAGGACCCAGAAGATCATCACCTGCCAAGTCTACCAGGCTGTCACCTGTCCACCCGCAGTACCCGAATACCTGAGAGGGTCAGAGACACCGATCACGTTCTCCAGAGCAGATCATCCGCCTGCGGTACCACGACTCGGGCACGCTGCTCTGGTAGTCGAAGCTTTGATCAGGGATTACACCTTGAAAAAGGTGTTCATGGATGGAGGCAGCGGCTTCAACATCATCTTCGCCGACACCCTCAGAAGGATGAACAGGCCAACAACAAACTTGGCGCCATCAGAGACCACCTTCCATGGCATAGTACCAGGGCAAGCAGTCACGCCCATGGGAACAATCACACTCGACGTCATCTTTGGCACACCCGACAACTTCCATAGGGAGGCGATCGACTTCGAGGTAGTCGACTGGAAGTCGCAGTACCATGCGATACTTGGGCGCCCAACCTTTGCCAGATTCATGGCGATTCCTCACTACGCCTACCTCATGCTCAAGATGCCTGGACCCAAGGGCATCATCACGGTGCACGGCGACTTCGACCGCTCCAACAGCTGCGACCGCGAATTCAGCAAGATCTCTGAGTTCTTCGGAATGGAAGAGCACCTTGCGCTGATGGCAGTCGACAACGACAAGACCATCTTCCCGCCATCCAAGAAGCCAGCCAAGGGCTCCGCCTTCAACACGACTGACGACACAAGAACCCATCAAGTCCACCCGACGGACGCCAGCAAGACAGTCAAGGTGTCGACAAGCCTGCCTGTCGCATAGGAAGGCGCGCTCGTCGAGTTCCTACGTGAGAATTGGGAGATCTTCGCTTGGCAACCTTCTGACATGCTAGGCATACCCAGGGAACTCGCCGAGCACTCCTTACGCGTCCACAAGGACGCCAGACCCGTCAAGCAGACCATGCGACACTTTTCGGGTCCCAAGCGAGACGCCATCAGCAAGGAGATCGACCGGCTGCTCCACGCCGGATTCATCCGAGAGATCAAGGACTCGGACTGGGTAGCGAACCCGGTCCTGGTGGAGAAGAAGAAGACGAAGACACTCCGCATGTGCGTCGACTTCACCGCCATTAACAAGTGCTGCCCCAAGGACCACTTCCCACTTCCGCGGATAGACCAGATCATCGACTCAACTGCAGGCTGTGCGCGCCTATCCTTCCTGGACGCCTACTCCGGGTACCAGCAGATCAGGATGAAAGTCGAAGATGAAGAGAAGACTGCATTTATCACACCCCATGGCGTGTTCTGCTACCAGATGATGCCCTTCGGGTTGAACAACGCTGGGTCCACGTACCAGCGCACGATGCAAGCCTGCCTGAAGAAGCTAATAGGACAGATCGTCCAAGTCTACGTCGACGACATAGTTGTCACCACTCGAACGGAGGACAGTTTAATCGCTGACCTCCGCAAAATCTTCGCCGCACTCAACGAGTATCAGATCAAGCTGAATCCGGACAAGTGTGTTTTTGGCGTGCCAGCCGGAGAACTGCTCGGGTACCTCGTCTCTACAAGAGGAATTGAAGCCAACCCTGAGAAGGTGCAAAACATACTCGCAATGCCAGCACCGACCAAGCTTCATGAAGTGCAACGCCTAGCCGGCCGAGTCGCAACCCTCAGTCGGTTCATTAGTAAGTTGGGAGAAAAGGCCCTGCCTTTCTACCAACTGATGAAAAAGACAGATAAATTCGAGTGGACAGAGGAAGCGCAAGACGCGTTCGACAAGCTCAAGAAAACCCTCACGACTCCTCCAGTACTGGTGGCGCCACTGGAGAACGAGCCGCTGCACCTCTACGTGTCAGCCACCAACAGAGTGGTCAGCACGGTACTCGTAGTCGAACGAGGAGAAGAAGGGCACAGTCACCCTGTTCAGCGGCCTGTCTACTTCCTCAGCGAGGTGCTAACCTTGTCCAAGCAGCGGTACCCGCACTACCAGAAGCTAGCCTATGGAGTCTTCATGACGTCAAGGAAGGTCGTCCACTACTTCTCCGAGCATCCCATCACAGTGGTAAGCTCCTCTGGGCTCTCCGACATCCTCACCAACCAAGCCACGACAAGACGAGTCTCCAAGTGGGTTGTTGAGTTGGGACCCTGGGGGCTGAAGTATGCGCACCCGAAGGCAATCAAGGCTCAAGTTCTTCCAGAGTTCACCACAGAGTGGATAGAGGCCCAGCTACCAGACATACCCGACTTGTCCAACGCATGGACAATGTACTTCGACGGGTCCAAGAAGTTTAGATCAGCAGGGGCGGGAGTCGTCCTCATCTCACCCAAAGGCGACAAACTGAAGTATGTACTGCAGATGGACTTCCCAACACCCTCCAACAACGAGGAAGAGTACGAGGCCCTGATCCACGGCATGCGGATGGCCAAAAACTGCGGCGCAACTCACCTCATGATCTACGGAGACTCCTACCTTGTCGTGCAGCAAACCATGAAGCAATGTGACGCCATCGCCGACAACATGATAGCCTACAGGGACCTATACAACCAGTTGGAAGACACCTTCGACGGCTGCGAGCTGCGGCACATCGGCCGCGAGAGCAACGAGGAAGCCGACACCCTCGCCAACCTCGGCTCAGACAAAGCACCGGTGCCACCATCCTCGCCCGCACCAGTAGTTCCAGCGACCTCAGGAGCCTCGCCCATCTCAGACTGCCAAATTCGACAGCATCAAGCAAGGAAAAGAGCACATTCATTCTAGCATGAATATGACAGAAGACTCGAAGGCACAAATTCACATTTCACATCAGCATGTTCGCGGCCAGAAGACCCGCAAACTATATGGTTCATTACAGACCAAGACCAAAAGTAGAAGCTTAAAATAAAGAAGTCTACATCGCAGACTCCGACTGAGAACGACCCTTCCTAGCGGCCAACTCTGCAGCCTTGGCGATTCTCTTCTCGAAGGTGGCAACCAACTTCGCAGACAGCTGACTCGCCCGCGCCTTCACACAGCTAAGGGACGCGGTTTTGCCATCAGGCCTCCGAGGGAAGTCGCTGACAACCTTCTCAAAGTCACCTGCGACTTGGTGACCAAGTAGGAGCTGGAAAGTGAGCTCTGAGCCGCGTACCGTCTGAGCACGCGTGTAGTCCGCCATGGTGGTCGCGTCGCCTTCAAACGGAGCCGCAAGCGCGTCAACAGCGACCGGTGATGGCTGATTGGGGAAGATGCTCTGGTGCACAGTCGCCAAGGCGCCTGTCGACTTCTGCAGCGCCGTCGAGGCATACGCACAGACGCGATCGATGAAGCCAACAGCTTCCGTTAAGCTGACATTGGCACTGGAAGTTCCTTCGGGAGGAGCACCTCCGTAAGTCTCTGCTCCAAAAAGACCACATTGATAAGACACCAGAAGTCGACACAAGAAAAAGTTGGCAAACAGCCGAGATACTTACTTCCAGTAGCATCGGCGAGTGAGAGCAAATGCTCAACCTGGGCCTTCTCCAGTTCATCCCGGGCTCGCTCACGCTCTTGAGCTTCGCCCAGTGACTTCTCCAGCTCCGCGACCCGCTTCGCCAGGCTCTCCCTTTCGCCTATGGATCACCGGAGCAAAGTTAACAATGAAGATAGTCGAAGCACCTCTTGAACGCAAGGGTTAGTACTCACTGTTTGCTTGCTCCAGAGCAGTGCGGAGCCGACCCCCCTCCTTCTCCATTCGCACGAAGGCTGCGGCTCCCTCCATCAGCTGACGACAAAACGGCTGTGGAAAGAACAAGACATCAATCTGCGCCCGACTATTCTAGTCACGCACATCTTCGGGGGCTACTCCCATCGGGAGCGTTGTTCGCGCACCCGATACAGATCTTGCAGACTGAGTTAAGGGACACTTACATGCTCAAGCAATCCAGCGTCCACCGAGGTCGCATCAGCAGTCTTCTCTGGCACGGAGGAGGTCGAAGCCTTCAAGGTCGACGCATCACCCGCCTGCGGCTCTTCTTCGGTCGCCTTCACGATCTGCTCGAACACGGGAGCAGAAGTGTGCTCCATCTCTGGAGGCGAAGACCTGACAGCGCCAGTACGGTCGCTGCGACAAGATAATTCAATTCAAATACTCGCAAAGGCAAAAAGGGCACTCGACAAAACAAGGTGATGGTTGCAAGACTAACCTGGTGACGTCCAGATCATCATCGCTGCCCAGGGAGACGGAGGGCATCCTCGTGAACCCAGTCGGCGGCGCAGAGCTAAGGGGAGGCACGACCAAAGGCTCTGTCGGGTCGCTCGCGTGCTTGGCACCCGAGGACGACTCACTCGCCTCGTCCACGTCCTCCACCTCCACCTGCTTTGTGGGTGACGAAGCCGAAGCAGACTCGCCACTCTTTCATCTTTGTCGCTTCTGCAGCGGCTCTTCATCTTCATCGTCCTCCACTACCTCTTCACTCGGAGAAGTGGCGGAGGGGACTTCATCGTCATCAACCTCTTCATCCTCAGGGAACTCTGCCTCTTCATGAGGTCCGTTCTCCATCAACGGAGGAAGGCTGACAAAGCTGGAACGACCCTGTCGAAAAAATTCGGGTCAGACAAACGAAGATTTCGGCAGAACATACAAGACAGAAGCAAAACAAAAAGGAAGCTTACCTTAGGCACGGGGTTGTTCGGCCCATACGGCTGGACCGGGCACTTGACGTTGCACGGATCGGTGGCTCGGAGACTAGTGATGCTCCTCACCTTCGACTCAACTTCGTCATCGCCGAGTTCGTTACCATGCTCAAGCGCCCACATCGGGTGGACGCGAGCGCGGAGCGGCTGCACCCGAAGCCTAAAGAAGGTGGCAATGAGTTGCATCCCACCTGTCTCACGCCCAAGGCTCTTCAGCAGGCTACGGAGAAGCGCCAGCAAGGGTTGAGTCGCCTCCCTGTCCTCCTTCGACAGCGGGTGCGCCCATGCCTTCGTCTTCCGCAACTCGCGATCAGCCGCGAAGGGAAGAAGCCCCTCCTGGTCGCACCTGACGTAGAACCACTTCCTCCGCCAGCCTTGGACGGAGTCGGATTTCTTCATCTGGAAGAAGGTGGTGTCGCTGCGCACCTAGATGCCGAAGCCGCCCACCGGGTACACTTGCCCGCTCTTCCCCACGTTCCTCCTGACGAGGAACAGCGACTTCCACAGCGGCCAATGGGGTGCGATCCCCAAGAAGCACTCGCAGAGCACGATAAAGCTCGCGATGCTCAAGATGCTATTGGGATTCAGATCGTGGATCTGAACCCCATAAGCATACAGAAGACCACGAACAAAATCGTGGAGGGGGAACCCGAAACCCCGCGGAAGAAAATCCACGAAGCATACGCGTTCCCCCTCGCGAGGGGCAGGGAATACCTCCTTCCCTGGAGCGCGCACCGCCGCCTGGTCCGCCGGCGGCAGCAGCCCCTGCGCGCGGAGGCCCTCAAGATCGGCCTTCTTCACCGACGACTTCGTCCAGTCGCCCTCGGGCTTCTTCATCACGCCAGCCTCGGTGGCGGCGACGGCGCCGGCGGCAGACTTTCCCCTCTTCATCGTGACCTTGCTCCTGGTGGGTGGAGAAGAATCTGGCAGAGGAGCAGCAATGGAGGAGAGAGCAGTTGAGACGACGGCGAAATGGAGATGGGATGAACTGTTCCCCACCGCGGTGAAAATATACCGCGGGGTTAGTTCATCCTGGCCGTTCCCCACGAAACCGCTCTCCACAACCTCATCTGGCCGTCCACGCGTCGCGTAGAGATGCCAACCGTCGCCGCCCACGCCGCCCACTACGCGCGGGAATTGAGGCGCCTTCATCATGCCACGAAAAGTTCGCGCCCAACGGTCAGATCAGTCAATGCTGGCACTGGGACCACCATGTCGCGTCCCATCGGATGCAGAGCATGCCGAAAACGTCAGCGCTGACGTCATTTGCGGAGGCGTAGCAAGCCAATGGGCTGATGGAGCACCCGGACTGTTCATTCGAGTGCAACAAAGATACAGTAAGCTCTAAGAGCTGAGTTGACTCGATAAGTCCATTCGAGTGCAAAAGAAATACAGTAAGCTCCACGAGTTGAGCAAACTTAAGCAGTAAGCCAAACCGACCGAGTACAAAGTAAGTCATGCAAAGCAAGTTGCGACTCCGTCAATTCGAGTCCCTTCTTCACTCCCATCGGGAGCGGGCTTTTCGACTGAAGGAAAAATTGAGTTTAACCTCAATTGCAAGCAATTCAGCTTAATCTCGGGGGCTACTCCCATCGGGAGCGCTGTTCGCGCTCCCGAATGACTCAGAACAATCACAGTCGAAAAATCACCGACCAGAGCAACACTCGCAGTTTTCACCCTGCAGTCGATGTTTCGACTAAGGAATCCTCCATAAGCCCTGAACGGCCGGAGTCGACCATTTTGTTTGTTCCTTTCAGGAACCCGCTGGCGTGCCCAGAAGCAAGGAGTCCTTTATCCGACTCTACGATTCGACTAAGCACTCGGGGGCTACTGTCGTGGGGTTACTCTTTGACTACCCCACGGTGGTGATACCTGGGTCACGCCGAGTCCATCAATCCTATGGCGAGGGTCCAAGGAAGGCCCAAGAAGGACGACGTGCGGCCCAAGGTAGTCGACGTTAGGTCATCAGCCTTGATCGTCCTGTAAGTGCCATCGGCACCGTTCACCCGAGACCCAGCCTATCATATAAAGGCTGGGAGGGTCCCTTGTCTAGGGTAACTCAACTCCAGCTCATAGCCGCCATCTCGGACCCTAGCGAGATCGCCATCTCGCCATTGTAGCCACGCTCAACATCAATACCAGATAAGCAGGAAGTAGGGTGTTATCCTCCGGGAGCCTGAACCTGGGTAAAACCTCGCCTGTTAGCCATCGTGATCACCAGCGCTCATCTCTCTCCCCCTCAATCAACCTGGGGTGCTCAACCCAGGGATTTGCCGAGTCCCAACCTCGTCACGTACTATCAAGAGGGGCTCTCGACCGAGTATCTTGATCGTATCGTCGTAAAGAGCACAAACCTTTGCATCCATGCAATCATCTTTATTGGTTCTTATTTGTCCCTTATTGTGGTGTGGTCTTGGTGCTTGTCGTGCTTGTTATGACAAGGCTAAGTTCACCGAAATCGGTTTTCATATGCGTACCCTATTGCGTTTTCGGTATTGGAGATTTTGCTGGTTCATCCGTGCGGAAGATTTCTCTCTTCCATTTCTTTGCAAAATCTCCATTGCTTGTTTGCCATTTCCAATGGTAGCATTTGTCGTCCTCTTTCCAACAAAATTGGTTTTACTTCATTCGGACTTCAATTGCAAAAGATATGGCTTTTTCGGTTTGCGAAAATGAGCTTTTACCTTTCCCCATTTTTTTATAATATCTTATTGGACTATGATGTTTATCTGCATAATCTTTTTGTGCTCGGTATGATGATTCCAACGAGTCCAAGATTATCGAAAACGGAGTTGTGGGTGAAAGTTATTGCATTTATACCGTCAAACATTTTATTAGACAGAAAATTTGAAAAAAGGAAAAATGCGCAGACCAGCCGGCCTAGCCGGGAGGCTCGGGTGGGCCGCCGGCCTCGCTGCTCTGCCTAGCTGGCCCAGGCCGGGGGTAGGCTGGCCGGCTCGGGCACCTGCCCGACCCAGTGCGCGCCGAGGCTGGCTCAAGGGCGGTGCCAGGCCGGGCTCTCTGGTTCGTTTGCTTCGCTGCTTCGATTGCTGCTCTGGACGTTTCCCAGCCAGCCTAGCCGGTGATGCATGTAAAATGCATACATAAACTTTGCATTATATTACTTATATTTCAATCATATTTGCATCATATAAGGGTTATATCATTGTTTTATAATGATTTTGGGAAGATTTTACAGTTTTCCTATTTTTCTGGAATTAACCCTGCACTGGCAGAAAACCCTATTTTCTATATTTTGATGTTTAAGGGACCCAAACGACGTCCAGATGACCTGGAAATTTACGAGCATCAGTTTTTGGAAGGAACAAAGCGTAGAAGCGAAGGAAGCTAACAAGTGGAGACCCGAGGGCCAAAAGAGATGAGCCCACGCGGCCAAGGAGATTCCTTGGCTGCGTGGGACACCCTATATGGGCCCTCGAGGCTCCGTTGTCGTCGATCTTTTCTCCAGAACCTTCGTCTTGACCTAAAACCGACTATAAAAATAGTCTCCCGACGCCTTTCGGGGGGGAGGCCGCCGAAAACATAGAAACACCAAAACAGAGATCTAGAGCTGCAGATTGGAGGGGGGAAACTCCGGCAGAGCGCTGCTGGCGTGGTATCCATCTCCCCCAACGACATCTCCACCGTCTCCATGATGAAGAGGGAGTAGTCCACCCCTGGACTATGGGTTTATGGAAGTAACTTATGTATCTCTCCTCTCTCTTGAGCTTCACTAATTAGCACCGTATGAGCTGCCAAACATGAGTTAATATATGTTTGAGATTGCAATTGTTTTGTTTCAGTTATGAAAGTAGATACATATTATGTACCCCGTTCTTGTCTACTTGTTTTGATCAAGCATGTTTATGAGAGCGTGTGTGGGGGAACATGTGCATTAGTTGGAGTAATGAGGGGGTGGCTAGTGCGGTGAAAGTGCGAGAAGTTCCGCGATCCACTTGGGTATTTTTACCTTACTTTGTTGCCTCACTAGGGATAAAGAAAAATACCATGCTACCGGAGGTGTGGGTGCGACCATTGCCACTTCTCCATGACTAGATGTAGCATGTTCTTATTTTAACTTCATGTCATAAGACTTGAAGCTATACTCTGATTTATCTTAATTACTGAGGTGCTAAGATTTAGTTCACATCTTGGTGGAGTATAAGAGAGATTAATAAACAAAAGATCTCTATGTTAGGACGTGATGCCCATATAATTAGTAACTTTTCATGAAACTTTTTGTTGCAATCTCATATGTCGATTCTAGTGTTCCATTATCTACCACTTTATTAAAGAAAAGAGTGCATTTGTGAAACCATGAATCCCGGTCCATTTTTAATCATAAGAAACACCTTTCCAACAACTATATAAGCATTTTCCATTTTCTGCAATTTAAAAATCCGAAAATACAAAAATACTTTTATATCTTGCATTCACAATACAAAACCCAAAAATATCATCCATCATTGTTTCCACCATCCTTGCATATTTATTTATCATCATTGCATATTTATTTCTTGTTTGCATTTATTATATTTTCATATCATTCGCACACCTTGTGCTTGACAACCACTTGGTGAGGTTGAGGGCACAAAATAATTTACTTTGTTTTGCAGGTTTTCAAGAGAAGGATAAGAAGATAAATCTTTCACTACTGATTTCCCCGAGAGTTCGATATTAATCCCTCGAGTCACCCCTCGTGGGGAAACCGTCTTTCCTATACTACACACTCTGCGCTTGGAGTCTCAACCTAAGCTAAGTTCAAGGCCATCAAAGACGTTTTCTGGCGCCGTTGCCGAGGAATCATTGCTGTAATGATTTGTCCAAAGCAGTATCTCACAACAAAGTCAACTTCATCACCAACTTGTGCAAACACCTAAGCTTGGGGAGGTTGCACCTACGTAAGCATCATCTTATCCATCTTTACCTTCAAAGCATTTTATTTTGTTTTGTTATTGTCTTGCATATCATATTTATATTTCGGTTTACATATTTTATTTTCAGTTTTGCATTTTGTGTTGCATTTGTTATTTCGGTTTACATTGTTTAGTGTCATTTTATTTTCAGTTTTGCATTTAAAAAATTAAAAACACATAAAAAAAATAAAAAACTTGCAAAAATGGTGATAGAACTAAGTTGTGTGACTACACAAACACTCCAAATGATCAATTTATTGCTAGGCCCATTGCCACACCTGAGATAACAGCTGATAGTTATGAAGTAAGTCCTAGTTTGTTGAACTTGATAACTAGGGAACAATTTGGCGGTAGTGCTATGGAGGATGCCTCTATGCATCTTCATGATTTTGTTGAAAGATGTGACATGCAAAAATTTAAAAATGTGGAAAGTGATATTCTAAAACTGAAGTTATTTCCTTTCTCACTTAGAGGAAAAGCTAAAGAGTGGTTGCATTCACTACCTACTAATAGTATTAATTATTGGGATGATCTAAAAGAAGCTTTCATTAAGAAATATTATCCTCCTGTTAAAATTTTGCAAAATAGAAACAATATTCTTTCTTTTAGGCAAAATGAAAATGAACATGTTGCCATGGCTTGGGATAGGATAAAACTTATGCTTAGAACTTGTCCATCACATGGGGTCAACGAATGGACCATATTACACTCTTTCTACAATGGTCTAAATTACATGTCTAGAAATATTCTTGATTCCGCTGCTGGAGGGGCTTTTATGGGGAAAAACTATAGTAGAAGCTAAGAACATCTTAGAGAGTATTTTGCAAAACTATAGTCAATGGAATACTGAAAGAGCATCTAATCCATCTAAGAAAGTAAACTCCATAGAAGAAACAAATGATTTGTTATCTAAAATGGACACTATTCTTGCTTTCATTAATAAACAAAATATTGAAAATGTCCCTTTGCATGAACTAGTTGGTAATAATCCTGAAAATGTTGATGTTAACTTCATTAGGAATTATGGTAATAATGGGTATGGTAACGACAATTATAATTCTTATAATAAAACCCCATATGTTCCCAACAACCGTCCTTTTGTTCCGTGTCCTAATACTAGTGATAATAAATGGAAGCCTATGCCACCAAGTAATGATAATTTTGAGGCTAATAAAATTCTTATGGAACAAGTTGCAAGTCATAATACCATGATACAAGACTTGAATAAGTCTGTTGCTTCTATTAGTTCTGATATTTAAGGCTTACAACTCCAAGCTGCAGGACTAGACAAAGCCCTTTCAAAACTAGCTAACAACCAAGCCACTTTATTGAGTATGTCTGCAGGGAAACCACAAGCACCACCTGTGGTTGGAATGAATTGTATTAATATTACTGAAAATGTTCCTCTTACTTTGGAGGAAACTCTTAATGAATTATTGAACTATCATGAATATTTGTTGCCATTTATGTCTCAACTTGTTGGTTTAAAAGAAGAAGTTAATGAAACTGAATATGATGAATCTCTTCTGTTAATTGAGTTAGAAAGAAAAGTTGAGGAAGTTAAAATGCTTAGTGAAGTCAAGGAACCATTAATTGACTTAGAGAATTGTAGCTTGCATGAATTAATATCTATCTTACAAAAATTTGCAAGTGATCCTTCCATTAATGTTAACCAAGCAGGTTTTGGTTCTTATATTGCTAATCATGTCTTAAAAGAAAAGATTGCTAGGTACAACCAATAAGCTATGATACCACCTAAGCTTGGGGATGTATGGATTCCCAAAGTACTAGTAACCATTGGAAAAGAGACACACCATGCTATATTAGATCTATGATCTAGTGTCTCTGTTTTATCTAAAGAATTATATGAAGTTCTTGAATTAAAGAATCTTGAAAAATGCTCTATTGAACTTGCACTTGCTGATGATTCCATTAAACATGCTTTAGGAAAATTAAGTGATGTTATGGTAGAATTGCATATGACATTTGTACCTGTTGACTTTCTAATCATGGATATGGGGAATAAAACCTCTAGTCCAATTATTCTTGGAAGACCTTTTTTTCGTACCACAGGTGCTATCATTGATTCAAAAGAAGGAAATGTGAAGTTTCAGTTTCCACACAAGAAGTGCATGGAACACTTCCCAAGGAAGAGGGACATACCAAAGTTCAAGCTCCCTCATGAGCTTCGTCCATCATCAATATCAAGTAAGAATCCTAGCTATATGGCTATAAAGAAAGCTCTTTACGGGAGGCAACCCGGTTGTTTTTATTTTTTATTTTCTTTGTATCCTGTTGCTATAACAAGAGACTTAGTTTTTAGTTTTGTTTCTGGAAATTTTAATAAAGTACCAAGTTTTACACATTTTGGTTTGAAAAAGTTGCTATTTGCATTCGGAGATTTTATTCCAGCACGAATCTGTGCATGGTTTGATTTTTCATTCCTATTATGTAACTCCGAATGATCTGAAACTTTTACTGTAACTGAAACTTTTCATCCTCTGTATTCATGAATTTTTTCAGATTTTGTCAACATACTTAAGCTGGGTAGAAAAATGCGTTTCACAGCTGCTGTTTTTCTGGACAAATCCTGTCCCATTTTGTTTGATGCATTCTTTGAACTTTTAACTTGAATATTTTTTATCCAATTGAGTTTATAAGTATTTATACAATATTATACACTTTCTGGACATTCATATGATTTTTTTTAAGGATTTTATGCATCAAGCAATTTATTTGTCTATCACTACTAATGTCACCCCACATAAAAAATTGAGAGAAACAGTGTTTTGAAGTTTTTTCATAGAGATTAGAGGAGATGCACCGAGAGCTATCCAAGGATGGTGAATACCATAAGCTTGGGGATGTGAAGACAACCCCACTGGACCAACACACTCTCGGTTTGCACACACGTCTAACTTCTATTTTTCGATCAATGCACTTTATCGCATAAACTTGGAGCGTCTTTTATTTGCTTTTTATTTTGTTTTGATTTTTGTTTTGAAACCACCACTATCATTTTATATGATAGAGCTACTGGAAATGTGGGTTGAATTAAGTTGGATGCTATTAAAAAGATTGGGAAAGGGATGTTTGAGTTGATTTAAAAAGATACATATAGTTGCATGATTCATGTGCTTTTTAATGAGTGTTAATTTGCAAGTGTTTTATCAAAAGCTATCTCTTATTCATGTTTTGATGTTGAATGTTAGTTTAATTTGTTTAACATGGTGGTTAGTTATATGGACACTTGTGCATGCATTTAGACGGTCAACTTTCTCCCTTTTGCTAGCCCAAAAATTCCAACAAGTAAAAACTTGTTTTCCAACACTTTCAACCAAAGTTTTTCCAGTGAGTCCACCATATCTACCTATATGCTTTATGCTATTCCGAGTATGTTTATCATGTTACTTTGTATTATCTATACCTCTGAATTTAAATACTTATGTTATTGATTGTTATGGGAAAAGTTGGTTAAAAAGCTCTCACACCTTACTTTTATTGCACTTAATAAACATGAACCATTGTGATTAAAATCATGAAGCTGTGAGCTTGACAAGAGTCTTGGTTGGGGGTTAGCCCATATGTGTTGTCACATGGCAAGCTTTCAATATATTCTTAATTATATTTAGTTGATATCATGTACTTTTGTTTATGGATTCCTATCATAGTGCCAAATAAATGTGGAAACTAAGTAAGTTTAAGTAGTTTGTACAAATGACTAGAGAGACACCTGGGCCGCTAATCTAAGCCATGCATCATTCATGGTGGAAATTTAATTACATGCTATTGTGAACCTTCAGTGATGCACCTCATAATAAAAAGCTATATCAATAGTAAATAAAAAGGGTGTTGAGATTGTTCATTATGTTTGTTTGTCTTGTCATTTTGACATGGGCTTGTTCCATGTCCTGGGACAAGAGGTACCCCAGTTGACCCTCTTGATGACGCTATTTTTACAATGACTTTAACTTGAACTTGCTTGGTAGCCCAAATTGAGTAACACCATGGTGTAGGTACTCGTATTCACGGGGCATGAAGCTTTCAACCCATACTTTGTCAAGCACACTACTCATATTTGCTTTCACTTTAAATTTTAACCATTCAAGATGTTATGATGGGGGCAATGAGAGATTGACACCAATGAATACCACATTGCAAACATTAACTTAAGTAGAAGCATTTAGAAGTTAGATGAAACTTATTCATGTTTTACCTTTACTCATTTATATATCTTTCCAAAGTGTCCACCTTTTATTTTCAGATTTACAAGAGTACTCTATGACCATCATAGGATGTTTTTACTTTTCATTATGCATACATTTGGTCGATAGTACTTTCTTCTATGTTGCACTTTGTGAATTATCATTGAACATCCTTACATTGAATATTTGATATCACTTTATAATCTATCTTGCATATTGCTACTCCTTTGAAGAATGAATCATTTGACTTTATGTAGCAATAGTAATCATCTTTGATATCCATTGATAGTCTTAAACTGCAAAGTCCATGTTGGTTTTATCACCTTTATACTTGAGGACGAGTATAGGTTAAGCTTGGGGATGTTGATGCATGTAAAATGCATAGATGAACTTTGCATTATATTACTTATATTTCAATCATATTTGCATCATATAATGGTTATATCATTGTTTTATAATGATTTTGGGAAGATTTCACAGTTTTCCTATTTTTCTGGAATTAACCCTGCACTGGCAGAAAACCCTATTTTCTATATTTTGATGTTTCAGGGACCCAAACGACGTCCAAATGACCTGGAAATTTACGAGTATTAGTTTTTGGAAGGAACAAAGCGTAGGAGCGAAGGAAGCGAACAAGTGGAGACCCGAGGGCCAAAAGAGGTGGGCCCACGCGGCCAGATTCCTTGGCCGCATGGGACACCCTATCTGGGCCCTCGAGGCTCCGTTGCCGTCGATCTTTTCTCCAGAACCTTCGTCTTGACCTAAAACCGACTATAAAAATAGTCTCCCGACGCCTTTCCGGGGGGGGGGAGGCCGCCGAAAACACAGAAACACCGAAACAGAGATCAGGAGCTACAGATTGGAGGGGGAAAACTCCGGCAGAGCGCTGCCGGCGTGGTCTCCATCTCCCCCAACGACATCTCCACCGTCTCCATGATGAAGAGGGAGTAGTCCACCCCTGGACTATGGGTTTGTGGAAGTAACTTATGTATCTCTCCTCTCTCTTGAGCTTCACTAATTAGCACCGTATGAGCTGCCGAACATGATTACGGTCATCTATGTAATTCCTTTGTGGTGGATCTCTTTATGAGTTAATATATGTTTGAGATTGCAATTGTTTTGTTTCAGTTATGAAAGTAGATGCATATTATGTACCCCGTTCTTGTCTACTTGTTTTGATCAAGCATGTTTATGAGAGCGTGTGTGTGGGGAAACGTGTGCATTAGTTGGAGTAATGAGGGGGTGGCTAGTGCGGTAAAGTGAGAGAAGTTCCGCGATCCACTTGGGTATTTTTACCTTACTTTGTTGCCTCACTAGGGATAAAGAAAAATACCATGCTACCGGAGGTGTGGGTGTGACCATTGCCACTTCTCCATGACTAGATCTAGCATGTTCTTATTTTAACTTCATGTCATAAGACTTGAAGCTATACCCTAGGCCGCGGCAGGGGGCCACCCCTGGCCTTTGTTGGTCCCCTGGAGTCACCCTTCTAGCTCCCTTCCTCATTTCTTCAATAAAAAATCTCCGTAAATTTTCGTCCAATTCCGAGAATATTTCCAGAAGTAACTTTCTGCAACAAAAACAGCACAAAAACAGGGAACTGACACTGGGCATCTTGTCAATAGGTTAGTTCGATAAAATGCATAAAAATGATGTAATATGATAGTAAAAACATGTGAAAACATCACAAAACTAGCATGGATCACTCAAAAATTATAGATACGTTTGAGACGTATCAGGTCCCACCCGCGAGTGGACCCCAGGCCGCGGCAGAGGCCTCCCCTGGCCCGTGGGTGGCCCCCAGGGCTGCCCTTTGGTGTCCTGGTGCCTTCCGTCGAGTAAAAATTCCCCGTAAATTTTCGTCCAATTCCGAGAATATTTCCAGAAGTAAATTTCTGAAACAAAAAGACAGCAGAAACAGGGAACTGGCACTTGGCATCTTGTCAATAGGTTAGTCCGACAAAATGCGTAAAAATGATATAAATGACAGTAAAAACATGTGACAATATCACAAAACTAGCATGGATCACTCAAAAATTATAGATACGTTTGAGACATATCAGCATCCCCAAGCTTAACTCTTACTCGTCCTCGAGTAGGTAAGTGATAACAAATAATTTTTGATGAGACATGCAACCAACACAATCTTGATCAAGATAGTAATGCAAAGCACATGAAGTGAATAAGGTGATCCAAAACAATTGTCTATAGTTGACATTAAGCAAACAATGATTAACAAACGCTAGCTAACAAATGCTAGAAACTTTTCATGAATAAGTGCGTTGGAGACATGGAACCATACATAAGGTTTAGAAAGAAGAATTGCGAATTATGTCTCCAATGTAAAGTATCAATCATTCTTCAAAGCATCTAATTAGAAATTCATGAAAATAGCCAAGCTCAAGTCAGGTGTCCTAATCCATCTACTTCACAAATCAACTGTTTCGAAGTCTACTCAACTAGTGCAAGTAAAAAGTGGCTTTGGCACCATGATGTTATGGCAAAGAGAACAATGATGGAGGTTTGAAAGGTCAAAAAGAAAGGCTCAAACAGTGGAGAAAGTAACCACAAGACAGAAGGAAGTCCCGTAGTTGACACTGCATGAGGAATAGTGATTGCCATGCAACGGATGCACATAGAGCTATAAGTGTATGAAAGCTATCCAATGGAACTAGTGGGGGTGCATACAACTTGCTTGCTCATGAAGACCTAGAGCTCACTTGAGGAGGCTCATCCTTGGAATATACAAGCCAAGTTCTATAACGTTAATTCCCCACATAGTTATAAAAATGAAACATGAAAACTCTCTATAATTAAGTGTAGGTGCTAACTAGCACAAGTGTGGAATAAAGGATAGTAGTGATGCCCCCTCTCTCTTTTATATTTCTCTTTTTTTTTTAATTGTGGCCTCCGTGGCTCTTTTAAATTTTCTCTCATTGGTATCTTTTGGACTCTTTTATGTGGCCACTTTGGACTCTTTTCAATATGCTCACAGGAAAGGGCAACACTCTATTTTTACAAGATGATCATCAAACTTTTGGTACTCATAACTCATAAGACTAATACATGATGTATAAAATAAGATATGCATGATCGAGCGTAGTGTGGAAAAAATGTAGAACATGTGGCAAGCCACGCTGCACACTAACTCAATGATCAAGCAAACTATATGGTAATGAAGAACGACATCAAGTGATGTAATTTAATGATGGATGTTGCATGGCAATGTATCTCGGAACGGCTATGGAAATGCCGTGATAGGTAGGTATGGTGGCTGTTTTGAGGAAGATAGTTGGCTTATGTGTAGGAGAATAGGATGAAGTTCTCCCACGGAGTTGGATGTGCTCGCAAAGTATGCACCAATCTCAATGTGAGAGAGTGCATTGCGCAGCACCGAAGAGGCTAGCAAAATATGGAAGTGGAAGTGCCAAAAACCAAAACTCAACAATGCATTTCGTATATTACACACAACTAGCAGTTTCAATGTTCCACAAATGGTTAGAGACACCCCGAGAGGGATCGTGGCGGTGACACAAGTGCCCCGTTGGCTTCCCCGACCATTGCAGTAACTACCCACTAGGAACTTATTTTCAACTTAGTAGAATTCGTGACACATTAGCATTGTTGACTTAGGTTGTTTAGTTCTGAAAAGCACGGCTCCACGCTTTAATAACACCTCTCCACTAATCAGCTCTAACACCATTAACCAACACATTTTAACCATTAGTTATTTTAGTGCCTCAAAACAATTGAAGGGTATCAAATTATCCACATAGTGATCTACAAGACTATGCAGGTTTTTCTACTTCATACCACTGCCACATGCATAGCATTTTTCCGATCTAACACATTAACCAAGCAACCAAAACAACTCTCCAACAAATATAAGTGAAGAACAAGAGAGTTTAACTTAACAACTAGCAGCTCTAAACAAGATAAAAGCTAAATGCGAGAGCTTACTAGAAAACAGACAGTAGCTAAGAATACTCAAAAAGATATAAGCGAAGCAAAGGAGTATTCAAACGAAAAAGCGGAGCGTGACTCTCTCCCACACAAATAAAGCTAGGATCCAACAAAGATATGACTAGCAAACAAACTAACAAAACTGAAAGTAAAAAGACGCTCCAAGCATAGCACATAATATGTAAAGTGATAAAAACGAAGTTCAACGAAGACGACCTTATGATAGTCGATGAAGATGAGGGGATGCCTTGGGCATCCCCAAGCTTTGACTCTTGATAGTTCTTGATATTCAGAGGGGGTGCCATGGGGGCATCCCCAAGCTTGAGCTTTGATCCATCCTCGATTTCTTCATATTCCTCTCCTTCGGAACTTAAAAACTCACTTCACACAAAACTTCTCATAATTTGATTAGAGGGTTAGTGCTCATAAATTAAAATGCACATGTGTTCAACTCATGAAAAATGGCAAACAAACTTCATTCGACATTAGCTACTGTTTACTAAGCCTCAATGTGGCACTCCACCCCTAGAGTATCACATATGACGATGGTAAAGAGACAAATGCAAAATAAAAGCAGAATCTGTCAAAATCTGAACAGTCTGTAAAGATCGAATTTTTCGATACACTTCTGCAGCTCAAATAAAAACACTTAAAACTAACGAAAGATAGATAAAAGCATCAGGCTTGCTGTCAACAATTATCAGAAAAATATAAAATTCTGGCGATTTTAGGATTTTTGTGCAACAGGCACACAAAATCTGTTTTTGGACAGCAATACAATACCTCGCACTTTCAATGCATTAGAGGCTAAACTTGGCCCAAAAAAACCAAAATAAAAAGATACAATGAAGTTGCTACAGAGGTAATAGCTTCATGACTCAAGAAAATCAAAACGCAAACTGAAAATAAAAGATGGGTTGCCACCCAACAAGCGCTTTTCTTTAACACCTTTTAGCTAGGCGCAATGCCAAATATCAAGTTTTTTCGGAGGCCCTTGCAACATCAAGAGCATAGCTTGACCTTATGATTGATTCAAAAGGAAACTTATTTCTATTTCTAGGGAAGTGTTCCATCCCTTTTTTAAGGGGGAACTGAAACCTTATATTTCCCTCTTTCATATCAATAATAGCACCAACAGTTCTAAAAAACGGTCTTCCCAAAATAATAGGACAAGAAGCATTGCACTCAATATCCATAACAATAAAATCAACGGGAACATAATTATCATTAACAACAATAAGTACATCATCAACTCTACCCAAAGGTTTCTTTTTAGAAGAATCAGCAAGATGAACATTTAAATAGCACTCTTCCAAATGATTTAAATCAAGCATATTACAGAAACTTTTAGGCATAACAGAAACACTTGCACCAAGATCACATAAAGCATTGCAATAAAAGTCATTTATTTTCATCTTAATAGTGGGTTCAAGCTTTAGTTTTTCTTCCCTAGCCTTGATAAGAGCATCGGTAATGTGTTTGGTAAAGGCAAGATTTATTTTACTAGCTTTTGGTGTCTTAGCAAGTTTTTGTAGGAACTTAATGACTTCAGTAATATTGCAATTATCAAAATCAATTTCATCATCTTTAAATAAACTAGGAGGATCCTCTTTAGTGGTTTGGATAGTATAAACTTTAACAGTTTTCCTATTCATTTCAGCAATTCTAGCTTCTTCGGCCTCTCTAGCCCACCTAGCTTTCAAGAGAGCCATCATCCTTTCATTTTCATTAATTTGAAGAGAGATAGCATTTAAATATTAAGTATGTTTGTCTTGTGTTGGAGTGGTTCTAATTTTCAAAATTTCAACATCATGAGCAAGAACATCTACTTTAGAGACTAGACTATCCAGTTTTTCAAGTTTTCCATGATCCTTTGAAAACAAGCTAGGAGTTGTATCAAAAAATTTAGGATCAGTAGGACACTCATATCTATTCAAAGCTTTGTAATCTCCATTAATATTAGTCGAGGCAACAGGAGTATCAGCAGTTTTAAGGACAGCAAAGGCATCAGTTTCAGTAGGAGCAACTAACTCAGGTTTGGCAGCCATTCGGTTAATCAAAGTAGCTTGAGTTTGGGATATGTTTGAAATGCAAGCTTCAGTATTAACAAGCCTTGTTTGAAGTTTAGAGATTTCTTTATTTAACTCACCAAGTTGATCATTTATATTTTTTAATATAAAAGAATTCTCATTCATCTGCCTAGAGAAAATTTTATTTTGTTCGTATTGTTCATGCATGAATTTTTTGGTAGACCTCTCTATTTCATCCAATCTACTATTACTAATTCCTTGATCATAGGTTTTACCATAAAAGTTGCCATTATTGGGAGGATAAGGCTTACAGTTGTTACTACTAAAATTATTTCGATAAGCATTATTGTTGAAGTTGTTTCTATTAAGAAAATTAACATCAATTTGATCCTTTTCTTGGGCAATTAATGAAGCAAGTGGAACATTATTGGGATCAATATTAGACTGATTGGTATCAAGCATAGACATAATCATATCAACCTTATCACTCAAAGAGGAGATTTCCTCGACAGAATTTACCTTCTTACCACTTGGAGCTCGTTCGGTGTGCCATTGTGAATATTTTGTCATCATCTCATCCAAGAGTTTAGTTGCTGCACCTAATGTTGTGGACATGAAGGTGCCTCCCGCGGCCGAGTCCAAAAGGTTCCTTGAAGAAAAATCCAAACCTGCATAAAAAGTTTGGATAACCATCCACGTAGTTAATCCATGCGTGGGACAATTCTTAACCATAGATTTCATTCTCTCCCAAGCTTGAGAAACATGTTCATTATCAAATTGTCTAAAGTTCATAATGTTACTCCTTAGTTGTATGATTTTAGCAGGTGGATAATATTTTCCAATAAAAGCATCTTTGCATTTAATCCAAGAATCAATGCTATTTTTAGGCAAAGACAATAACCATTCTTTTGCTCTCCCTCTCAAAGAGAAAGGGAAAAGTTTCAGTTTTATGATGTCACTTTCTACCTATTTATACTTTTGCATATCACATAACTAAACAAAGTTATTTAAATGAGAGGTGGCATCATCAGTGCTAGCACCAGAAAATTGCTCTTTCATAACAAGATTTAGCAAGGCAGGTTTAATTTCATAAGATTCCGCTTTAGTAGCGGGTGGAGCAATTGGAGAGCATATGAAATCATTGTTATTAGTGCTAGTAAAGTCACACAACTTGGTGTTTTCAGTAGAAGACATAACGATAAGATAAAATAACAAGACATGAATAAAGACTACACTAATTTTTTTGGGTTTTAAAATTTTGAAACAGGAAACTAAACTAAACGAGATATAAAGCAAGCAAGAAAAAAACAAAGTAAAGAGATTGAGAGTATGATACTCACCTTGCTGTAGCTCTAAAGTCCCCGGCAATGGCGCCAGAAAAGAGCTTGCTGCTGTATTAAAATAAGTTGGGTGGTGCCCCAAGCGAAGGCGGAATTGCAGCTAGTAGCAGTTTTCCCTCGTTTAACGAACCGAGGTTTATCGAACCAGTAGGACTTTGAAATCAACAATGAGGTGAATGTTGAAGATCTTTGGCGCTTGACCTTCAACAGACGTGGACCTGCACACACTCAACCAAAATACTTTGCCCCCCACGGCGGAAAGGTTGTCAATCTTTCCGGTCTCGCAGAAAACAAAGCGGTTAATTGTATGATGAAATATGAAAAGTGACCAGAGGAGTAATGATGATTAAAAGCAAGTATATGAGGTTGTAAACAATGTAAAAAGATGGACCGGGGGCCATGGGTTCACTAGTGGAGTCTCTGAAGTAAATAAAATATGCATGTGATGGGTGAACGAATTACAGCTAGGCAATTGACAAGATCATGACACAAACCCAATTTAGCTATGACAAAAAGGACATGATAATATTTATGGAGGCATCACGACAAGGAACAAATACCGTTGAGTCCAACTGCGTATTTGTCTAAAAAGTGCACCGTGGAATCGCTATCTGATACGTCTCCAACGTATCTATAATTTCTTATGATCCATGCTTGTTTTTAAACCATTTGCTACATGTTTTGTTTACATCTTATAGCATTTTTATGCATTTTCTGAAACTAACCTATTGACAAGATGCCACAGTGTCAGTTCCCGTTTTCTGCTGTTTTTCCGTTTCAGAAAAGTACTTAAGGAAATATTCTCGGAATCGGACGGGACAAAAAGCAGCAGTCTTAAAATTCAATGGACTACACGGAGCCCGAAGGAGAGGACCTGGAGGCCCGTAGGCCGGCCACACCATAGGGTGGCGTGCGACCCACCCCTGGCGCGCCACCACATGGTGTGGGGCCCACGAGCCGCCTCCGACGCCGCCCCTTCGCCTATATATTGCCCCCGACGCATAAAACCTAGGACGATACGCCATATTCCACAGAAACACCCGAGCCGCCGCCGCCATCGCCGACAAGTTTCGGGGGACAGAAGTCTCTGTTCCGGCACCCTGCCGGGACGGGGAAGTGCCCCCGGAGCCATCTCCATCGACTCCGGGAGCCATCTCCATCGACTCCACCACCATCTTCATCGCCGTTGCTGACTCCCATGATGAGGAGGGAGTAGTTCTCCCTCGGGGCTGAGAGCCGTACCGGTAGCCATGTGGTCTATATCTCTCTCTCCCATGATGTGATCTATATGTGATCATGAGCTTTGCAATCTAGATGTTGTTATGTTACTCAAGTGGGCTTTATTTATGTGATCTCCGGAGACTCCTTGTCCCACGTGTGTAAAGGTGACAGTGTGTGCACCGTGTGGGTCTTTAGGCTATATTTCACAAGATACTTGTTCACTGATTTATTATTTGAGTTGGATGTCTCTATGAAATTGTGGTGTGTTAGTACCTCCTATGAATGCTCATGGTCCAGTGTGGGGTATTCATTAGTACGTGGGAATATATGTTTGAGGCGTGCTTTTGCATTTCTACACAATGAATTAGTGTTCGTTATCCAGCCGGAGAATACTTTGGAGTAGTATATTGAAGTGCTTATATTTATATTCAATTATGATTGGATTGTTGAGAGTGACCACTGGTGAAAGTATGATCCCTAGGCCTTGTTTCTAAGCATTGAAACACCGTTTACAACAAGTTCTGCTACATGTTTGGTTGCTGCCATTTTTATTTCAGATTGCAATTACTACTTATAATCATCCATATTACTTGTATTTCACTATCTCTTTGCCGAACTAGTGCACCTATACATCTGACAAGTGTATTGGGTGTGTTGGGGACACAAGAGACTTTTTGTATTGTGATTGCAGGGTTGCTTGAGAGGGATACCTTTGACCTCTACCTCCCTGAGTTCGATAAACCTTGGGTGATTCACTTAAGGGAAACTTGCTGCTGTTCTACAAACCTCTGCTCTTGGAGGCCCAACACTGTCTACAAGAATAGAAGCGTGTGTAGACATCAAGCTATTTTCTGGCGCCTTTGCCGGGGAGGTAAGGTAAGCGGCACTCACACTCCAACAACAAAGCTATCCGGCAACGAAGCTATTTTCTGGCGCCGTTGCCGGGGAGGTAAGGTAAAAGGTACTCACATCATCTGGCTACTAAGCTATTTTCTAGTACTGTTGCTGTTGTGTGAGTGCTCGAAGTTATTTCCTTTAGATTCTGCAATTATATCTTTTTGTTTCTTGTTTTTAATTTCACTAGTTAGGCTTAATAGAAAACAACAACAAAATTAGGGATCTTTATGAACTTTATATTGAATTAGGACATGATGCTTTTGAAGAGAAAATTAAAAAACCTATGGAAGCTTGTTTGCATAATAGTGGTAGTAATGTTATTAGTATGAATTCTTTGAACACCATTATTGCTAATGCTATGGAAAAGTCTAAGCTTGGGGAAGCTAGTTTTTATGAAAATGATCTTTTTAGTCCCCCAAGCTTTGAGGAGAAAATTTACTTTGATGATACAATGCCTCCTATATATGATGATTACAATGATGAATATGATATTTTCAGTCCACCTACTATTGAGGAGAAAATTAATTATGATTTCAATATGCCTCCTATATTTGATGATTATGGTGATGAGAATAATAATGATAGCTATTTTGTTGAATTTTCTTCCACTACAATTAATAAGAATGACTATGCTTATGTGGGGAGTAATAATTTTATGCATATGGCTCATGATAAGAATTTTTCATGTGATGGTTATATTGTAGAATTTATCAATGATGCTATTGAAAGTTATTATGAGAGAGGGAAACATGGATATATGCATCTCAATAATATTAAGTTTCACCTCTATATGTTGAAATTTTTGAAGTACCACTTATTTTGTCTTCCTATGCTAGCCACTTTGTGCTTTATTGATTTATTTACTTACAAGATTCCAATGCATAGGAAGTGGGTTAGACTTAAATGTGCTTCATATTCTTCTCTTGATGCTCACCTTTGTATTTCATTCTTATTGCTATGTGAGCATCATTAAAACTATCATTGCTGTCTAGAAAACAGATTCCTAAGCTTCACTGCGAAAAATGTATAAAATCAAAGAAAAGGTATTTTGAGCTGACACTTTGTGACAGAAATCTTCAGGTATTAACACACAATTCATTAGTTCAAAGTTTTCTGATTTGAGCAAGGTAAGTGCCTCTAACAATTCACTCTTTATGGGCTGTTCAGTTTTAGGCAGATTCTATCTTTATTTTGCATTACTCTCATTACTTGTGTTTTGTGTGCTTCTTTTTATTAAAGAGCAATGCACAACCATAAGTAACAGTAGCTAATGTTTAGAATCAATTCATGATATGTCTTTGCTGTATTTATGAGGATTTAATTTATGGAGACACTAACCCCTCTAATCAAGTTTTATGATGAGATGTGTGTGAAGAGAACTTTCAAGTGGAAGACTGAGGGAGATAAATAAAGATTAAAGAGGGACAAACATTCAAGCTTGGGGATGTTACCCCTAGGCTCACCCTACATATATCAAGTAAGTGCAAGAATTCAAGCTCGGGGAAGCCAAGCCACCTCACTCCAACCATCTTGATAGCAGGTAAGTAAGCCTAGCTAAAAGGCGTTAAAGAAAAGCGCTTATGGGGGACAACCCATCATTTTATTTTCAGTATCTTTGTTTTTATTTGTGTCAAGAAGTTTGTTTACTTCTGTAGAAACTTCTTTGTATCTTTATTTTCTTGCAATTTTGTGCCAAGTAAGGTCTCTAGTAGAAAGTTTTGCTAGATTTGGATTTCTGCACAGGAAACAGATTTCTGTCTGTCACCGTTAAATTCGTCATTTATTCCAGAAGCAGCGAAATGCTTTGAGATTTTGTGTGCTGAATTCTCATATATGTATGCAACTTTCTCTAGTTAAGTGATTTTCGATTTGAGCAACTCTAGTGCCTCGAAAAAATTCATCTTTACAGACTGTTCTGTTTTTGACAGATTCTGCCTTTTATTGTGCATTGCTTATTTTGCTATGTTTGATTGGATCTTTTTGCTCCTTTGAACATCATTGGATGTAGCTAATGTTATAATGCATTAAGGTGTCTTTGTGTCACAGTAGAATATGAGAATTTTTTATTTATGCACTAACCCTCTAATGAGAATTACTTTGAGTTTGATGTGGCGGAAGTTTTCAAGTAAGCAAGAGGGATGATATGATGAGGTCAAGAAGAGTGAAAAACCTAAGCTTGGGGATGCCCATGATGGGTCATCCCATCAAATTCAAGAAGACTCAAGCATCTAAGCTTGGGGATGCCCAAGGCATCCCCTTCTTCATCGACAAAACTATCAGGTCATCTCTAGTGATACTATATTTTTATTCTTCTACATCTTATGTATTTTGCTTGGAGCGTCTGTTTGCTTTTATTTTGTGTGTGTTTTAGTTTTCTTAATAAGTTGGATCCTAGCATTTTTGTGTGGGAGAGAGACACGCTTCGCTTTTTTCATATGAATACTCATGTTCTTCGCTCTTATTTGTTGAGTATTCTTAGCTACTGTTTGTTTTCTAGTAAGCTCTTGCTTTTAGAATTATCTTGTTTAGAGCTGCTAGTTCGTTGTGTTAAGCTCTCTTGTGTTTCACTCTTATTTGTTAGAGAGTTGTTTTAGTTGCTTGGTTGATGTGTTAGAATTGGAAAATGCTATGCTTGTGGTAGTGGTATGAAATAGAGAAAAACTGCATAGTCTTGTAGACCACTGAGTAGATAACTTGATTCTCTTCAATTGTTTTGAGGTGTTAAAATAACTAATGGTTAAAATGTGTTGGTTAATGTTGTTGGAGCTGATTAGTGGAGATGTGTTAGTAGAGCTTGGAGCCGTACTTTTCTGAACTAAACAACTTAAGTCAACATTGCTTTTGTGTCATGAACTCCTCTAAAGTTGAAAAGAAGTTCCTAATGGTGTAGTTACTGCAACGGTCGGGGAAGCCAACGGGGCACTTGTGTCTCCGCCACGATCCCTCTTGGAGTGTCTCTAACCATTTGTAGAACTTTGAAGCTGCTAGTTGTTTGCAATATACGAAATGCATTGTGAGTTTTTGGTTTTTGGCACTTCCACCTCCATATTTTGCTATCCTCTTCGGTGCTTCGCATTGCCCTTTTTCACATTGAGATTGGTGCATACTTCGCGAGTACATCCAACTCCGTGGGAGATCTTCATCTTGTTCTCCTACACATAAGCCAACTATCTTCCTCAAAACAGCCACCATACCTACCTATCATGGCATTTCCATAGCTGTTCCGAGATACATTGCCATGCAACATCCATCATTGCATTACATGACTTCATGTCATTCTTCATCACCATATAGTATTTCTTGATCATTGAGTTAGTGTGATGCGTGGTTTTCCACATGTTCTACATTTTTTCCACACTACGCTCGATCATGCATATCCTTCATACACCATGTATTAGTATTTGAGTTTTGAGTACACAAAAAGTGTGATGATCATCTTGTAAAATAGAGTGTTGCCTCTACCTGTGAGCATATTGAAAAAAGCCCAAAATGGCCAATCAAAAGAGTCCGAAAGAGACCAATGAGAGAAAAATATAAAAGAGCCACAAAGGCGACAAAAGAGAAAAAAGAGAAAAGAATATAAAATGAGAGAGGGGGCAACACTACTATCCTTTTATTCCACACTTGTGCTAGTAGCACCTACACTTCATTATAGTGAGTTTTCATGTTTCATTAGTATAACTATGTGGGGACTAAATGTTATAGAACTTGGCTTGTATATTCCAATGATGAGCCTCCTCAAGTGAGCTCTAGGTCTTCATGAGCAAGCAAGTTGGATGCACCCCCACTAGTTCCATTGGAGAGCTTTCATTCATATAGCTCTATGTGCATCCGTTGCATGGCAATCACTACTCCTCATTCAGTGTCTACTACGGGACTTCCTCTTGTCTTGTGGTTACCTTTTCCATTGTTTGAGCCTTTCTATCTGTCCTTCCAAACCTCCATCATTATTCTCTTTGCCATAACCTCATGGTGCCAAGCCATCTTCTTGCTTGTATTAGTTGAGTGGACTTCAAAACAGTTGATTGGTGAAATGGATGAATTAGGACACTTGACTTGAGCTTGGCTATTTCCATTATTGACTAATTGGATGCTCTAAAGAAAGATTGACGTTTTACATTGGAGACATTATTTACAATTCTTCTTTCAAAACCTTATGTATGGTTCCTTGTCTCCAACACGCTGATTCATGAAAAGTTCTAGCTTCTGTTAGCTAGCATTTGTTAATCATTGTTTGCTTAATGTCAACTATAGACAATTGTTTTGGATCACCTTATTCACATCATGTGCTTTGCATTACTTTGTTGATCAAGATTTTGAGTTAGCATGTCTCCTAAGAAATTATTTGTTATCGTTTTACCTACTCGAGGACGAGTAGAACTAAGCTTGGGGATGCTGATACGTCTCCAACGTATCTATAATTTCTTATGATCCATGCTTGTTTTTATACCATTTGCTACATGTTTTGTTCACATCTTATAGCATTTTTATGCATTTTCTGGAACTAACCTATTGACAAGATGCCACAGTGCCAGTTCCCGTTTTCTGGTGTTTTTCCGTTTCAGAAAAGTACTTAAGGAAATATTCTCGGAATCGGACGGGACAAAAAGCAGCAGTCTTAAAATTCAATGGACTACACGGAGCCCGAAGGAGAGGACCTGGAGGGCCGTGGGCCGGCCACACCATAGGGTGGCGCGGGACCCACCCCTGGTGCGCCACCACATGGTGTGGGGCCCACGAGCCGCCTCCGACGCCGCCCCTTCGCCTATATATTGCCCTCGACGCATAAAACCTAGGACGATACGCCATATTCCACAGAAACACCCGAGCCGCCGCCGCCATCGCCGACAAGTTTCGGGGGACAGAATTCTCTGTTCCGGCACCCTGCTGGGACGGGGAAGTGCCCTCGGAGCCATCTCCATCGACTCCGGGAGCCATCTCCATCGACTCCACCACCATCTTCATCGCCGTTGCTGACTCCCATGATGAGGAGGGAGTAGTTCTCCCTCGGGGCTGAGGGCCGTACCGGTAGCCATGTGGTCTATATCTCTCTCTCCCATGATGTGATCTATATGTGATCATGAGATTTGCAATCTAGATGTTGTTATGTTACTCAAGTGGGCTTTATTTATGTGATCTCCGGAGACTCCTTGTCCCACGTGTGTAAAGGTGACAGTGTGTGCACCGTGTGGGTCTTTAGGCTATATTTCACAAGATACTTGTTTACTGATTTATTATTTGAGTTGGATGTCTCTATGAAATTGTGGTGTGTTAGTACCTCCTATGAATGCTCATGGTCCAGTGTGGGGTATTCATTAGTACTTGGGAATATATGTTTGAGGCGTGCTTTTGTATTCCTACACAATGAATTAGTGTTCGTTATCCAGCCGGAGAATACTTTGGAGTAGTATATTGAAGTGCTTATATTTATATTCAATTATGATTGCATTGTTGAGAGTGACCACTGGTGAAAGTATGATCCCTAGGCCTTGTTTCTAAGCATTGAAACACCATTTACAACAAGTTCTGCTACATATTTGCTTGCTGCCATTTTTATTTCAGATTGCAATTACTACTTATAATCATCCATATTACTTGTATTTCACTATCTCTTTGCCGAACTAGTGCACCTATACATCTGACAAGTGTATTGGGTGTGTTGGGGACACAAGAGACTTTTTGTATTGTGATTGCAGGGTTGCTTGAGAGGGATACCTTTGACCTCTACCTCCCTGAGTTCGATAAACCTTGGGTGATTCAATTAAGGGAAACTTGCTGCTGTTCTACAAACCTCTGCTCTTGGAGGCCCAACACTGTCTACAAGAATAGAAGCGTGTGTAGACATCACTATCCAGCCTGTCACCCAACGGTATTAAGTTGCAAGCAACAGACAATTGCATGAAGTAAAGTTCATGAAGTAAGCAATACTAATATCAAAAGAGACATTAACACCGCTGTTTTACCCTTAGTAGCAACAGCACACCCTCGCCCTTAGAAGTTTCTGTCACTTGTGCCCAGGAACAAAAGGGGGCATGAACCCACTATCTACACAAATACCCTCTCTTGGAGATACACACAATCACTTGGCCAAAGTAACTACGCACATCGGAGAGCATGCAAGAACGTAAATTACTCATATAAGAATCATACACAATCTGAACATAACTTCATAATCCATCGGATCCCAGCAAACACATCACATAGCATTACAATAATCGATCTTGATCATGTTAGGCAGCTCACAAGATCATAAGACATGAAGCACAAGAGAGAGAGACTACCAACTAGCTACTACCATGGACCCGTAGTCCAAGGTGAGACTACTCACAAATCATCCCGGAGGAAGGCATGATGATGAAGAGCCCTCCGGGATCGATCTCCCCTCCGGCAGAGTGCTGGGATCAGCTTCAGATTGGACCCCGAACTAGGGTTTTCGGTGACAGCACGTCGGGGTCGAGTTTCTGGAAAATAATGGCCGCCTCGACGTTTTTAGGTTTAATGTGAATTTATAGGCGTCGGAGGGGGCCGAGGAGGTGCCCCACGGGCAGGGGCGGGTCCCACCCGCGGGTGGACCCCAGACCGCGACAGCAGGCCGCCCCTGGCCTGTGGGTGGCCCCCAGGGCTGCCCTTTGGTGTCCTGGTGCCTTCCGTCGAGTAAAAATTCCCCGTAAATTTTCATCCAATTCCGAGAATATTTCCAGAAGTAAATTTCTGAAACAAAAAGACAGCAGAAACAGGGAACTGGCACATGGCATCTTGTCAATAGGTTAGTCCGACAAAATGCATAAAAATGATATAAATGACAGTAAAAACATGTGACAATATCACAAAACTAGCATGGATCACTAAAAAATTATAGATACATTTGAGACGTATCAGTGAGCCTGGTATATTAGGTTGTTGGCTTGTTAATTTAAACACATAGTTTTATTTCGCAATTATCAAGCCTTTAACCAGAAAATTTTTAATCGCCTATTCACCCCTCCCCCCTCTAGTTTGTTCTTTCAATTGGTATCAGAGCCTCGTCTCTCTTGTTTGGCTTTACTGCCTAGAGAGTAAAGATGTCATTTAGAGGATTAGTGCATGATCACACTTTTATATTCGATGTCACAAATTTTAATGTTTGGAAAACTCATATTCTTAGTCACTTACGGGTCTTGGACCCCAATATTGAGCGTATCTTAGATATAGGTTTTCCTCCTCCAAAGGATTACGAGAGTTTGACTTTAGAGGATGAGAAAAACTTATATCTAGATGCTCTAGCTTCTAATGAGTTTTGAAAATTTGTGAGTGTTGTAGTTTTTGAGTCAATCATGCCTCTCCGGAACGCTCATGATCTTTGGACCAAGCTTCAAGATAAAAATGGAGGGTCCAATACTATTGAGGATGATTGTTCTCCCTCCACCTCCGGACGTGATGAGTTCTCATCTTCGTCTACTTCACCAAAATGTGGTAAGCCACAAACTAATGTGATGGTGAGTAGTGATGGGTTTTGCAATTTGGATAATGAGCTCATTGTTGATGATTCTTCACCTCTATCTCATTGCAATGCCTCATCTTTGGACTTTATCACATATAGCACTATAAATGATTTACATGTGATGCATGTAAAATGCATACATGAACTTTGCATTATAATACTCATATTTCAATCATATTTGCATCATATAAGGGTTATATCATTGTTTTATAAGGATTTTGGGAAGATTTCACAGTTTTCCTATTTTTCTGGAATTGACCCTGCACTGGCAGAAAACCCTATTTTCTATATTTTGATGTTTCAGGGACCCAAACGACGTCCAAATGACCTAATATTTTGCGGGGATCATTTTTTTTGGAAGGAACGAAACGTAGGAGCGAAGGAAGCGAACAAACGGAGACCCGAGGGCCAAAAGAGGTGGACCCACATGGCCAGATTCCTTGGCCACGTGGGACCCCCCATCTTGGGCCTCGTGGCTCCGATGTCGTCCGTTTTCGTCTCCGTGGCTTCGTCTTGACCTAAAACCGACTATAAAAATAGTCCCCCGACGGCTTTCGCGAGGAGGCGGCGGAGAAACACAAAACCAAGAAACAGGAGACAGAAGGTTGCCGGCGGAGAAGATCGGAGTGGGGAAATGCCGCCGGAATCACCTTCGGAAGGCTCCTCCATCCCCCCTCCGGAGTCTCCATCAACACCACCTTCAAGACCAGCACCATCTCCATCACCATCTTCGTGATCCACTTATCCCCCTCATAGTTTGAGATAGGTCGAACCCTAGCTATTGTCTAAGTACTATTCTACATGTTTGTGAATTGCTACTTGTCATTGTTTTGTGGGGAGATTATATTTTCAGATTGTGTTGTATCACTTATACCATTGAATCATATCATGTCTTCGCGTTGTGAGTAGTTCTCTCATGTTCCTGGGGGAATAGGATGGATTGGCAATAATTTTCACTTAACTTGTGTTGAGTATTTGGTCAAGTTTTTATCTTTTCTAATTGTCTTGATGTACAATGTATGAAGTGCACCATATATTGAGTAATTCATGAAGGTGCTATCACACTAGGGTGATGGAATGGGTAGGACCTAGGAGGACACGTAAACCTTGGTCTAATACATGAAGTTACATTAGGAGGGGATTTATATCGGGGACCTTAGAGTGTAATGCTATGGTGGGACTTTATGTCTTAATAATTCTTGTGCAGTCATTTACTTGGCCACATGATACATCATAAGGGGTTTAGTTTATTTATTTAACTACACCTAATTATGGCTCTGTCCAAAGAAGATTAAAACTTGACAAAATGTTTACCTTGTTGTTCTAGAAATATTTATGCCATGAAATCTATGTAGCCCTTGGAAACGTTTTCCACCTATAAGAAACACACCACTCAAGCTTGTCCTCTTGCTGCGTAGAGGATTGGGCTTTCTCTCTTTGAGAGATTTCACTTGCCATATTTTATTTCCAGCTTTTTACTTTATTGCAAATCTACACCAAAAACCCAAAAACACTTGCATCATTTAATCATTTTAGTTTGTCTAGTGCATAGATAATAAGAGAAGTGACACTCTTATTTGAGAGGATAAATACTTATACCTTCTACTCCTCGTGGGATCGATACTAATACTTACACATCGAAGATTTCAACGATCCCCTATACTTGTGGGTATCAAGACGTTTTCTGGTGCCGTTGCCGGGGAGTGTAGCGCTTAAGTTTTTATTCTTGTTTGCACTAGATATTTATTTTCAGTTCTGCATTTCTTTTTGTTTGTTTTACATCTTGCAATCATCTAAGCTTGGGGAGGTTTTCCTCTTTAACTTGTTTGGTTGTGGGTTTTTTCTTATATTTACTTTCAGTTTTGCATTTAGTTTAGTTCTATTTTCAGTTTTATATATCAAAACACAAAAAAAAGATGGAGAAACTTTCTGGAATGTCTATGCCTAATGGTTATGTTAAAAATATGGAAGCCTACTTTGAATATGAATCAACCGAATAGGGAACAAGAATGCGTAAATTGCTTGAAGCTCTTCACAAAATGGCTATTCAGTTTTGTGAATTACATGATATAACTTGTTGCAATAGAAGAGTTGTTAAACATTCCCACTATCAATGCAAGTATAATAGTGATCCTATAATTGCTTGTTATCGTGAAGATAAATTTTCATGCCCTGATATAGAACAAGTTGAGAAATATATTGCTTATGTTGGAGCCCATGAGATAGACTCTCTTATTGATAAATTTCTTACAACTAGTCATGAAGCTCGTGTAATGAAAGTACAAATTTCTATTATTATCCAACTTTGCAAAAAAGAATTTAGTGACAATGTTTATGTTAAAGAAAGAATTCTTGCTTCTATGGAAAGTACTAATATTTTGCAGGAAGAGGATGATGAAAACATAAGCTTGGAAGAGGAAGAATGTGAAGAGGAGATTGAAATGGATATGTTCCAACCTAAGCTTGGGGAAGAGTTGGATCTCCCAACTTCACCATCAACATTTGATAGTAGCACTCAAACTAAAAAATCTATGGTTATATATGATAACCCATGCTATTATGATGAAACTAATAATGCTCCTTTACTTTTTAATGATGCTACTAGTGAACTTATTGATGATAATGAGGAGTTTTGTTTAAATATGCTATATGATACTACTTTAGATGATGGTCCTACGCTTATTGATAATTCTCAATGTTTAGAAGTTGTTACAAATTTATGGGAGGATAAAAATGATATACTTGCTGTTTGTATGGTACTCTTACTCATGAGATTCGTACTTTATTTTTGAATTCTCCTATTCACACCATGGAGGAGAAGCTTTTATATGTTGAAAAGTACATATGTGGGCTGAAATTATCTTGCACTAATAACCATTCCACGCACAACCATCATGTTTATGATGTTTCTTGCAATTATTTTGAGAGAGGAAAACATGCTAATATCTTACATGATAGTTTTAATAATCCTTTATATGTTCCTAAGTTTGCAAAGTTGTTGTTTTGTCAAATTTGGTTCCACTACTTGTAACTATTATGAGAGGGGAAAACATGGTTCTAAACATTTCAATATTATTACGTTTCCTCTCTTTAAGTTCAAAGTCTTGAAATTGCTCTTGTTTTATCTTCCTATGCTACTTGCTTTGTGTTTCAATGATTTATTTTCTTACAAGATCCCAATGCATAGGAAGTGGGTTAGACTTAAATGAGTTTCATATTTTTCTCTTGATGCTCTCTTTTGCATTTCAATTCTTATTCCTATGTGAGCATCATTAAAACTATCATGCCTAGCTATATGGCTATAAAGAAAGCGCTTTACGGGAGGCAACCCGGTTGTTTTTATTTTTGATTTTCTTTGTTTCCTCTTGCTGTAACAAGAGACTTAGTTTTTAGTTTTGTCTCTGGAATTTTTAATAAAGTACCAAGTTTTACCCATTTTGGTTTGAAAAAATTGCTATTTGCATTCGGAGATTTTATTCCAGCACGAATCTGTGCATGGTTTGATTTTTCATTCCTATTCTGTAACTCCGAATGAGCTGAAATTTTTACTGTAACTTCAACTTTTCATCCTCTGTATGCATGAATGTTTTCAGAATTTTCAGCATTCTTAAGCTGGGTATAAAAATGCGTTTCACAGCTGCTGTTTTTCTGGACAGATTCTGTCCCATTTTGTTTGATGCATTCTTTGAACTTTTAACTTGAATCTTTTTGATCCAATTGAGTTTATAAGTAGGCATACAACATTATACACTTTCTGGACATTCATATGAATTTTTGTTTAAGGATTTTATGCAGCAAGCAATTTATTTGTCTATCACTACTAATGTCACCCCACAGAAAAGAAATGGGAGAAACAGTGTTTTGAAGTTTTTTCACAGGGATTAGAGGAGATGCACCAAGAGCTATCCAAGGATGGTGAAGACCATAAGCTTGGGGATGTGAAGACAACCCAACTGGACCAACACACTCTCAGTTTGCACACGTCTAACTTCTGTTTTTCGATCAATGCACTTTATCGCATAAACTTGGAGCGTCTTTTATTTGCTTTTTATTTTGGTTTGATTTTTATTTTGAGACCACCACTATCATTTTTATATGAAAGAGCTACTGGAAATGTGGGTTGAATTAAGTTGGATGCTATTAAAAAGATTGGGAAAGGGATGTTTGAGTTGATTTAAAAAGATACATATAGTTGCATGATTCATGTGCTTTTTAATGAGTGTTAATTTGCAAGTGTTTTATCAAGAGCTATCTCTTATTCATGTTTTGATGCTGAATGTTAGTTTACTTTGTTTAACATGGATTGGTTAGTTCTATGGACACTTGTGCATGCATTTAGACGGTCAATTTTCTCCCTTTTGCTAGCCCAAAAATTCCAACAAGTAAAAACTTGTTTTCCAACACCTTCAACCAAAGTTTTTCCAGTGAGTCTACCATATCTACCTATTAGCTTTATGCTATTCCGAGTATGTTTATCATGTTACTTTGTATTATCTATACCTCTGAATTTAAATGCTTATGTTATTGATTGTTATGGGAAAAGTTGGTTAAAAAGCTCTCACACCTTAGTTTTATTGCACTTAATAAACATGAACCATTGTGATTAAAATTATGAAGCTGTGAGCTTGACAAGAGTCTTGGTTGGGGGTTAGCCCATATGTGCTGTCACATGGCAAGCTTTCAACATGTTCTTAATTATATTTAGTTGATATCATATACTTTTGTTTATGGATGCCTATCATAGTGCCAAATAAATGTGTAAACTAAGTAAGTTTAAGTAGTTTGTACAAATGGCTAGAGAGACACCTAGGCCGCTAATCTAAGCCATGCATCATTCATGGTGGAAATTTACTTACATGCTATTGTGAACCTTCAGTGATGCACCTCACAATAAAAGGCTATATCAATAGTAAATAAAAAGGGTGTTGAGATTGTTCATTATGTTTGTTTGTCTTGTCATTTTGACATGGGCTTGTTCCATGTCCTGGGACAAGAGGTACCCCGGTTGACCCTCTTGATGACGCTATTTTTACAATGACTTTAACTTGAACTTGCTTGGTAGCCCAAATTGAGTAACACCATGGTGTAGGTACTCGTATTCACGGGGCATGAAGCTTTCAACCCATACTTTGTCAAGAACACTACTCATATTTGCTTTCACTTTAAACTTTAACCATTCAAGATGTTATGATGGGGGTAATGAGAGCTTGACACCAATGAATACCACATTGCAAACATTAACTTAAGTAGAAGCATTTGGAAGTTAGATGAAACTTATTCATGTTTACCTCTACTCATTTATATATCTTTCCAAAGTGTCCACCTTTTATATTCAGATTTACAAGAGTACTCTATGACCATCATAGGATGTTTTTACTTTTCATTATGCATACATTTGTTCCATAGTACTTTCTTCTATGTTGCACTTTGTGAATTATCATTAAACATCCTTACATTGAATATTTAATATCACTTCATAATCTATCTTGCATATTTAATATCACTTCATAATCTATCTTGCATATTGCTACTCCTTTGAAGAATGAATCATTTGACTTTATGTAGCAATAGTAATCATCTTTGATATCCATTGATAGTATTAAAATGCAAAGTCCATGTTGGTTTTATCACCTTTATACTCGAGGACGAGTATAGGTTAAGCTTGGGGATGTTGATGCATGTAAAATGCATACATGAACTTTGCATTATAATACTCATATTTCAATCATATTTGCATCATATAAGGGTTATATCATTGTTTTATAAGGATTTTGGGAAGATTTCACAGTTTTCCTATTTTTCTAGAATTAACCCTGCACTGGCAGAAAACCATATTTTCTATATTTTGATGTTTCAGGGACCCAAACGATGTCCAAATGACCTAATATTTTGCGGGGATCATTTTTTGGAAGGAACGAAGCGTAGGAGCGAAGGAAGCAAACAAACGGAGACCCGAGGGCCAAAAGCGGTGGGCCCACACGGGCAGATTCCTTGGCCGCGTGGGACCCCTATCTTGGGCCTCGTGGCTCCGATGCCGTCCGTTTTCGTCTCCGTGGATTCATCTTGACCTAAAACCGACTATAAAAATAGTCCCCCGACGGCTTTCGTGAGGAGGCGGCGAAGAAACACAAAACCAAGAAACAGGAGACATAAGGCTGCCGCTGGAGAAGATCAGTGGGGGGAAACGTCGCCGGAATCACCTCCGGAAGGCTCGTCCATCCCCCTCCGGAGTCTCCATCAACACCACCGTCAAGACCAGCACCATCTCCATCACCATCTTCGTGATCCACTTCATCCCCCTCATAGTTTGAGATAGTTCGAACCCTAGCTATTGTCTAAGTACTATTCTTCATGTTTGTGAATTGCTACTTGTCATTGTTTTGTGGGGAGATTATATTTTTAGATTGTGTTGTATCACTTATACCATTGAATCATATCATGTCTTCGCGTTGTGAGTAGTTCTCTCATGTTCCTGGGGGAATAGGATGGATTGGCAATAATTTTCACTTAACTTGTGTTGAGTATTTGGTCAAGTTTTTATATTTTATGATTGTCTTGATGTACAATGTACGAAGTGCACCATATATTGAGTACTGCATGAAGGTGCTATCACACTAGTGTGATGGAATGGGTAGGACCTAGGAGGACACGTAAACCTTGGTCTAATACATGAAGTTACATTAGGAGGGGATTTATATCGGGGACCTTAGAGTGTAATGCTATGGTGGGACTTTATGTCTTAATAATTCTTGTGCAGTCATTTACTTGGCCACATGATCCATCATAAGGGGTTTAGTTTATTTATTTAGCTACACCTAATTATGGCTCCGTCCAAAGAAGATTAAAACTTGACAAAATGTTTACCTTGTTGTTCTGTAAATATTTATTTCATGAAATCCACGTAGCCCGGGAACATTTTCCACCTATAAGAAACACACCACTCAAGCTTGTCCTCTTGCTGCATAGAGGATTGGGGTTTCTCTCTTTGAGAGCTTTCACTTGTCATATTTTATTTTCAGCTTTTTACTTTATTACAAACTCTACACCAAAAACACAAAAACACTTGCATCATTTAATCATTTTAGTTTGTCTAGTGCATAGATAATAAGAGAAGTGACACTCTTATTTGAGAGGATAAATACTTATACCTTCTACTCCTCGTGGGATCGATACTAATACTTACACATCGAAGATTTCAACGATCCCATATACTTGTGGGTATCAACATGCTAGTGTTGATAGTCCTTGCATATCATCCAAAAATTGCTTGGATAAATCTCTTGATGATGTGCTTGCTTTACCTTGTTGCCATGATAAAAATGCTTGTGTTCCCTCTAACTCTTGCATGAATAATAATGTAGAGAAAACCCAATTAGCTATGGAACAAGATGTGAACTTAAGTAGTTCGAAAATTAATTGTTCTTCTTCATCAACCATGTTTTGCCTTATGGCTAAATCTTCTACTAGTGATGATAATGATAATGATAATAATGATGAAGAAGATGATGTGTATGATGATGATGATGATGAATCCTTTCATAAGAAAGGTCTAATGATTCTAAATGCCCTTCCTAAAAATAAAAATGCTCATGCTATTCTCTTTGGAATTATGGAAACCCTAATTGAGCGTGGGCTTACTATTAAGGCTTTGGAAACAAGCCTTGAAGAAAAGGGTAAGATTGAAAGAGATTATGCTATGGAAAAGGCATCGTTAGAAGATGCTCTCGAGGAAGAGCAAGAGACTCGGGCTTCTCTTGAGGAGAAACTAGAATCTATTGAGGAGTCTCACAATGAAATAGTTGCTAAAATCATTAAAGAACGTGACCATGCTCATGCTAAATATAAAGTCACAAAGAAGGAAAATGCTAGATTTAATGATGATCTTGCCATGTTGTCTTCTTCCATTCCTAATATTAATGATGCTTATGCTACTAACTCCACCTCTTGTGAATCATCTATTTTGAAGGAGAATGTTGAGCTAAGGGCTCAACTTGAGTTGCTAACTAGCAAGTATGGGAAGTTGGAAGAAAGTCATGAAAAGCTATCTACCTCTAATGATGATCTTCTAGCATCCTATGCTAGTCTAAAGTTAGCTCATGAGGCTATCACTAGCAAGGTAACATCTTGTGAGCCCCATGTGGACAATAGCACAAGTTTAACTAAAAATGCTATATTGCCATGTGCTAGTCCTAGTAGTTCATCCACTCATAATGTTGGCACATCTTTTGATGAATTACTTTCTTTGCCGTGTTGCTCTAACAATGATGCATCTACCTCCCCTAGTACTTGTGTTGTCACTAACCATGTAGAGAAAAGAGTAGACCTCAAGGCCCGAGCCACTTCTATGAAGAAAGGCTTGGAAAAGCGTCATGAAGGGAAGAGTGCACTTGACAACACGTTGAGTGTGCAACAATCCCCCAATGACAAGAGTGGACTTGGATTCAACTCCAACAACAAGAACAAGTCCAACATTGAGAAGAAGAAGAAGAAGGGCCAAGTTCAAATCAAGAATCCGGCCAAGATCATTTGCTTCAAGTGCAAGCTAGAAGGGCACCATGTTAGGGATTGCCCAATGAAGAAGAAACCTCTTAGTGAGAAGCAACTAGGGAAGCGGCCTCTTGTTCAATCTCATGCTCAACCACGAGTTGAACAAAGGGCACCTCCTAAGAAGACTCAAGTCAATGCTCCTCAAGTTGAGGAGCCTATTAAGAAGAAAGAGAAGAGTCGATGTTGCTACCTTTGCCGTGGCAAGGGTCACTTTGCTTCTTCATGCACTATCGGTAACCTATCCAACCCCATCTTAATTGATGATGCGTATTCACTTATAAAGGATAGAGTTGGCAATGTGTTTGCCAAATTTGTGGGAACTCAAAGTGGTGTCAAGAAAAGAACTATTTGGGTTGCTAAGCCTATTGTGACTAACCTCTTAGGACCCAACTCGGTTGGGGACCAACAAGCTTCAACTTGATCAATAGGTGTTTGTGGAGGACATTGGAGACTTGGCTACTTTTCAAGAATTAAGGGATCTTCATGGTTATATTTCCACAAGCCAAGTCAGTTGGAATATTTTGCTCTATCTCATATCCAATGCTTCCTCCTTGCGGTAACTTGTATTTAATTCATATATACATCGAAAGTTGCTTGCTCCCTTGCATGTGTTAGTTTTGTTCCTAGCATGTGCTTGTATATGATATGCTCCTTTCCTACTTGTCTTGTTATTCAAGGTTGTGTATGATAGTTGTGTATCATGTATGTGTAACTTTGTGTTGAGCTTTATTGGATCTTGTGTGGATTTCATTTGGCTCTTTGAGATATTAATGGACTATCCCATTTTGGGGGAGTGATATGCTTTGTGCACTTCACAAACCTAAAAATGTGTGTACATGAGGCACACCACATAGTATTGATATTTCAATATTATCTAGTCACTATGTGGTATGTCGTATTCATGAGAAATTCAAATTCTACAATGTCCATTAATTTCTCTAGTTGGTCTTATTTGCCTCTTGTTTAAAAATAAATGAATTATCACATTATGGGGGAGTAATAAGCTATGTGCATATTACAATCCCACAAAATGTGAACATTTGAGGTTTGCCACTTAGAGTTGATATTGCAAATTATCTTATTCCTATGTGGCATGTTTGGCTCGAACAAGTTCCAAATTTCCATTTTGGTTATCCTTTGGCTCTTGTTGTGTGAGTTTGCTTGGTGTGGTTTTTTTCTAATATGCTTTTCCATATATTATTTGAGAAACCATTTGTTCCATATTATTTTAACCATGGCCTTGCCGGTTGGTTTGAATAGTTGAAACTACCAACAAACTTTATTAAAATATGGTGTTTTATTTCTTATCTCTTGCCATATGCTTGTTTGTTGTGAAGTTGGTCTTGAACATCATTGCTATATACCACCGAGAAATATCTCTATATACTCCTTGTCCATGACAAGTGATACTAGTAATTGTGGTGGATTTTGTAGACCATCTTCACATTGGCTCTTGCATTGAATTGTCTTATTTATTGCCAAGTGTGTTTGTTTTTACTCCCTTTGTCTTCCTTGCCTCTTGCATGGATCCTAATCTTTCAATTGCTAGTGTTTAGTGTTGTAAATAAAATATGGAGAGTAATGATCCCTTGTGCGTGCATTTTGTATTCAAATGCAAATATCTAAGATAATTCATTAATCTTGGGGGAGCATTCCTTTTTATTTAGAACACTATCCCATCTATCAATATTTGATCCTTTCAATTGGCATTTAATTTCTATCTTATGTGTTTATGTAAGACAAATCTTTTTCTTTTGATGCTTTGTGCCATCATGAAAAGTGTAGAGGGTGTTTGGTTTATTTGGTGTAACCTTGCTCTCTCTCGGGAGTTTGCTTTCTCATTCCTCGTTTTGTGTTTTATCTCCTTGAATGAGAAACTCCTTTGAGCATGTCTCCTTCTTTTATCTTATATGCTCATTGGCCTTGCCTAGGTACCTTCAATTGGTATTAATTGGAATTTAATATCTCCTCCATAGATATTTGTTTCAATTGATACTTATTGTGGGAGTCTTGATACCTTATTTCTTTATTTTACTTTACTTGATTTCGGTCAAGTATTACCCTCTTCTTGGTATCTTTTCTCCTAGTTGGTATCTTATTTTCAATTGGTGTCTTATCGATCATGTGTTGTTTTGATTCGATTCCTATTGATACCACACTTCATGTGTTGATGTGTTTTGAATTCAATCATATGTTGATTTGGTTTTTCCTCAATCATGTGTTGATTTGGATTTTGATTTAATTTGGACAACCTTTTTGTGTCACACTTTGGTGTGCTCTCTTCTTGGTTTACTTGGTGTTTTTGTCCAAAGTGTATCTCGTTTGGTTCTTGAAAGACTTCGTATGTATATCCTTTAACATATATATTATATGACATGCTTGTCTTTCTAGTTCCAATATATGGGGGATAATCCACCGAATCCTAAATCGGCTAAGATGTGCATGAAATTCAATTTCATATATATATGCACATATTTATGTGGGGTGTTTCCTATATATTGTAGTTTATCTAACTACTATGGGACCCAATGAGTTTGGGAACCATTTTGTACTCTAATTTTGTTTTAGGTACAATGGAGATGCATTGGATGCTTGCCTCATTCATAAGGAAGGTGTTCTCACCGTGTGATTATCGGAGTCAAGCTTTGATGATAAACAAACTCTCATCATCTTCATCGTCAATGCATCTCGGTAACAAGTATCTATCCCATGCATACTTTTCTAGTCTCAACCTTGTGTAGGTTGCCTCTTAGCATGAAAACTTTTATGTGCAATTGTTGTGGTTTTGGCTTATTTTCTTCACTGGGTATATCTTTGTGATATTTGTGATGAATTTGCAAAAACCTTTTCTTCAATTGGTTTTATTTGGTTGTGATACTTGTTGCCTATCTTTTTTCGAGAGTACGCAATCGCGTACCTTAGCTTTATAGAAGAAAGAAAATCCGTTACAAGAAATGACAAATCGTTGTAGACAACGTCTGTCAAACACCACACACATCTTTGATTGTGATACTTGTTGCCTATCTCAAAGCATCTTCACTATCTCTTGTTCCCTTAGTGATATGTGTGATGTCTTTGATATTTTTTAAGTTCATTTATATACAATGAGATAAATTTGAGCTATGTGCTATGCTTCTAAGCAATAATATCTTTTGTATATTCATGACTTCCCTTTTGGATACCGTGGTCTCTCCTTCTTCGACCATTTCATATGTGCAAGTTTCTTTGTGGATGTATATCGTCAATGATTTGTCTACTTAGAAACCTATACATATGAGAGAGGTCACCTTTTAGTTGGTATCCTATTTCCTTTGAGCTACCTTGTTTTTATCTATAATTCTTTGGTGGCTCCAAATTTGTCTCATGAGTGCTTGTCTTATTTTGGTTGGTATCTTTGCACACTCATGTATTTGTTGAGGATCTTTTACCTCATGCTTACCATGGTGAGCATGTTGATTTTTATTGGCTAAATGCTCTCACTAGCTTTTGGCATTTTCAATTGGTTTTAGTTTCCAATTGGTATCCCTAAGCATGTGAACATATTCCTTTAAAAGATCTTCTTTTAATCTCGGTTGGGCCTATCTTATGTTGAATCTTTGAAAATTGGTATTTTCTTATGGCTCAACCATATCCTTGGTGCAAGTGCTTTGATTTGCTTTTGCTTTATGCACACTTGCACTTGTTGCGTGTTCTAGATGATTTTGGGGTAGCGAGGATGCCATATTTGTCCACTCCTCAATAGTGCATGAACATTGGGGAGCTTCTCCATTTTTATTTAGAACTCTCGTTTTGGATTTTTTTGATTGCTTTTCTCCTTTGTGAAGATGTTTAGAATGATTTCATCTTTGTGCAATCTTTGGATCCTCAATATAGTTTGATTCCCTGTGTGCATTTGATTTCAATCATATCTTGAGAAATGCACACTTTATGGAGGAACTCATATTATATTGGTTCTCTAAATTTTTCTTCCCATTTCGGCAATCGATGCCAATAGGGGAGAAGTTTAGAGGGTTTAAGGGAATTTGGGTTTTATGCTTTTGTTGCATTTGCCTTTAATGCGCTTGCATCCTTGCTTGTTTGTCTTGCAAGGTTGCTTTATTCATTATATAAACCCTCTTAAAAGGGATTGTCATCAATTACCAAAATGGGGGAGATTGAAAGTGCATGGTTGCCCCCATGTGTGGTTTTGGTAATTAATGACAATCTCTATGGACTAATGTTTGTATTGAGCAATATTTGTAGGTGTGTCCATTTGCTTTGCTTGATCTCTATTTGTTTGAGTCAAGGCTAAGGGAAGAAGATTATGTGTTGATCAAGGCTAAGTGCGGGTTGATCAACACTTAAGTCCAAGTGAAGATATGCCGAAGAGTGATTCTCCCATATTGGTGTATGGGGGAGCAACATGTGAATCTTCACCAAGCGAAGCGCAATCAAGAAAGGTGGTTCGTCTTGACGAGATGAAGATCGTCTCCATCGACCTCAAGTGGATTAATGCGCAAGGCAAAGGTATGATCTTGATAGGGTTTCTATTTTACCGGTCTCATGTTGTTAGTGGAGAGACCAGATTATAGGATAGATAACCGTATTATCAAGAGGGGCTCTCGACCGAGTATCTTGATCGTATCATCGTAAAGAGCACAAACCTTTGCATCCATGCAATCATCTTTATTAGTTCTTATTTGTCTCTTATCATGGTGTGGTCTTGGTGCTTGTCGTGCTTGTCATGACAAGGCTAAGGGGGTGTTTGGTTAGGCTTTCTAGTTGGCTTTTGGCTTTGACTTATAAGGCCAAAAAGCATCTAAATAGGTGCTTTTGGCTTTTAACTTTTAACTTATGTTTTACTATGGTATAAGCCAAAAGCCAAAAGCCAAAAGCACCTATTTAGGTGCTTTTATGGCTTATAAGCCAAATCCAAAAGCCAACTAGAAAGCCTAACCAAACACCCCCTAAGTTCACCGAAATCGGTTTTCATATGTGTCCCCTATTGCGTTTTCGGTATTGGAGATTTTGCCGGTTCATCTGTGCGGAAGATTTATCTCTTCCATTTCTTTGCAAAATCTCCATTGCTTGTTTGCCATTTCCAAGGGTAGCATTTGTCGTCCTCTTTCCAACAAAATTGGTTTTACTTCATTCAGACTTCAATTGCAAAAGATACGGCTTTTTCGGTTTGCGAAAATGAGTTTTTACCTTTCCCCATTTGTTTTTATAATATCTTATTGGACTATGATGTTTCTCTGCATAATCTTGTTGTGCTCTTTATGACGATTCCAACGAGTCCAAGATTATCGAAAACGGAGTTCGTGGGTGAAAGTTATTGCATTTATACCGCCAAACATTTATTAGACAGAAAATTTGAAAAAAGAAAAAAATGCGCAGACCAGCCGGCCTCAGGCCGGGAGGCTTGGGTGGGCCGCCAGCCTCGCTGCTCTGCCTAGCCGGCCCAGGCCGGGGGCAGGCCGGCTAGCTCGGGCACTTGCCCGGCCCAGCGCGCGCCGAGGCCGGCCCAAGGCCGGTGCCAGGCCGGGCTCTCTGGTTCGTTTGCTTCGCTGCCGCCTCGCTGCTTCGATCGCTGCTCTGGACATTTCCCTGCCAGCCTGGCCGGCCCCCAGGCCGGGCTGCCTGCTGCCTCCTTTTTAGCTCCAACGGCTCCTTTTTGGAGCCCCTTATAAAAAGTGCTTCTTCCCCAATTTTGTCCCTAAGTCTTTTTTCTTGCTCTCTCTCCTCCATTGCTAAACATTTTGAGAGCTTGATTCCTCCTCTTCCCTCCATGATTCTTGCCTCAAATTAGAGGAAAAGAGAGAGGAGATCTAGATCCGTGCTTCCACCAAATCAAATCTCCTCTAAGTGAGGGGAACTCGTTGGATCTAGATTTTGGGGTTGCTTTGTGTTCATCCTCTTGTTCTTCCTCTTAAATCCCTCCATAGCATTAGTTGCTTTGGTTGGATTTTCGAGAGAAGGATTTGACCACTTGGTGTGTTCTTGCCTTTTGCATTAGTTGCATCGGGTTGTGCTCTGCACGAAGATTCGTGGGATTGAAGTTGAGTAGCTTGTTACTCTTGGGTGCATTGTGTTCCCAAGAGCTTTGTGCCTCTTGGGTGCATTGTGTACCCTAGACGGTTGGAGGATTCACGAAGACTTCGAGTTGTGAAGCTTCGGGAAGATTTGGGAGCCCCCAATTCGGTTGTGGGTGTGTGCCCCAATATCGTTGTAAAGGCTCCGGATTTCACCTTGAAGGATTCCGATAGTGGAAGGTGAACCAAACCCTTGGGTGCGGTTCATCGGAGAATAGGGTGAGGCCTTTGTGGCATCTTGAGTAGGCCTCTTATGGCGAGCTCACACCCCTCCAACAAGACGTACTCCCTGAACAAGGAGGAACTCGGGAATACATCCTCGTCTCCGCGTGCCTCGGTTATTTCTATACCCGAGCTATCTACTTATGCAATTTACATTGTGATAGCCTTCGTGCTTGAAATTTTATATCTTGCTATCACCTTGTTGCTTGCCTTGCTTAGCATAAGTTGTTGGTGCACATAGCTGAGCCTAGTATATTAGGTTGTTGGCTTGTTAATTTAAACACATAGTTTTATTTCGCAATTATCAAGCCTTTAACCGGAAAAGTTTTAATCGCCTATTCACCCCCCCTCTAGGCGACATCTCGGCATAGTTTGTTCTTTCACCACCCGCGGGCTGCCCTAGGGCCGCGGTAGGGGGCCGCCCCTGGCCTGTGGGTGGCCCCCCAAGTCGTCCTTTGGTCTCCTGGTGCCTTCCGTCGAATAAAAATTCCCCGTAAATTTTTGTCCAATTCCGAGAATATTTCCATAAGTAAATTTTCTGAAATACAAAAACAGCAAAAACAGGAAACTGGCAATAGGCATCTTGTCAATAGGTTAGTCCGACAAAATGCATAAAAATGATGTAATATGATAATAGAAACACGTGACAATATCACAAAACTAGCATGGATCAATCAAAAATTATAGATACGTTTGACACGTATCAGAGACCAAGATAGTTTGCTTTTTTGTGTGTAGATACCATTAACTTGCTGGCCTATTTGTGTCTCCTACTGGTTTGATGTATCTTGGTTCTCAATTGAGTGAAATACTTGTTGTTGTGGTGCATCATCCCTTCCACTTGGGGATCCAACATTATCATCAAGCTAATTTCTGGCGTCATCAAAACATCACCTATTCACACCCCCCTCTAGTTACCATACCAATCCTTTCATGACGCTACTTGACACATCGGCCACGTGAACATGGCCTGGGATCCCATCGGGACTTTTTTTTGTCCCTTGTTTTTTATGTAGGCCTGCACATCTAGAAAATATTCTTCATCCCATGGAGGAGGACTATTCGCTAAAGAGAGAGTCGCCGCCTCGACAATCCTTGTTTGGAGGGTTGATTGGTTATTCTCTTTGCGCATGAGAGGGGGTTTCCAAGCCATCTCCCATATCCATGTCTTCACCTTCCCCACCATATGTGAGTAGTCCGTTGTAGCCACATGGGGTGGATGGGAATTGGATGATCCAACCACGTAATGATGAATTTTATTAGAATTTATGGTACATACCTAGTGTGATTATGATCTTATTGTGAAATTAATGCAACTTTGCTACTCACAATGCTTGTTACTATGGACCTAGTAACATTATCTCGATATAAACGCAATATGTTTCTTTACATATTTGTGTTATGGTTATATCTTGCTTGGTGTATCACCTGTGAACCAACGGCCTCTAGAATTACTATCAACAAGGAAGGGATGTAATTTGAGGATTCCATGTGTTCACTAAGTATTAATGTGTTGTTCGTGATGACTTTAAAAGGTCATCCTTAATCGTCATTAGTTAGTTTATGCCATAGGTGAAACGAGGGGTTAGAACAATAGGATTATTGAGTTCTCTCTTTTGACGACTCAATGGTTTATGGAATACGTGTGACTACTCTTGCTTCTAGAACTAGTATATGTTGCCACATTTATTTGTTGATAATCATGGTATGAATGGTTTTACCCATGCCGTCGTGCTGATCACCGTATGCCTATGTTTTAATCACTATTAGTTCTCTACTTATTACTTTTTGGTGAAATAATTGGAAATATGTTGTTGTCTTATTTACTGTGCTATGCTACTTTTATTTTCGTTGCCACCATTCGTCAAAATCTACCAAGTTATCTTATACACGGGGTGTATTTGAGAGTGACGTCTCAGTTGCTAAAATCTTACTTGTATTCTCGGACTCCCATTGTGTTGAATACAAATCAAGGTAAAATGGGGCAGTTGTGCACACATCGGAATAGAGTGGATGGCCCTAAAATGTTATTTGTATCATTTGTTGCATTCGGACCCTATTTTATGTTTTAATTTGAATCTTAAATTCTGAAATTATGTATGTAACCTATTGTTGTATTGTGCCATGTTGAAAACAAACAAGTTTGAATTATATTGATGTGAAATTAAAGCCCAGTAGAGTTTTGAACTTTTGATGCATACTCATATGAGAAATAGAGGACAAACAATTTTGGAGTATCTGAAATAGTAGTTGCAGCCTTGCAGGCTCTCCGTACCGTTTCTGATGTTGCTGCAGACTACGCACGTGGATCATTTCTGTTGGAGCAGTCGCCCACATGCCCAGCTTGACGGCTGGAGTAGAGTAGGTCGATGAGTTTGGTATCGAAACGATAGCCAGCCAAAAACGGAACAAAAGCGCTCCCTCCTTTTTAGGCCTCGTTCAATCAGGAAAGGCAGTGCATATCGAGCAAAAGTTCTGCACGGCACCGAATGAATTTCCTCCCAATTTCGAGGCAGAGTACAAAAAGGACAAGCCAGTACAAGGGAGTACAGACAGGTAACGTTTCAGAAATCTACAGCACCTGACCAAAAAATCCGCAAGAAAGAGTTTCTGGAAAAAATATTGCATTCGCGGTGCAACACTGTCCCGACTACAACCATTACAGTTTCCAGCATCAGTCGGTCACACCTGAGATGGGCTCTGTCTCAACATCTTCAGTGTGTTTGAGTTTCTTGCTGGTGGTGGCCAGCGTTCCAGCCCGAAAACTGTGTCAGTATATTGGGCGCATTTTCTTTGTCAGCCGAGTGAGCCCCCATGGATCCTTCCCTCCACCGGAGGATGCGTTTACCGTTTACCGTATCGAGTCCATTAGGGTTCAGGGAGCAGTGTTTCAGGGACATAATTCTCACATATATAGGGGTGACTGCTCAAACCAGGTCGGACTCCACCGCATCTTGCCGCCACCAAGGGACCCCAGCCTTGTGATAGTGGCGCTCGCCTTCATACTCCCACGAGATCTCGGATGCTTGCAGACCAATTACAGATTTCGGTTCCTTGCCATGGCAAGCAACCCAGGCTTCAACGGCAGCAGCCTTTTCCTCGTCGCTGCTGTAAGTCAAGCTCGCCCTACCATATGGGTTTATGCTCGGGTTAGCCATTGCTGCGATTGCGCTAGTCATGTATGCAGAATCCCCTACAATTGGAGCGCCTATAGCAGCCAGTTGTGCTCTTATCTGTATCATTGAATATAACAAATTACAGAGTGGCATGGTTATAAGCAACATCGTAGAGAAGGATGCACCAATGAATGAAATAGCTGCACATTGATGCGTTGTTCAATTTAAAAAGTAAACAAGCAATGCTGGACTCCAATGTAACAAGAAGATAACTGCAGACTTAGCTTAAGAGAAATTGCGTAATCACATCAGTACTCTATTATGTATCCAAACATCAAAAGGAAAAAACAGGGAGCTTCTTATAGCAGTTTTGAATATGGGAAGTATCAGAGCTTTATGCTGCCAAGATTACACAAAGCATTATTGGTCCATGAAACCACTATCCCTCGTGATCCATGTAAATGTTCTGATTACAGTAAACATGAAAAGCGGAAATAGGCAAGATGTGGTTTACAATTTACATCAGTGTATCCTATTCCTGACCAAGAGACTGTTAGTTTTGATTCTCTTAGTCTACTGGAGAAAAACAAGTATTAACGGTGTTCTTTCCATGCAATAGGAATCGATAACATCACTGATAAATGATGAAACTTAAATAAAGAAGCAATTAGATAAAAAAAGAAAGATATGGTACCTGATGAGTTTTCCCAGTCATGAGATTGATCTTACATTCATAGGCAGCTTCCTGTTTGGGCCACCCACAGTTGTCCACTTTGTGGACTTTTGTTATCAAAGATTTTGGCCATGGAACCTTCTTACATTCTAATATCTCCATTTGACACAGATACCATCGTTCAATATGATCTGGTTAAGTATAACAAAACATTAATTAATATCCTAATATAAGGACAGCAGGTTATTTATGCATGGCTGGTATACTTCCAATGTGTATCACTAATTAGTTTATAGCTTTGGATGCTACCAGTCAGGGTAGAAGTTTATGCAGCGTACTTATTTTAGTGAGCTCAAGGACTGCTTAATTCTCTAACATCCAAACAGCATTGACATGAACTAATGAGTGGTCACTGGTGAGACGATGCACACAAGATCTTACATACAAGTAAAGAAGTATTACCAGAGTCTTATATGTGAACCATTGATCGCCAACGAGTTAATGACAAATGGTCCAATTTAATGATGGTGTGTTATTGGCCTTACTGCACCTATGTTTAGTTAGATATTTAACCTGAACTCTAATATGCTTGCGCATTACAACCAAAATACATGTAAACTGGAACTAAAGACACCAATTTTAACAGACAATCGTACAAGAAGCAAGAAAGTGCAATCCAGGGATTACCTTCTGAAACTAGTCTGGGGGCACGGTTAAGAGGACGCATGTAATGAGTAATTATTCCTGGAGACACAGGTTCTGTTGTAAGCGCAAGATATAGTTTCTTAACCTGTCTTTCCTGTTGAAAAGGGAAACTTTACACTGTCACTAGCGGTTCAGGTGCAACATCATGCTATCGTGAGCAATAACAGAATGTATGTACCCTTATCAATCCATGGAACACTGAGCAGAATTCCTTTGTTTTAGACAATACTACACTGCAGATTCTCAAATTAAGGAAAAGGATGGGGTTGGTTATTTGCATTATACAACATGACATTTATATAAAGTAAGTTGGTAAAAGACAAACCAGCCTTCGGAACAGTTGTCAATCTGATGAGTAGTCATTAAAGGGCTCTTTAATCCTAGTGCACGTGAAGTAAAAACCACGCAGGATTCCTCAATGTTATCAGTTGATCCTCCTACCTACAGATTGAAAAATTATCAACGGATATTAGTTTGGACTTTGGACCCTTAAACTTCTAGCCATGGCCTAATGCACCAATTGGATACCATCAGCTCCAAGAATTGAAACTAAAAAAAGAATCTGGTTTTGCTTTTGTGTAATCTCTTACATCAGTGTTATGTAGTTATTTGTAATTTTACGAAGCCACCATTTAGTTACAGTTCAATTTTATGAAGCCATCATCTAGTGAAGTAAACGGATTACAGTCAGTGGAAATTTGAAAGCCACAGATAACACATGCTAAGGTAAATTAGAGAAGCCAGATAATTGCTTGCAGAAACATAACCAGCACTGTGAATTCTCAAATATGCATGGCCTTGGAAATTTACAAGAGATGCAAACACTTGGAAAAAAGGGAAGGTAAGAGAATCATACAGCTGTTGCAGCTGGCTTATTGAGGACAACATAGCTATCAGTGATCGCCACTACCCTGGATTTCCAGTCAATTTCATAATTCCTGACAATATTTAGTCAGTCAGCATCACAACAGTTCAGTGAGGGAAACACACACACACACACAATGGCCATTAACGTGAACCATCCTAGCAGATAAAAATACCTTCAGACAAATTACCTGGGGAACCGCTTGGGATGCACATGAACCCGCAGATACGTGCCGGCCTCAAGCTGCTGGCTGGGGTGCGTTACCCGGAACGTCTTCTGCGCCTCCCTCACGGTCTTCCCTTTAATGGACGCCCTCTGGCGCAGGAGCGAAGGCTCGGTCACCTCTCTGAAGATCCTAACATGCGCAGGATCGGCGTACGGAGGCGGCTGCGGCGCGACAAGAGCGTAGAACACGGCCCCAAACTTGATGAGGTCTGCAACGTACCTTCACATTCACAACGTTACTAAACCATTTCACCTTCCACTAATCTACTGCGACAGAGTCTGGCAGAGTTTCGCGTATGAGAGTGCTTACAGAGGAGGGAGGCCGAGGGACCTGGAGATGAGATCGCCGGCGACCTCGTCTTCCCGCGCGACGAGGTGCTCGATCCTCGGAGGGTAGTCTTGCGACGGGCAAGGCAGAAGCCTGTCGTACGCCGGATACCTGCAGAACAGTAGACAGAGATACCATTCAGTGTTTTGCTTGCAGAAAAGAAGCTGTTCGGGGCCAGGACAAGGGCGGAGTTGAGGGGGAGCTTACGCGGTGGCTGTTGGGGGTTCTACAGGGTCCGCGGCGGTGGTTACTGCGGTGGCGGCGGCGCCGAGGTGCGTGGTGGGGGAGGAGCGGAAGCGGCTGCGTGGGATGTGGCGGGTGGTGAGGAGCGCGGAGGAGGAGGAGAGGGCGCGCGGGAGGCGGGGAGGCGGCGGGAAGGGGCGGTGCCATAGTTGTGGGAGGAGGGAAGCCAAGGACGCCGCCGGCTTCGGCATCCCGGCGGGTGGCGGCGGGGTTCAGCTCTGCCGTCTCTTGTTTCTCTTTTGGCCGTTTTGCCTTTGGGCTCCTCGGCCTAGATAAGATGGCGATATTGTTCGTGCTAGTATCAGTTCAATATATTTTGGGTTTTTCGTCTAAACTTTGTCAAAGCTTAGTTGAATGCCCGTAGCCACAAAAGAACAAGAAAATAAAAAAATAAGGCACTGATAAAAATTACTCCAATAAAAAAAATGCGTGTCAAACATATATGGTGGGCTAGTTTAAGGCCTACTTTGATTCACAGGATTTCCAAAGGAATTCTGTAGGATTTGAATCCTGTGAAATTATTCCTTTTGATGGTGTTTGATTCAAAGGATTGTAAGCTGTAGGAATTATTCCTTAAGAACTTTGTAGTGCATTTTTAAGGGAAAACTAACATGAGCTCATACCTCATGGAAAAATCCTTCATCTTGATCCTATGCTCATAGGATTCCATCGGTCATGACAAGTGAATCTTGCACAATTCCTATTCCTTTACATTTTCTATCATGTGAATCAAAGGAGGCCTAATTATTTTTAGAGGAGTCACGCAAGTCTTGCTACTGGCTTGCACCATGGATGGTAGGGTAGTCATCCTGGGTTCAAACCTCATCCCTGTCTTTAACTAAACTTTGTATCTACTGTAGTAAACCTGGTATCGAGTAGTTCCTCCTACTCCTAGATATAGTAAAATGCATTGCTGGTCCACGAACTTGTTTTTTACGATCATAGAACACGAGTCGGCGGCCCAAATATGGTCATCTGCGGGCTGACATGCCGGCCCCGACATTGCCATGTTGAGCAATACAACGCTGAAACGCGTGGAGTGCTATCTTTGGGCTTCCATATCGTCTTTTGTTCGTGAGGTTTGTGGTTTTATGAAAAACTAATTTGATTTACTACAATAGCATTTCCTTGGATGATTTATTTCATTGGGCACAAAAAATGTTTTTATGTCAAATTTATTACCTAAAAATGACAAATAGAAGGTAATGCATGCTAGTTCCTCCGCTGACTTTTGGTGTTGTCTGCGCCTCAAACTACCACACATGATCATGGATTTGTGTATAACACAGAAGCTAAGATGCACCGTGCCATAATATAAAGAAGAGTAAAATCAGAAGGATATGATGATATGTGTTTTCTTCATATCCCCAATAATTTAAGGGTGTGGCGCTATAGTCCTTTTGTTATAGACTATAGATTATAGATTAATTCATTGGAAAATAATTATTCATCGAATATGGTTAAAAGTAATCATTCCTCAGATGATACTGGTATTCGTCGCACAAGATATCGTATCATTCTACTCTGCATGAGTCTAAACGTTAGGATCAAAAAATTGTTAGCACTGGCTCGACTATGAAATAACACAATGTTAATAGTAAAAGGCACCCATGTCTTTTAACTTGGTAGGTGGATTGTCCAGAAACTCTTAGATGGTTAAATGCACACCTTTAACTTGGCATTTAGCAACGGTGGACTCACATTTATCCTCTGCCTTTATCTCTCCTCTCCTAGTTTTGAGATTTGTTCTCCCCCTCCCTGACTCCTCTCTCCTTCCCCTCCGGCGGCCTCGACAGTCAGAATGGGGTCCGGAGAGGTGTTTGGGTCACTTTCATAGCTGTAGATATAGAGTCAGTTTCTCTAGGTGTAGGGTTGCCCTTTTGGCTTGATGAAAGTTTGGAGATTTGTTGTAGCGCTAGTGGTCAGTCATGGTGGCCGGCGGAGAAGGGGGTGGGAAGTAGAGGTGTCTCCTTAAATAAGCTTGTTGGTGGAGAAGATCGGGTTGATGTGTTCCCCATCACTTCAGTCCTCTGTCAACATATGGAAGTGGAAAAGAAGAAAAGACGACTTCTCTTTGTGTCAGGCACTTTCTGCTTCATGGAGCTCTACTTCGACATCTATGAGCGATGCTTGGAGGATGTCTCATCCCTCTCTTGGTGATCTCTTGTAGGACATAGAGGCGAGATCCAAGGGGAGCCCCTTTCATAAGATCATAGGGTAGCCAGTTCTGGTGCTCCGGCATGGGATCTAGAGTTATTTTAGATCCTTCTGAAAGGTGATCTTCGTAGCTCATCCTTGTTTTTCCTACTGGCATGGTGGCCTGATGGGAGGAATCTTGACCCTTGCATGTCATCAACATCACCCAACTCCGGCTCTTTCGGTTGTTGGCGACGTTGGTGTGGAGGTTCGAGCATCCAAAGTGTCTTCGTCCCCTACGATGTTAATTAGGATCGTTCATGAGCATTAAGGGACAGAGCCAGCAGGAGCGAGCTGGGGTGCTAGATCCCTCGTGCTATATTTTTTTTTGAACCCCCTACATATTATGGGATATTATGTGGTGTTCAACTCTAAATTAATCCTATATAGTGATTTGTCCAACACTCCCCGTTGTAATCTACTATTGATTTGTCCAACAAATAGCATTGAATTGCCCATGAGCTGGTGAAGGTGTCTTAGCAGAACAAGCAAAGAAATTGGAGCTTTGAAGTTAACCTAGGGAGCTGCTACTTCGTAATACTCCCAATGTTGTGTCAAAGTTCCATAGCGAAACACAGAATAAGAGTTTTTCTTCGGTTTAATGTCATGGTGTTGTTACTTCATGGAGAAATCCAGGTTGGCTCAATCAAAAGTTTCAATGCTTCCTATTCCTACGATATGTGTGTTCACAATGGTGTTACCAAAGTAGTTCTAACTATGCATAAAACCAGTGGGGATCATGTATATGGTGTATGTTGATATGAACCTAGCAACTATTGAGGTTTACTTTTTGTTGAGCCTTGGGTTCTTGGAGAATTATAGCATGTTCCATCTCCCACGGTTAAATAGGAACACTATCACATTAATATATGGTACCATGTGGGGCAACAACCATATGCTTTTGTGCAGTTCAATTTTACCATAAAGATCACATATGCATTCATTTACTGTTGGGGTCATGCCGAACAGGTATCCTCGCAGAGAAGACTAAAAGCCAGCATACCAGGGTGGCCCATAGTGGTGGTAAGCCGAATCCAGCTAAACCGGGCGGCCCAGTATGATGAAGCACAGGAGGCCCATCCGGCTAAGGGAAGGTTCCAGAAGCCGGCCTGCATTGCGGAAGACTTAGACCACAAGGCAGGGCCCAAGCCGGATTAGAGTAGGACTCTGTTTAGTCGGTTAGGTTTCCTCCTGTAAGCCCAGGGTCTGGACGCCTTTATAAGCCGGCCCCTGGGACGCCTTAGGGCACGAACACATACGCTCTCAATCTCAATCCACTGTAACTTGGCGATATCGCCTTATAGTGAATTATAGCAGCACGTAGGATCTCGCCACCGACGTGAGATCCGAAGCTGGATAAACTCGTCTCTATGTCGCCGGAACACCCCACGTCTCCAAAGCCCCTCTCTCTACCTAGCTCGATGGCACCCCTGCCGCGGCTAGATTCGACAATACCATGACAGTTGGCGCCCACCGTGGGGCAGGAGACCTCCGGGGTTTCGATCTGTCTAGGAGCTGCAGGCGGAGTCGGCGACACCATCGCGGTCGGCATGGTGAGCTACTTCGATGAATCGGGAGCCGGCCATGTCTTCAACGACGGCCTCTGGACGTCGGCAAAGGAGGATCCCGCCGGCTGGTCCACGGTCTCCATCGACGGTTTCGACATCTTCGTCGGCTTCACCGCCCAGGCCTTGGACGATCTCGGCTTCACCTTGAGCTTGCCCACCACCCACCCAAGCAACCTCGACGAGGAGTCGGATCTGGACTCTGACGAGATCGCCGATTTGGATCTGGCTTTCGATGCTGACGATGAAGATTCTGAAGACGACGCAAGTTCTGACATGGCGGCGCCGGACTTCCACTTTGTCGGCGTCTTAGGAGAATCCGGCTCACATGAGTCGATGAATGAGCCTGAGTCGATCCTCCCTGCTCTGCAGTCTGGGATTGATTCAGAAGCCGGATCAGGGGACACCGCCCATATGGAGCAGGACCTCGAATCTGAAGGAGAATCCGACGATTTCAGCCGGAAAGTTGCATCCTGCTTAGGACGCCCTGCCGAGGTTTTGATGGGTAACGTCTCTGATCCTAAGGACGACCCCAACACCTCGAAAGCCGCCAATGGCGAAGAAAAAACTCCGCAAGCTGGAAATCTCAAGGTGGATTTCGTGCCGCCACTGGCTCCATTAAAGGGGACAGATAGAGTGCCGGCTGGAGGAGACGACATCGACGCTACGACCGGCGAGGCGGCGGAGAGGGAGCACGAAATAAAGATGGCGAGCTATAAGCAACTGTTAACGCCACTCCCTCCGAACGCATCGCTGGACGACATTGAGAAGCGCCGCACCCTACTTGAGGAGCAAGCCGCCCAGATAGTAGAGCGTGAAGTTGAGCTCACAAACAAGGAGATGGAGTTCATCCAAAAGCAGAGAGAAAAGGGGGCTGACGATGTTTTCCGTCCGGCTCGTGATAAGAACCTGCATAAGAGGTTGGATTTCCGCAGCAAGTGGGAAGCCGATCATGTCGATTCAGTCTGGAGGAAGTACCACCACCGACGTGACCCGGTGACAAATCTGTGTTATTTCAATACCCCAGCCAAAAACATGGAGGCCGCCCAGGAAGTCATGTTCGACAAGTCGTTAGATCGTAACGCCCGGCTTAAGTATTCGGCTTATCTCCTGGAGGTTGCACAACAGCAGCAAAATGATTCGCAAGTCAAAACAGGACGGCTTGTTGACGATTCTCGCCTTTGCAAGTCAACTGCCAACAAACCAATGGCTGCTGCCCCTGCAAACCCAGACGATGACCCGGCCGGCTCAAGCAGCCACAACATAGGCAGCAAGGACCCGAAGGACAAGCAGCCTAGAGGTGCGGAATCCCGGACTGGCTCTTCTCGCCATCGGGAGGCTGGTCGGGAAAGACATCGGAGCCGCGAGCGAAAGGAGGACCCTCGCAAGGAGAAGGCGGCACCACCCCGTCAGGAGCGACGACGTGAAGGGGAAAACCAACCCCGAAGGGAGGATAACAGAGATCAGATGCCACCTCCACCGCCGCCTCCACTGCGTAGAGAGGGAGATAATCCTTCTAAGTACATACCCCCTCCACGACGGCAAAGGACTCCAAGCCCTCCGCGCAATCCGAGTCGGGCGAGCCAAAGCCGTCGCAGGGAAGAACCAAGACAGGAAAAGTCGGTTGCTAAGCCGCCACCAGCCAATGATGTTCGAAGCCTAATCGAGGAGAGGAAGTCGGCTAGAGACGCCCAATACCTCGGCCCCAAGTGTTTTGGCAGAACAATCAGAGAGCAAATTCTACCTCCCACTTTGTCGAATGTAACAAAGATGGTTGAGAAGTATAGTGGTACGGCTAATCCTGAGACCTGGCTCTCAGATTACGTCAGTGCTTGCGACATATATCAAGGCAGCGCCGACTCCGCAGTGCGATTTTTGCTCCTGATGTTAACCGGGACGACTCGCATGTGGATTGAAGGTTTGCCGGAAAGGACAGTTCATACCTGGGGTGACATGAAGCGTGTTTTTATCCAGCACTTCTAGGGCACATATAAGCGCCCAAAGTTGATTTTCGACTTACAGCGGTGCGTGCAGCAAAAGAACGAGTCTACCCGTGAGTTCGTCTCACGATGGAGTGAAATCAAGAAATAGTTCCCTCATTTTCATGGCATCAATTTAAATTCACGTGGTAATATCTTTTGATGATCACATTTTAAGAACACTTTGCATTTTTTGTATTAGTAAAATCATCGCTAACAAGAAGAGTTTTTTTTGAACGGAAAATACTTGTATTCATATGATAAGGAAAACAGTACAAACATTAAAACAAGTAAAAAACGAAAAAGACGCAGAGGAAATCAGCTTCGCATCCGCCCATCGTCTTCCTCCTCGCCACTGGACGCCGGGATCCCCTGTCGTTGCCACCTGAAGAGAAGCCCAGCAAACCAACAGACGAACCATGGAACTGGAAGAGCTCCGTGCCCAAAGGCATAAGAGAGCTGCAGTAGCCACCACCCCCGTGGAAGTGGATTTGAACGCCGCTTCAGAAAACAGCCGGGGACGCACCCCAAGCATCCTCCGCTCTAGATCTAGCCAGGGCAGGATCCCATCCCGCCGGGAGAAGCCAGACCTCTCACCTGCACACCACCAGCCGTAGCAGAAGCCTCCAACCTCGCGCCGCTGAGCACCAGCAGCAGCGCTCGCCATCGACCACCCTACCAGCTCCAGTAGCTCCCCTTGAAGACAACTCCCCTCGCCACCACGGCCGGCCAGAGACCCCAAGAAGAACAGCAGGAGCACGACAAAACAGAGCTCCCACACCGACCTCCTTCTCCCCCCACCTCCACGGCCGGTCGGAGAAGACAAAACGGAGAAGAGCGCCTGACGGACCACCTCCACGACCTCCCCGGCAACGCCGGAACGGGGAAAGGAGGGGGAGGACCACGCGCACACCACCGACGCCATCGCCACCGTCTCGATCTCGTCGGGAGGACACACACACACACCTAGTAGCAAACCTACCTATACACGACGAGGACCGGAGCTCCCCCACACCTCACGGTGCCGAAACGGCGGCCGGAGGTGGAGGGGAGCGGCGGAATCGCCGGCGAGGACCAGAACCTGAGGTTCGCCTCTCGGTCGCCTCTCTCTACTGTAGCTAAAGAGATAAGGTCGAGAGACTTCGTTTCCGTCTCCGTGCTAACAAGAAGAGTTAGACTTAAGAAACTTATTGTTTGCAAGCACATGCATCATGTTGTATCGTTATTTTGCAAAATCCTACTTGACTAGTACCAGCGAGCTTTCTCGAAAAAGGTAGTACCTGCAAGCTCTGAGTTGTTTAGGGATAGACAAGGGCGCATGTAGATGTATACGTGACGTTGAGAGATTGGACATGCAAAATCATTGCCTCCATTCAAACAACATTCGCACTACAACAGGGTCAGCATGCGCCTAGTGAGTATGATGAGAGAGCACAGAGCGGGCGTCGCGGTGGCATTTAACCCAAAGCGCTAGGAACCTTAAGTGGCAGACGCAAATCTCGTTTAATTAGCATGCGGGGGAAGCGGCTCGCGCCGCTTTCCCAGCAAGCGCGCCACTTACATGCGGAACTGCAAGGCTTGAGCTGACAACTTCTAAGAGTGCCATAATTTTGCTTGAGAAAGTTTTGGTCATACCTTCGGACAAATACAGGGTGCATTTACCACCTTAATATTGGATTTATTGGATTTCATAAACATTTTTGTTTTGCAAAATGTAGGGTGGTGGGGGGGGGGGGGGGTATATGCCCCCTACAGCCTGAACTACAAGGCTTGAACTCAGAACTTCTAAGAGTGCCATAATTAGTCTTGATCAAGTTTCACTCATGCCTCGAGACAAATAAAAGGTTCATTTACCACCTTCATATGAATTCAATGTTTCTTATTTAGTTGAGGACGAGCAAGTAGCTCAGTCGTTCGGAACGACAGTGGCCGTCCTACCCGCCTAGGTTCAATCCCTCAGATCGGCTGGGTGTCTCACCGGGGTTTTAACCCCAAATAAATTCGGTTGCCTCTGTAGTGCATTTCGTGCCACAACGATAGGTGTTCTTCAAAACACGTGGTGTGTAGTCTGTAGGTCTAGCTTAGTACTAGTGGTGTGTGTGAGTGTGGTGTGCGTGTGGGTGTGAGTTTGTACTCAGTTCAGATATTACAGCTGTACTACCGATCAAGAGGCCTAAAAAAAGTTTCTTATTTAGTTCTAGACCCTCCTACTTTATTGGATTACATAAACAGTAGAATGATATGCACGCCTTGCTGCACCGTTTCCATATGGCGTCATCTTTTTTCTCGTGTATGCACACTTTACTACATTGAACATTGCGCAAGCATTAGAAATTTTGTTCTTTAAAATCTTTATTATGCTGGGGAGAAATTGTAGTACACTCCTAAAATGACAACATAAATCCATTGACATATGCCCCGACTATAAAAAAGAGCGCATAATAAACATATCCTCCTTTTTATGAACAGTAAGAACATCCCTGGTTCAATTGCATTAAGCATGAAACCATGCATGAGTTTATTACAATCTACAAAAGATATAAAGTTATATTCATAAAGGGCCAAGTTCTACACTGCCAGGAAAGCAAAACAAAACTACGAACTTCAGTTTTTCCAGTAGTCATTACATGGGAGCACTAAAACCAGCAAGACAAACGGAACATATATATTGCCCTACGGTCAGATCAACTTTACACAATGATTGGTGAGAAGAGAACGTGTATGTTCTATCACTGAAGCATATTTACCCTAGCCTCCAAACAAATTATCTCATCAAGCTGCAGTTCTATCTTCACCATTTTACTGTACCTAGTACTGGTGAAGTGTGCCAACATGCGTTGATGTCTTGGAAGAGAACGTGTATTATCACTGAAGCATATTTACTCTAGCCTCAAAACAATTTATAGTACCTATGATCCCTGAAGAACCTGCAACATAGTACTGTACACGATAAACTTTGTTATCAAGATCTTCGTTATGAAGCTAAACATTTGTGCATAAGAGAGCCAATGGATTTTGGTCGTATTGCCTAGGAGAAGCATCAACCATCCAGCTCCGCATCAGCTATCACGATGCCAAACAAAACTTATGTAACCAAACAACATGACCATACAAAATCGAACCAAAAACAGTTAGCACACGGACCCAGCTGGTTATCTCGTACAATTAGAATCATGTAAGTATATGTCTCTCGGACCAGGTCTTGACTAACCATACCTGTACGATACATCTTCTTGGCGGTTCCGTTTCTCGATCGCCTAATCTCCAGCGGCGCGGCTGCGCCGATGCGGTCTAATATCCGACACGGCGGCGATCATCTAATCTCCGGCAGCTGGGCGCCTCAGTCGAAACCACCCACAAGGACGCAACGGCTGCTTCCTGCTGCCCTGTCCACCCGCCGACGAGCTGCGGCAATGTTTCACGACCACCGCAACGACGATTTGTCCCAGACATAGTCCCATCAATGGATTGTGAGATTAGGAAACACTGGTATTTGTAATTAGAATGGTGTACGATGAAAGAAAAATTCATACATCTTCTGAACTTTTGAGCTTAATTACTCTGTGCAATGCGTACAACATATGAGACCATTTCCAAGCCTGACAAGCAACTGAATCTCGTTTGGAGAGGGAAACAATGTGGTTTGGAGATTTTTTTGGTGCATTTTTTCTTATAGCGGAGAAGAAAGATAATCCCACCCGGAGGACGCGTTTTCTTCTGTGGTACCGTCATACTGTAGATCCAATACTGTAACAGCCACTGACAGTGGGGCCCAAAAAGCAAAAATTCGTGGAGGAACCACAACGTCCTATTTCATCTGTCACTATGTATTGTACTCACTCCATTCACAAAAGAATGTCGATCTCAAATCTAGCTCAAATTTGCATGTATCTAGACATGTACATGCAAATTTGAGCTAGATTGAGACATCTTTTTGTGAACGGAGGGAGTAGAAGATTATGCTCACAAGTAGTAACAATAACCAACATGGATACATGATTCGATCACTAGTCTCCCCTGGAACGTCATATTGCAATGCACCAACCGTGTGCTAAATTATGTGGTGACGCCACCTCCCCATCTCATGGCCACATAATTTTTTTGAAGAACGTGAAGAGGGCGGTTAGAGAGGCATGCACAAATTTGAGGGGTTTGGCAAAAAATGCATGAGTGGGTCTATTAAAATACTTTGTCACCTTCGGGTGGTCTTTGCATGCGCTCAGTCCATGTAATGATGCGACGGTGACAAGTTTTATGAGATGTGTTTAGACTTATCCTACACTGAACGAAAATGCCAAGTTAAAGGCACTGATTGAACCAAAGTTGGTAGATTAAAGTGTTTCAATATAATAACTGCGAATTATAGGGCCCAGAAACATTTTATCTGCCTATTATTTAGCATGGTTTAGAAATACAAATATTAGGAGAGAGGAGTTTCAAGTTGGTAATAAAACAAGCAACTTTATATCCCAGAAGTTCTCCCTTACTCAGAGTGTGTCCAAACTGCAGGTCAGTAAACCGGAGTGCAGGACCAAAAACTGAATCATCGCCACATTCAGAGGTGTGTGCCCTCCGAAGCTGCAGGGCAAGATTTTAACTCGAAATTGAGTCTTTCTAGCAATAGCAGTCTTACTCCAATGTGAAACATCCACGACATTGATTCTCAGATCACCATACTTGCAGATTATAGTACATGTCACTTGCTCTCCTCAAACTGGCTCAGCTGTCGTCTGCCAAACGAGTCAAAGCCAATCATAGTGTGAAAGTGAACTTTGGAGCTACCAAGCGGTGCATAGGCTCCACCATAACTTTTCAACCTTCTGGTTTCTTTTCCGGGTTTATCTCTCTAATCAAACGTGATCCTGAGATCAACCACCAAACTAACGAATTTCAGCTCTTTTTTTGTACCTATCATGGCATGTCGTGGATCATGTCACGTTCCCACTCATCTCCTGGTAGCTTCCTTGTTCCTGGACATTGACTTGTCAGTATCACATTTACCCGATTTTTTTCCTTTTTGCGGAGACACACTTATTTTAACTTGGCGGTGATTAGGTTTGATGGTGTGACTAGTACTTGTCCGAGCATGCACTGGCGGAGCTTCATGGGGCGATCCTGGGCCGTCGCCCCCCCCCCCCCCCCCCCCCAGCCCATGAAGCAATAGCCTGTTATCTAGAGGTATTTGGCCCATTTTTTACTGAAAATTAGCCTAAGACTTGTATTTTAGCCCCCTCAGCCCATTTTGCACCCCCCCCCCCCCACCCAGGAATCCGGCCCAAGCTCCGCCACTACGAGCATGTATGCAAGGTTACAGTCAGAATATGTACACGTTTTTTCACTGCCTACTCGATAATAGATCCTGATGCTTCCAAATCCTACGACATGAGTGGCTTTAAGTGGCATTACAAAAGCAGTAATAACTAAATGCAGAACTTGCGGAAGTAATATACATGGTGTATGTTGATATGAACCTAGAACCGACCGAGCAATACTTTCTGGAGCCTCACTGAGCAAGATGGCTTCTATGAGAATCATGAGCTTGCTCCATCTATCTTCTCACGCTTAAATAAGAACAATATTACATTAATATTTGTACCATGTGATGCAACAACCGGATGTTTTCAAAAGTTCAGTACTACCATAAAGAACCCATATGCATTCATGTACGGTTGTGAACACCTCAATGAAAAAGCTCCTTACTAAACATTTGAGTTGTATAAATTCAAATTCTCATTGTATTTACTTAGATGACCACATTTTAAGAAAGGTTTTACATTCATGTTATGAACTCACATCATCACTGACGATCATAAATAGACCTAACCAACATATTGTTTGCGGTAATAATCACATGTCGACCAAAAAATGTCGAATCCCTCACGTCGAATGTACATAGAACACGAGAGGATAGTTAGAGGTTTGCACAAACTTGAGGGGTTTCTTTTGAAAAAGCAAAAAAACACGGTATGTGTGGTCGGCAGTTAGTGCTAAATCTAAATAAGTGCAAATTCATGTCTACTAGAACATATCAACCACCACATGGTATGTGTGGTCGGCAGTTATAAGTTAAGTTAATGTTATGATAAAGAACATATCAAGCCGAACTGAGGATACACCAACTTTGCTCGTGTTGCACGTTAATCATCGACGTGGGTCCCATCAAGATAACAAAATGGAAGATAATTTTGCGGATAACCAAACAGAAATAATTCTGTATGTTTTAGGATCCCAATATGGTTAGGGGCATGGATAAATTTAGCGATCACCTCGTTCAAAAGATTTTCTCTAAACTACATGCATATGAGTTGAACGCTACACACACTGGAAATTTTTTGAACAAAGTTACGGAGTACTTCCATAGTGGAACTGGATTACACTAGGAAAATATTTGTCCGCTTTAACAAATACTCACTTCGTTTCATATTAGATGAATCTCAAATAAATATATTTAGATGTAAAATACATCTAGATACATCTATTTGGAGGTCATCTAATATGGAATGGAGGGAGTAAAACTGAAAAAAAAGTTGCTGAGTGAGATTCTGATTGACATCGATTATCATCACCTCAACCGGAGGTGTATGCTCTAAGTTGCAGGTATAAGATTTGTAATTTCAGATGCGAATAGGGGAATTTGGTAGGAATTCATCGCATCTGCACAGAAAGAGCAGTTCGCTTCCCAAGAGTCAAAAGAGAGTCCGTGAGCCTCCGTTCCCCTCCAAGCATCCGCGGCGATGGAATCTTCTCCCGTCGCCGTCGTGACGGTGCCGTTCCCGGCGCAGGGCCATCTGAACCAGCTGCTGCACCTGTCGCTGCTGCTCGCGGGGCGGGGCATCCCCGTGCACCTCGCCGCGCCGGAGCCGCACCTCCGGGAGGCCCGCGCGCGCGTGCACGGCTGGGACGCGGCGGCGCTCCTCGCCATCCGCTTCCGCGCGCTCGACGTCCCGTCCCACGCGTCCCCGGACCCCGACCCTTCCTCGCCGTTCCCAACCCACATGCAGCCCCTCTTCGAGGCCTTCTGCGACGGCGGCGGCGCGCGGTCCTCGCTCGCGGCGCTCCTGGAGGAGCTCTCGGGGTCCCACCGCCGCGTCGTGGTCCTGCACGACCGCATGGCAGCGTTCGCGGCGGGGGAGGCGGCCCGGCTGCCCAGCGCGGAGGCGCTTGGCGTGCACTGCCTCGCCGCGTCCTACAACGTCGGGTGGATGGACCCCGGCCACCGCCTCCTGCGGGAGCACGGGATGGTGTTCCACCCGGCCGACGCCTGCACCACCAAGGAGTTCGTGGCGCTCGCCAAGCGGATGGGCCAGGAGCGCCGCCGCGCGCCCGGCGCCGGCATGGTCGTGAACACCTGCCGCGCGCTCGAGGGCGAGTTCCTCGACGTCCTCGCCGCACAGAGCGCTTCCTCCTCCGACGGTCACAAGCTGTTCGCCATCGGGCCTCTGAACCCACTGCTAAACACCCTCCCCGTCGCGGCCGCGCGGCATGCTCCGGCGGAGCGGCACGAGTGCCTGGAGTGGCTCGACGGGCAGCCGCCGTTGTCGGTGCTTTACATTTCGTTCGGCACGACGTCGTCTCTCCGGGCAGAGCAGGTCTGGGAGCTTGCCACCGCGCTCCGGAACAGCAACCAGCGCTTCATTTGGGCGCTCCGCGACGCCGACCGCGCGGACATGCGCGAGCCCGGCGGGGAGCGCGGGCTCGCGGCAGCGGTGGCATCCCTGCTCGGCGGCGCGTCGTCCCAAAGGACGGGCGTGGTCGTTACGGGGTGGTCACCGCAGCTTGAGATCCTGGCCCACGGCGCGACGGCGGCGTTCATGAGCCACTGCGGGTGGAACTCGACGGTGGAGGCGCTGAGCCACGGGAAGGCCATCCTGGCGTGGCCGATGCACAGCGACCAGCCGTGGGACGCGGAGCTCGTGTGCAAGTACCTCGGGGCGGGCCTCCTCGTGCGGCCGTGGGAGGAGCGGGGAGAAGTCACGTCGGCGGCCGCCATCCGCGGAGCCATAGAGAGGGTGATGCGTTCAGAGGAAGGGGCGGCGGTCCGGGAGAGGGCAAGAGCGCTCGGGGACGCCGTCCGCGCCGCCGTGGCCGACGGCGGGTCGTCGCGCCGGGACCTGGACGACCTCGTCGCTTACCTGACGAGGTGACCGATAGATACTGGATGTGCAGAACAAATTTCCCGATCTCATCAGCTTCTCATTTGCTGAGTTTAGCTCTTTGACGACATCATGTATGTCCTGTCCATGCGCTCACTTGGCAGCTCCTTGGCGTTCACTGATGGATGCTTGAGCCCCCATACCATGCCATATTCTGACAACGCAAATAGATATAGTAGGGAATTAATGTCTTTACCACCTACGGTGTATTTCCTATTAGCACTAGAATAAATACTTCAAAATGGATATCGATTTTATCTGGAGGCTGTGCTGCTGCTGCTAATTTCAGTTCAGTAGTCAGTGAATACAAAGAAAACTTATGGAGTATTTACATTCGACTTTATTTATAGTGAAAAAACAAGCAATTGACTAGTTAGATATGGTTGGGTGCATAAACAAGCACAAAAGACATCTTAGATGTAATTATTCCAGTAATTGTTCTTAAACAAATCACATAATGATAATCGATCCCACTGATATCACCGGTATCTTGTTGAACAAAAAACTTGGCTAATCCAAGATCACCCATATGTGCAATCATTTCACCGTTCAAAAGAACATTGCTAGGCTTCAAATCACAATGCACAATAGGCACTTGCTCATAAGAAGTTTCATCTCAAATGAGTTATGTCCCCCCAAAAAAACCTGCTTTTATATCTGATTATGACCAGGTGATTTCTAAAACTTATCCATGCTAATTATTTGGCATATGGAGACAACTGATCCAATCAGCGGATCTTGGATGGGGACTTATCTTGCACGAAAGAGAGAGTTGATAGCGTATCTCGTATAGTTGTACTACTACAGACACCATTGTTCTGGGACGACTTCTAAGGTCTTGGACTTCGAAGATCTTTGAGACCACGAACTGCATGATTCACTTATTGTTTCGTGTATGTCAAGGTCTGATGCCAGCTTTGCATAAGAATGCTTCTTAGTGATGATTTAACCTCTTTTTTCGAAAAGGGGGGCGGATCCCTGATGTGTACATCAAAATGGTGCACACACCTTTCCGCATTTTATTATCAAATTTAGAATTGATCAAAGTTTACAATTCACGGATCACTTAAGGTGGATACAAAGATCAGCCACTTGAAAATCATAGCTCTAAACATCTAGTCGTCTAGGATGTTGCCACCCAGCCCGACATAATATAGCCCGTAAGACCGTCATCATGCGAGTACATCGTGTATCCAAGAACCCAGCTGGTCCACAGGAATAAGAAATGACAACATTTGGATCCAATAAATTGCCTTGTTGATAACCTGCAAATAATGAGTAGAAAATGTTTTGTTAAAGACAATATCATTGCGGAAATTCCAAATAGCCCAAAGAATGGCCGTTATACCAATCCTAATACGAGCTTTCGTAACTTTATCTACCTCATTCAACCAGCCACCAAAAATATTTGAGACACTAGTTGGTGGGTAGATATTAAAGGTAAAATGCACTAATCTCCAAATATCCCAAGCAAAAGTGCAAGAAATAAACAAGTGCTCAACAGACTCATCTACGTCACAGAAAACACTCCATTGCCGCTTAGCCAAATTATCGTTCGTAAAAAATTATTTGCTATGTAGAAACCACAAAATATTTTAATCTTTAAAGGTATTTTTTAGTTTCCATGTATATTTTCTCAAGTATACCGTATGCTCATTGAGTAAATCCGAATAATAAGACTTGACTGAGAACACACCATTTGTCGTCAATGACCATTTAAACCTATCCGGTTGATCTAAAAGATTGACTCGCATTAATCTCTCAACTAGATGTAACCAAACATATCTAATCTTTCCCATTAAGATTCGCCTAAATAGAAGATTAATAGGAATCAAATTAAGAACATGAGCAACCGTTGAATTCTCATTTGATTCTATAGTGTATAGAAAAGGATATTCATCCGCTAATGAAATATGGCCTAACCATGTATCCTCCCAAAAACGAATTAGCTCTCCGTTACCAAGTATGAAAGTACCACGAGCAAAGAAGTCATTCTTCACTCTCATTAAACCTTTCCAAAACGGTGAGTCTAACGGTTTGGCTTGTACTTATGCTAACATTTTACCACCTAAGTACTTGTTGGTTAGCAACTCTTGCCACACTCCTTGGTTTAATAACTTATAAAGCCACTTACTCAATAGGCATATATTTTTTGTTTCTAGAACCGCAATACCAAGTCCCCTTTGGTCTTTCGGTCTACACACAATGTTTTATTTTGTTAATCTATATTTCCGCTTGATCTGGTCACTTTGCTAAAAAAAATATCGTGACCGATAATAGTCTAGTCTTTTTCGTACCCTTTAGGTATTTCAATGAAGGACAACAAGAACATTGGTAGACTCGTCAACACAAAATGATGTAAAATACGAGAATGATGTGACTTGGTACGGTGAATGTAAAATCATTCTTAAAATGCGGTCATCAAAAGTTACAATAATGTGAATTTAACTTTATACAACCAAAATCGTCTACCAAGTAGCCTTTTCGTTGAGGTGTTCACGTCAATAAATGTACGCACATGTGCTCTTTATGGCAGTAAAATCATCTGGTTGTTGCATCATATTGTATCAAACAATAATGCAATATTGTTCCTATTTAAGTATGAGAACTCAATTCTCAAATTAGCCATCATGCTTACCTGTGGCTCGACAAAGTAGAGCTCCGCCATCGCTAGGCTCATATCAACATACACCATGTACGCAGTGTCCATAGGTTTTGTACTTAGTTAGAGCTGTGTTTTTAATGCCAATGAGCATGTATCATAGGACTTGGAGGCATCGGGATTTCTGATTGTGCTAGCCCAAATTTCTACACAAGGCAACCACACCATGATGTTTCACTATTTGTCAAATCTGGTATAACACCCCTTCGTAGTAGCGGAGCCACCTTCCGGCGACCCCGGGCTCGACTGACAAGGCTCTGTTCAGCAGTGTGTATTAGTGTTTGGTAACAACGTTTTCCGGGGCAAGTTTGCATCGGCATGGGGGTAGTTAAACTTTGCCCAGCCTCCTGCTGCTGGCTAGCTCCGCCACAGCTCATTTGTAGAAGTTGCAATCATACTTGCACAAGTACTCAGTGCTGTTGTTTTTCAGGGACAAGGTATTTGTGCCTTAGGGTAACTTGTTGGCCTCATCCTAATTTTTATTCTGCACAAAAAGAAGTACGAAACGGAAAAAAAAGAAGATAGGCATAAAAGGTGAGGATCATGGGGTTAACGTCAAGAGTATAAGAAAGATGACAGGTGATGGCACTTGGAGTCGAGACAATTTGATTATGGGAAGTTGGGAACATGCCATGATCCGCTACAAAAAGACCTGAAAATTGTTAATTCGGTGGTTGAGCTCAAGATCACCTTTGATTAGAAAGATAACCGAGAGAACAAAAGGATAAGATTGATTCATAGTGGTGTTGATGGATCGTTTAGTAGCTTGAAGGGCAATTTCCAAACTAAATTTGGATTGGACTCATCTAGAACGAGAGCAGCGACTTTTTTGTACTCCGTTTGAGAAGGTATTGACTTCCAATGACTTCCAAAGGAGTACCGAAGATCTTTCAGACTAACTGCAGGGTTAGTTTGATAGTCTATTTCTTTCAAGGATATAAGACTATCCAGCGGCGCCGCACCAAATGAGCCTCCATGCGGCGGTTTTGATTAGGCATGCATGCAGTGACATAAGAGATGACGTCATCTTAGATTCCTCTTATTGATTGAATTAAAAAAAATTATCTCTTTATCCGATAATCCGATTTAAAATCCTCTTTCACCGTTGGCTTAGTTGCGACGATATCTATGAAACTAGATCCCATGTTGATATGTTTTGACAACATTATTTTCCTCCGTAGCTACATATTCTTATAACTAGCCTACCAGGTTATAATAACTTAGCTACCAGGTTTATATGCACCATTTTGCACCAATGTAAGGATGTTTGATACTATTTTATGTGGAATGATACCATCTTTTAGGTCTTGCAAAATGCTTGAAATGTTTCTCTCTAGCTATGCATATCATTGCAAATGTCTAGAAACGTACAAAAACTTATGTGATAACCAGGTATAATTATCGTGGTAACTGTTTGTCGTTAATATGTCAACCGTATTGTTGTAATCCGGTAACTGGTGTGACAGAAAAATTGATCACACTTGATGTATAGTTGTGTTGCAATGTCCAAAAACATGTAAAAACTTATATGTTAATCATGTATAATTATTGTGGAAACTGTTTGTTGCTAATCTGGTAGTTGGTGTCGAAAAAATAATTTCATCAAAACATGTTAACATGGGATCTGGTTTAAAAAATCTCGTCGAGACGAATCTAACGATGTAAACAGATCGGTAATCGGAACAGCGGTTTAGATGAAAAATCATTTTTAATTTTCAGATTTTGCAATTAATGCGATGATGCCATCAATGAAGTGGCAAAGTACTACATGCATGCATGTGCTCCCTCCTATAGGAAAAAGCAGGAAACTAGCCGCCGCATCGGAGGAATTATGTGCGGCGCTTCTATCTAGCTTTTCTCTTCTTTGAACACATAAAAGTGTCAGTTTTGTAAAGCAACCAAATAGTACTACTAAAATGTCCTGTTTTACCACCTGTCCCAATGTTCTGTAAATGATAGGGAATTACTAATATTATTGGTTGCTTGACATTCTTGCCAATATTTTCGACGAAGGACAACAATTTGTCTTTTGTTCATGAGCCACTAAGGATGGAGGCCCTGAGCCACAGTAAGGCCTTGCACAGAGACCAGCCATGGGACGCGGAGCTCGTGTGCATCGTGTGGCCTTGGAAAGAGCGGGGAGAAGTCACGTCGGCGACCGCCATCCGCGGGGCCATATAGAGGGCGAATGGGCGATGCGGTCAGAGGAAGGGGCGGCAGTCCGGGAGAGGGCAAGTGCGCTCAGGGCCGCCGTTCGCGCCGCCGTGGCTGACGGCGGGTCGTCTCGCCGTGACCTGGACGACATCTTCGCTTACCTGACGAGCTGACCGATGAATACGTGACGCACCACTGGATGTGCATCTGTTGAACACTCAACACTCAGCAACACTCAGTCAGCAAAAATTTCCCCATCTCAGCAGATCTTTTGCTGAGTTTGGACATCAACAATGCATGAGGTGAACTTTTGTCATAAAATGGGACCCACAAAGCTTATTAAAATAGCTACAACGTGTAAGGTTAACTTTGCCATAAGCTGGGTCCCATATGTATGTTAAAATACACAATGTAAGAGATCGAAGAAATAGTAAAATATTTTTTATTGCTTATGAACAACCCACAAGTTTATGGGTCGCCCATAAGAAGATTCCCTATGGAGAAGCTTCACTATGTATATGGTCATTCATAAGGATTATTTTTTATTTATAAATGGGCTTAGGGACCGGAAATTCATATTGGAGCCCGGTAGGCCTGGCCATGGGAAGCCCGGCCCGGTCGGCCCGCCCAGGCCCGGCCCGAAATTTTAGGGCCTGGGCCTATGTTTTTAGGCCCGCGGGTGGGCCTGGGCTTGCGTTTTGAGCCCAAAGGATTGGTAGGGCCGGGCCTGGGCTTCACATATGGACGATTTAGGGAAGAAACCCGGCCCACGGCCCGAGGCCCACCTCTATTTTCCGCCAATGGGCCGGGCTTGGGCCTGAATTATAGGCCCACCAATGGGCCTGGGCCGGGCCTGGGCCTAGGTTTTCTGCTGCGGGCTTTTCTGGGCCTGGCCCAAGCCCACCCAGGCCCGGCCCATGGCCAGGACTAGAGCCCGGGCTCATATGCTCCCGTTTTTTTCGGGAGCATAAAAAAATTGAAAAACTTTTCGAAAAATTCCGAAAAAAATCATGCACGTACCTGAGTATGTTACACACGACTGTGACAAATTTAGCACCGAAATGACATCGTATGCTCCCTGTGTAAAAATGACAAAATTCTGACAGAAATTCAAAATTTTGGGTCTCATTTTCTGTCAGAATTTTGTCATTTTTGCAGAGAGCGCATACGATGTCATTTCGGCGCGAAATTTGTCACGGTGGTGCGTAACATACTCAGGTACGTGCATGATTTTTTTCGGATTTTTTTGAAAAGTTTTTCAATTTTTAAAACTAAGGGGCGCATACTCTATGCTCCCCTTAGGGACTACATAATGAATGCCTTTAAGTCTTTAGAGAAGACATCCATGCGCTCACTTGGCAGCTCCTTGTAGCACACGAGTCCACTCTGTAGCTCCTTGTAGCATTGATCGCCATCGCCCAGTTCAGGGGCATAGAGAAGACTCAAGAACAACTTGTGGTCAACTATTTCCATAACACTCTCAGGAAAAGACATCTCAACCAGCTTAGGAAGGCTCATCCCATCGATAAAATGTTCATCACTTTGACTCACTCCACTGGATATTTCCGGCAGAACAATTCCATAGCTATATACGTCACCCTGCACAGATGCTTGAGCGAGGCCCCATGCCGTATTCTGACATTAGATAACTTATATTTCCGTTCCACTTTATTTACAATGAAAAAACAAAAAGTTGATTATTTAGATATGAGTGAATTCCATTTCTTACCCCCTAGTTATGCATTTGTGACACCAATTACCCCATCTAATGTAAGATCATCTTGATTACCCATTTTAGGACCTTTGGAGTCTCTTTTTTGGATACATGTTCATTGGTAAAGGTGTGAGGTGATGATTGAGACTCTAAAATGGCAAAACAACGATATGAAACTGAACATATAGTGAAGAGAAGGCCGGACATTATTATCGATGATACACTCCGATCTTTGCATATTTTAATGTACCACATAGACCTAACATTCCGGCATATTCTAACGAATCATGCAGAATGTCAAAATGAGGTAAAATCTGTTTTACGGTGATTGGGACGGAACCCGCGGTTCCGTCCGGTTCCGTCGTCTATCTTTTTTTAACCGTTGATTATGACATGATTTATTTTAACCGTCGATTAAAACATGATTACATGCCACCATTATCAAAGTAATTGCTATTGGGCAGCCAACTTGGTGGGATAGTGGCGGGGCCTGTTGTGTGCTCGACGCTTCGTGGTGCAGCACTCTCGTGCACGGCGGCTAGGCTTCGTCGTCGTCAAGATCAAAGTTCTACAATACTACACCAGCAGCGGCCGCAAGACCGTCACCCTCGTCCGCCAGCCCCTCAACGGGTACGACGGCAACGCCATCCTTGTCCGCAACAACAAGGGCCACATCGAGGGTCTGGAGCGTCGTGGCTGCAGCAAGCGACGTCACTCGACGATGACGTGTTTGGACGCCGCGCGCTTCCGCCGTGCTTTGCCATGTCCCCGTCGAGGATCTCGTGGACTTGCGCGGTGCGAAGTGCCCGCAGAAGCAGTCGTGCATCTGCATTAGAAGGAATTGGCAGGATCCGAGAGATTTGTGCCTCGTCGGTAACGCCCCTGCTTGGATTTGCGCGTGAGTAATGACGACTTTCTGGCCCTGGCGACAACCATGGCTTGTACTGTGTTCTTGTCGAGGATGGGGAACGCGGATTTAAGGCGGCTAGGCCTGCATGCTGGCCATGGCGGAGTGCAATGGCGACGACGACCAACACTGGCGGTGCTGTCATATTTCTAGGGTGCGGAGTGACGCGGGTGGAGGAGAGCGTGGCTCGGAATCAAGCTCGACATGCTCCGGTTCATGGCGGCCAGGCGACCATGGTCCATGGCGCTCGGACGACCATGGCGCCGGGAGGTTAATGGAAGAGACGGAAGGCGAGGAGATATCTAGGAGATGCAGGATCTCAGTGGTATGGTACCGACCGGATTTTCAGCGAGTAAGCGCGCGACCTCAGCGGAAGAACATGGACTCGCCACGCCGTCGTCGATGCTTTCGGGTTTCCGTGCTTGAGGGAGAAGTTTGTGAATGCCAAGACGCACACCATGGCGAAAGGGATAAGCGGGAGACGGTCCAGTTCACGGGGATGGCCAGCTCGCGCAAATATCGTCCATGGCGATGGCAGGATCGGGGAAGAGAGCTGCGACGGCGAGGAGGCAACACAGCTGATGTCTACGAGCTTGTAGTGCTCATTTCATATAGGTTTGGGTGCGTTTGGTCGACTGGTCATAGGGGAAGAGGGCGACGAACTGGAGCGCGTACGCCTGCACCCGCAACTTCTCCGTGCTGGTCGTCTCTCGCAGTGTTCCATTAATATTTTGTTGCCATATTTCATCGGCGATTGAGGAGAGTGGATAACGTGGGGGGTTATTTTTAGCCTTGAAATTATGCCCTTAAAAAATATAGGTACTGGTCCCAGGTAATTTCGGTACCGTCCCCACATAGTTTTGTTACCGTCACCACATAATTTCGGTACCGTCCCCACACTTTTGGTACCGTCAGGTTCCGTCAGTCTGGTTCCGTCTATTCTACCACCATTAGATCGGACTGATGGACGGTCTCTAAAATTGCCAACCACCGTAAAACTTGTAGGTGTATTTATGATTTTGTCTCACTAAATGAGGTAATAAGTGTCACAAATACACAAATAAGGGGTAAAAAGTAGAATTCACTCGTTAGATATGGTTAGGTGCATAAATAAGCACAAAATACATTTTAGATGTAATTAGCCAAGTAAAAAACTTGACGGGAATTTGTGAGCTTTATTAATTAGGCAACACCATCTTACAATCGTTTGCTACCAGGTTCGACACACAAGTCGGGGTTTGCATTACATAAAAGACCACTAGTTTTAGCTTTGTCTAATTGCGCTAAGACATGCGCAGCTCCGTTGCTCACGCGCTCCACCTTCAAAATCTCAATGGGACTATATATAGACCTTCATCAACTACGGGGCTTCATGGTACAGGCTCCATCACTCCGATCTAGCTTGGTTCCGACTTGAGATCATCTGCACTGCATGCAGGCAATCAGACTCCAAAGTCCCTCTAGACAGGCAAGGGCTTCAGCTTCTTCCGCACTCACACAGTAATTCGTCTTAAACAAATCACAATATCACATAATGATAAGCCATGCTACTTAGATATGTATGTTAGCAAAAATCATGTTCCTAGGTGAATGTGGCCAATAGTGCCGAATGAGAAACCATGGTATCTTGGTGAACGGAAAACTAGGCTAATCCAAAATCACCCACATGTGCAACCATTTCACTGTCCAAAAGAACATTGTTAGGCTTCAAATCAGAATCCACAATAGGAACTTGCTCATAACATTTTTCATCTCAAATGTATTATATGTCAAACAAAATATGCTTTTATATCTGATTCTGAACCAGACGATCTCTAAAACTTATCCATGCTAATTATTTGGCATACGTAGACAATTGACATCACACAACGCATCCAACGAACCAAGTCGCCGTAAAGTAGAAAGAAGATCGGATCTTGGTTGGGGACTTATCTTGCACGAAAGAGAGAGCTGATAGCTACTGATTTTTTAGACCACAAACTACGGGATTTGCTTATTGTTTCATGTACTACCTCCGTCCCAAAAAGGATGTCATTTCTTTGTCTAAATTTGAATGTATCTAACCACTAAATAGTGTCTAGATACATTCAACTTTAGACAAAGAAATGACATCCTTTTTGGTACAGAGGGAGTATATAAAGGTCAGATAGCCAGCTTTGCATAAGAGTGCTCCTTAGTGATGATGTGACTTGGTATGGTGAATGTAAAACCTTTCTTACAATGCGGTCATCAAAATTACTAACTAGAATGTGTTTTTGACTTTATACGACCAACGTTTACCAAGTACTCCCTCCGTTCCTAAATATAAGATATTTAAGCATTTTTTTTTCTTCCGTATCTAGACATGTTTTAGTGTAAGATTCGTTTGAACCTTGCACTAAAACATGTCTAGATACGGAAGGAAAGAAGAGATGCTTAAACATCTTATATTTAGGAACGGAGGGAGTAGCTTTCTTGTTGAGGTGCTCAAAGCAATACATGAACGCACATGTGCTCTTTATGGCACTAAAAGCATCTGGTTGTTGCACCAAATGGTATCAAACATTAATATAATATTATTCCTATTTAGGTGTGAGAAAATAGGTGGAACATGCTCAGAATTCTCAAAGTAGCCATCATGCTTACCGGAGGCTTGACAAAGTAGAACTTAGCGATTGCTAGGCTCGTATCAATATACACCATGTCCGCAATTTCCATGAGTTCTCCACTTAGTTAGATCCGCTTTATAATGTATCATAGGATTTGGAAGCATCGGAATTTGTGATTGTGCTAGCCCCAATTTCTACACAAAGTGACAACACCATGATGTTTCACTTGATCTCATTTCTCGTAAAACAATTCTTCATAGAAGCTGCAACCATGCTCAGATAGGTAGTAAATCTACCGCTATTGTTTTCTAGGGACAAAGTACGTGTGCCTTAGGATAGCTTGATGGCTCCATCCTAATTTTTTGTTCCGCATAAACATAAGTACGGATCCACAAGAAGAAAATATTGGAAAAAAAGATGAGAGTCGTGATGTTTTTTAGGGAAATGTGAGGATCATGAGGTTAATGTCAAGAGTACAAAGTACAAAGAAGCTGATAGTACAGTCGATGGCACTTGGAGACGATACAATTGGAACATGCCATAATCCGTCACAAAAGGACCTGGAAATCGTTAATTTGATGGTTGAGATCAAGATCACCTTTGATTAGAAAGATAACCGAGAAAAGATAAATAAAATTGATTTATGGTGGTGTTGATGGATCATCTGGTAGCTCAAAAGGCCGCTTTCATACTGAATTTGGATTGGACTCATTTGGAACGAGAGCTGCGACTTTTTTATACTCCGCTTGAGATAGTATTGACTTACAATGACTTTCAAGGCACCGAAGATTTTTAAGGCTAACTGCAGGGTTAGTTTGGTGGTCTATTCCTTTCAACTCATAAAAATGTTAGTTTTGTAAAGCAACCAAATAGTAATAAAATATACCGTTTTACCCTCTATCCTAGTGTTCAATAAATGACACATGATTACTAATATTATTGGTTGCTTGACATTCTTGACAATATTTTTGATGAAGGACAACATTTTGCCTTCTAATTATTCTTTAGGAGGAGTAAAAATAATACGAGGTTGACATGATTACAACTTTCTTAAAAACAAAAGGAAGAAGCTAAAACTATCATAATAAGGAGAACCACCAAAGTCAATGAATAGATAGAAAATGGCAAAAAGACCCGAACTGCTCAGTTTATTGAGAAAAAGCTGGCGAAAACGTGAACAACAGCAAGCCACACCTAACACCACAAACACCTACGAGACGCCAGAAGGCGGAGCACACGACACCCACAGCCGGGCACTCGAACCTGTACTACTCATCTGACGCATAACGCAAATTGGAGGTGGTCTCTACTGCACACCGCCGTATAAACTTCATTTGCCTTCTTTTTAACCGTTCTTATGGATACCGAATACATTCATCAGGTCGTTACATCTACTCTATTCCATCGTTTATTCACATGTCAACGAGGTCTCACTTCCTATTTTATTACGTAATGACTTCTAAATGACATGAGTCTGAGGCTACCTACCAATTGGATTATCCGGGGTTGGAACAATGTGCGTTACTTCCTACCTAGTGTATACAAAGTCGGAAGAATGTGTACAAGAGTTTCCTACTCCAGCGCAGTCATGACTAATGTGACTAGTATTAGTCCGAGCATGTACACAAGGTCTGACAAATGATGTACAAAAGTTGTCTGTGCCAGCGCATTCATGAATTTTGATGCTTCCAAGTCCTACGGTAGTACGGTATAAGTGGGTTTCAATGCCATTACAAAGCCAGTTAATTATAAGTAAGTGGATAACTTGCGGAAGTAACATACATGGTGTATCTTGAACCTAGAAACGACCGAGCTATACTTTCTCGAGCCTCACTAAGCAAGATGGCTTTTTTTAGAATCATGATCTTGTTCCATCTATCTTCTCACGCTTAAATAGGAACAATATTACATTAATTTTTGTACCATGTGGCGCAACAACCGGATGTTTTCAAAAGTTCAATACTGACATAAAGAACACACGTCATTCATGTAGGGTTGTGAAACCTCAATGAAGAAATTTTCTTCATATGAATTCAAATTCTCATTCTATTTACTCTAGATGACCGCATTATAAGAAATATTTTACATTCAAGTATCAAGTCGACATTGATATACACCATGTCCACAATTTTCATGAGTTCTACACTTAGTTAGATCCGCTTTATAATGTCACTGAGATGCAAATATACCATAGGATTTGGAAGCATCAGGATTCAAGATTGTGCGAGCCCAAATGTCTACACAAAGTGACAACACCATGGTGTTTCACTCGATCTCATTCCTAGTACATTCATAGAAGCTGCAACCATGCTCGGACAAGTAGTAAATACTACTGCTATTGGGGGTGGAGTTTTGGCTCACGGGAGCATATGCTCCCTGTTTTTAAAATGCATTTTAAGAAAATTTTGAAACTTCAAAAAATTCATACAAAAAGTTCTGTGCGTGCGTCTCGACATTCTATATGCTCACGAAGTCGTTTCACGGAAAACCGATATTTCTTGTGTCATGTGTAAAAAAGATAAATTTTGATGCTAACAAAAGGCTTTTTACAAGACATTTTTTTACACAGGTAAAAAAAATATCGTTTTTCCGCGAAACTTATTGTGCGCACATAGAACGTCTAGATGTGCGCGCTCTATTTTTGTTCAGAATTTTTTGATTTTTCAAAATGTTTTTCAGAGTGGTGGGAGCATATGCTCCCAAGTTCCGAAACGAATTTCCGCTACTGCTATTGCTTTCCAGGGACAAGGTACTTGTGCCTTAGGATAGCTTGATGGCCCCATCCTAATTTTTTGTTCCGCGTAATAATAAGTATGTATCCACAAGAAGAAGAAAAGATAGGCAGAAAATATAAGAGTCGCAATGTTTTTTTAGGGAACTGTGAGGATCATGAGGTTAATGTCAAGAGTACAAGGAAGCTGAGAGTATAATCGATACAATGGGAACATGCCATGATCCGTCACAAAAAGACCTAAAAATCGTTAATTTGATGGTTGAGATCAAGATCACCTTTGATTAGAAAGATTACCGAGAAAAGATAAATATAAGATTGAGTCATGATGGTGTTGATGGATCGCTTGGTAGCTCAAAAGGCCACTTTCAAACTGAATTTGGATTGGACTAGTTCAGAGAGAGTTGCGACTTTTTTGTTCTCCGCTTGAGATATTATTTGACTTACAGTGACTTTGAAGGTACCGAAGATCTTTCAGGCTAACGAAAGGGTTAGTTTGGTGGTCGATTTCGCATAAAAATGTCCAGTTTTGTAAAGCAACCAAATAGTAATAAGGTATTTTTACCCGTCCTAGTGTTCTATAAATGACAAAGGATTACTAATATTATTGGTTGCTTGACATTCTTGACAATATTTTCGAGGAAGGACATCAATTTGTCATTTAATTATTCTTTAAGAGGAGTAAAAATAATACGAGGTTGGTGTGATTACAACTTCCTTAAAAACGAAAAGAAGAAGCTAAAACTATCACAATAAGAAGGACGAGGGCAAGATGAATGACAACAATATGGGCCTATAGTGATATTTAGAGACAAACCTAAAAAAATTGTAGATTTCGAAGACTCGACAAAAATTGAGGAGGCCTTCAATTTTCATCATCATCTAACCTTGAGCGATGGTTGGTCTGGTTGCGACAACACCCCTCACAAAGATAGGGAAGGTTGTTATATATGAGTGATTTGATTTGAGGTTGGATCACATAGTCACTAACTCGGCTTCGGAAAAAAACATCCAACTCTTTCACAACAGTTGAACAACGAGAATAATCAACTCTAAACTTGTATATTTTTTAGCAACATACTGCGGAAGGCTTCAGAAAAAACATCCAACTCTTTCGTAACAGTTGAACAACGAGAATAATAAACTCTAAACTTGTATATTTGTTAGTAGCATACTGCGGAACCTCACAAATTGAAAACACAAAGACCACAACCACCGGCTTGTTGGATCAAGCTTTACCTCTAAAACCCACTTCTTTTATCACGGAGATTTAGTGAATCCTCGATCTCGAGCCACAATTGACCTAGTCTAAATGTTCTTGCGCCATCTACGTACTCTCTCGACTACGCATCAGCGTGAATTCTCCTTTTGTATCATTGAGAGTTCACCGACGCAAATTTGACATCAATTTGTTCTCTGTATAAAGAAAAAATAGGCGTCGTGCACAAAAATAATAATATATTTTTGTCAAAGAGATAGAAACTGGGGACGTACTCGAAAACCTAACGGTCGGGACAAAAGCCTAGATGCTGCGAGAAATCATTCACCGGTTCCCCTCTCCTTTGTCAGCTGATCTGGCGTTTGAGGTGAGGGAAACCCCGAAGCTACGTCTCATTTGCAGTTTATTTATCTTCAACGCCAGATTTTTTTCTTGGTGGCGGCGTCACGATGAAAAATTTGAAGTTGCATAGAATAAGACTACCGTGACTCTATCTTCATCCTAGTGTTGTTGTCGTGGCTTACGCGACTGACATCGGGGAGCCTATCATGTTCTATTCCGACAAATGGTTGGTCGTAAATTTTATCGTTTGGCATTTTTCTCAGCCTTGGCTGTCTTGGCGGCAATAGTGCCTAGTTTTCTCGAATTCTATTCTTTGTGGTCGTCAAGTTCTTCTCAAGAAGTATGATGCTCAATCAGCGGTTATACAATATGCATTACAATGGTTGAACCCTCGAATATGCTCAAAGATCTCGAAATGATCTTCCAGTTCCGGGGAGAATTCGCAAACTTTATTTCCATAACCCTGTGTTTGGATGTCGGAAAGTTAGCTCGGAATTGAATTACCCTGAAAATTCCAAATCCAAGTTGGAAAGGAAATGGCCTCATTTTCAATTCCGTTGTTTGGATGTGTATAGAATCTGTTCTATGGAATCACAGGGCAGCCCCAATTCCAAATCATGTTTGGATGTCACATGGAATTGAAAGTGAGAAGGGGATGAGGAGAGCAGGGAGCTGCCACCATGGACCTCCCCGCTGCCGCCAGGGAGCGCCCGCCGAGGCCGCCAAGGAGCCGCCGGGGAGCCGTCCCATGGACATCCCCGCCAGGGAGTCACCGCCGGTCGATTTAGGGTTGGGCGTGGCGGCGTTTCGAGGTGGCCGGAGCAGCGGCGGGTGGAGGGAGAGAAGGGAAAGAGAAGGGAGGGGGAGAGGAAAGCTTGGGAGGGCCGGGGAGCCGCCGTCGCACCCCATACCGCGGCCGCGGCCGCTTCCCCTGCCTCAGGTGGCCGCCGTTCTCCCATCTAGGGTTTGCAGGGGTCAGGGCGGGGGCGTGGAGGGGACGCGGAGAGGGAGCGCCATGGGAGGGGGAGACGGCGGCGACGGATGCGGAGAGGGGGCGTGGAGGGGACGCGGAGACGGCGACGCCATGGGAGGGGGAGACGGCGGCGACGGGTGCGGAGAGGGGGCGTGGAGGGGACGCGGAGACGAAGCTCGGAAATGAACGAGGCCACTTAACACAGGCCGCGGGCGGGCATGGAATTGGGCCGCGTTTCCACGGTCCAATTCCTAAGCCAGTCCAAACAACGGAATTCGGTCCAGAGATTCCAAACAGGCAATTCCGAGGCCCAATTCCGACATCCAAACACAGGGTAAGGGATTTTGTGGAGTTTTCCCGTATTTCGACCGGAGAATCTAACATAAACATTAGTGTCTAGATTATGACAAAAAATGATTGTATCTCCCGCCTCAATATGTTGAATGATATTAGGTTCTCACTTATTGGGACAGGCGACTCAATCGACTGTTCAAACTCTTTGAGGTAGTACAACCCTGTGCAGGTTTGCTGTTTTAAGATTTGTTTAATTGGATTGTGGAGAAAACGTCAATATGCAAGAGGATGAGTTAGAGACGACGAACTTTGAAGATTTTTTCTGTAACTTTTAATTTTATCGGAAAATCTTTGTTATTCAGTGTGTTTTACATGTTAAAAGGAGTTAGTTGTAATCATGTAGATACGATCCTAGCCGGTATAGCTAAACCCAATAGATAGATTGATAAGCTTTTGGTTAGTTGTATCCTAACAACTTGTAACCTTAGCTCGTTGAGCTATATATATAGGGTCTGGCTAACGCTCAGCTGACTGAAAATTAGCTTAATTCTCGGTCAGCTAACGTCATTCAAGTAGATTTAGAGCAAAACCAGGTAGAAATGCATACAGTAGTCAAACGTCGCTATCGCTTAGCAGTTCCTATAAACAGACAAAACAGACACGGGCTGCATGCATGTGCTCGGGTGTGACATGCACCCATTTTTCTTTTCTTGGCTTACGGAGCTGTAGGGTAGGCTATATTAGATTCTCTTCGCTCTTTTCTAACGGAAGCCAACGAAGGATATTATACAAATGAGAGACAATTTTAGAAAAAATAGTAAATGACAAACAATAAGGAACTGATATTTTCAGTTGTGGATGGAGTTGTAACTGAGATTTTTTCAATTACGGGTAAGGTTGCAACTGAGATCTTGCAACTAGGATTTTCCAGTTATGGGTGAGGTTGTAACCGTGATTTTTTAGTTGCGACCGCACTTGCAACTGAGATTTTTTAGTTGCGACCGCACTTGCAACTGGGATTTTCCAGTTGCGGGTGAGGTTGCAACTGGGATTTTTCAGTTACGACCGCACTTGTAACTGAGATTTTTTAGCTGTGATCGCATTTGCAACTGGGATATTCCAGTTGCGGGTGAGGTTGCAACTGGGATTTTCAGTTTCGACCGCACTTGCAACTAGGATTTTTCAGTTGCGACCGCACTTGCAACTGAGATTTTTCAGTTACGGGTGAGGTTGCAACTGAGATTTTTCAGTTGTGGGTGAAGTTGCAACTGAGATTTTTCAGTTGCGGTTGCACTTGCAACTGGAACTTTTCAGTTGCGGGTGGGGTTGCAACTAAGATTTTTCAGTTACGACCACACTTGCAACTAGAAAAAAATCTCAGTTACAAACTGACTTGCAACTCGAAAACTTAGTTACGACCCCACTTACAACTAGAAAAAAATTCATAAATATTTAAATTGCATAAGTAAGTTATTTTTATTGAAAATATTTTTTATGCATAATATTGACGAGGAGCAACCACACAAAGTCAACTCGGTCCCTAGTTCCAAAAAAGCCAACTCGGGCCATTCCAAACACCTGCATGCATAGATAAAAACACACAAAAAATATACACAAAGGGAAAAGACCGTAGACAATGCGGGACAACATCAGACTCACAATGGACAAAGCCCATAGAGCAAGAGCAGCGTATGTCGTTTCCCTGCTCGGAAGCCCCTCGCCCAGAAAATAAAACAGACTAAACTAGCACTACGTGCACGAATCTCCACCACATATGACGGTTGAAAAGTTGACTGAGAGTTAAGTTAATTCTCAGTCAACTAAGAATTAGCAAAACCGATATATATATGAAGCTAACGCCGATACGTGAAGGTACGGCACAAATCAATCTCTCTCTTGTTTTTTTTATATTACATTCCGATCCGATATAATTTGATTATTTTGTTAGAAAAAAATCTCTTCACACTATATTTTACCCTTCTTAATAAAATCCGCGTAGGCATAGCGATTCTTTCTTAACAGAAAGGTAAAATAATGGGAAACACTTTCCATCATCCGGGGGATGGAACCAATCCATCGTCCGGGTCGCGCTGGCATGCACGCGTCCACCAAGGAGAAGAGATGAAGGGCCCCACCACGTTCCCTCGCTTCTTATCCTTTCCTTCTATGTCCACATTTTCCCCTCACAGTACACCGCCACCGCTCCATCCGCCACCACCCCACCCATGCGCCGCCGCCGTCGCCCCCCTTCGCAGGGCAAGGAGACGTTTCTCCGACGACGCCCTCCTCCGCCGAACAAGCAAGCCGCCGTCCCTATTCCCCACCTCTCCATCGGCAACACATCTGCCCCGTCCACGACGAGTTCTTCCTGAAGCCATGGTCGTCCTCCGGCGAGCTCGTGCTCGAGCCACTCGCTTCGCCTCGTGCCCGAGCACGTCGTCGCGCGGCCTCGACCTGATCCAGCCATTGGGCGAGATCGAGCTCGTCTACTCGCCCTCGGCAAGCATCGGTGCTACGACCGACCGGTGGCAGTGCTACCAAAGGCCGGAGCTAGTGCTACAAGAGTCTAGCGGCGATGCTACCACCACCAGGCCGCGGTGCTACCTTGGGCGGCGCTGCTGCCGACGGCCAGTGGTGCTCCTAGAGGCTATCAGGGATGCTACCTACGACGTTAGGTGTTGCTACCACAAGCTATCAGGGTATGCTACTTTGACAGTGGTGATGTGCTGCTCCTGTCCCTGGCTCTTCTCCTCCGTCGACACCGATGCTACAATATAACATTTTGTTTGCTACAATTATTCTGTGGTTTTGCTACCGTAGCATAAATATCTTGCTACGCGGTCTCCGGCGAGTCTCATCGGATGGCCTCACTGGAAATGTTTTTGCTATGATGCTACAATATAACATTTTTTTTTACCATAATTGTTCTGTGGTTTTGCTACCGTACAATAAATATTTTGCTACGAGGTCTCCGGCGAGACCTCCGACGAGGTCAGACTTTTTTTTTATGTTTTCGGGATGAACCGTTTTTTGGTACAATGCAGCAAAAGCGGGATGTTTTGTAGCAAATACGGGATGTTGCGTAGCAAAAACGGAATTGACCTATTTTCGTGGACACGTGTCAGCAGGAGGACCCGGGCTGGAAAATTTTGAGCCCGGGGACGCTCAGCACGTTCCAAAAATAATTCCCGAGGATGTACAGCTTTTCCTGAGAATAACACTCCAACGTGTGGCAAGCAGCCAAGCAGACAGAACGACTCATACGAGACTAGCGCCCAGAGTCGCCGGAGCAAGAGGAGAGCCGCCATGGGGACGGAGAGGAAGCCGGAGGCGGAGAAGGAGATGAGGGAGTGGTGCGTCGCGCTCCCCAAGGTGGAGCTCCACGCTCACCTCAACGGCTCCGTCCGCAACTCCACCCTGCTGTCAGTACCGCTCCCTCTCCCCTCCCCTCCCCAACCCCCCGGTTCTTCCTATCCTCCATTTGGTAGTCATGGCCTGTTGACCCGAGGGTAGAGCAGTGCGATTTGAGTTCGTACTAGCGATTTGGGTTCCGTCTGTCTGCTTTCCCGGCCTAGGGGACAACGTCTGCTCCCGTTACCCCGGACTGTTTTGCTGGACTATCACCTGTGATTTATCATCTGATACTGTACTGACAACCTAAGATTTTCCAAAGCTATCATTTCGTAGATGCCATCTGCACACTGATACTGTACCTTGAAAAGATGCCATCTGCACACTGATACTGTAGCTTGAAAACGTGATAGATGCTCCCTAGCTACTTAAAACACCTACGGTTTATCATGTACCACCAATTTTACCACCATGGTGATGATTTAAGACGCAACAACTGCTTTTCCTTAAACATGCACAGTAACATATTGTAGAACATCTGTGATTTCATCATGTGCCATTCATTTGGCAGTATTCATTCTATTTATGTATTCTACTTTATTTTAGCTTGTAACAATGCTACTGCCATCTTGACATGTTAATTATGTCTATCGAGATGGCAAACAGACATGTTTATTGGGGGCAATTCTATATAAAAACTCTTTCATATTTCTTGCTTTTACAAATTTTCACATTCTCGTGTTGTCATTCTTTGAATAGAGAGCTCGCGAAACAGCTAGGCGACAAAGGACTCATTGTCTTTGAAGATTTTAAAGATGTGATCACGAAGAGTAAGTAGACGATTGCAGTTTTTAATGCAGTTACCTACTCGTAAGTCACATAAAAACATATTATGAACGGAAGATGCACATCTCCGATCTTTTTACAGTTTATCCTACTTTTGAACAAATTTATCTAATGGATACTTCATACTTACGTTTCTCTGTCGTAATATTTGTGACGCTTGAAGCCTTAAATTCCATGCCTGCTTATTGACTCTGGTTTTTTCTTCTTTAAACAGATGACAGATCTCTCCAAGAGTGTTTTAAGCTCTTTGATTTGTTTCATATACTTACGACTGACCATGATACAGTAACAAGGATCACCAAGGAGGTGTGTTAATCGTCAATTTCACACTATTACGTACTGTTATACACAACAGTTAATTGTGCAGACAAAACTAAAACAGGTCGTGCGAGACTTTGCTGCTGAGAATGTTGTGTATTTGGAAATAAGAACAACACCTAAGGTACTACTTTTAAATACTTTTTTCCGTATTAATTTGCAATTTATGAGTGTATGGTGGAGTGAGCTAACTAGTTTTGTGTTTCTCTGCTCCACCTAGAATAATGAAGGCAAAGGGATGACCAAGCGGTCTTACATGAATGCTGTTATTAAAGGTCTTAAATCTGTTGAAGACGTGGATGTTGTTTTATTTGATTCCAACTTAAGAACAGATAGAACATTAAGTTGTATACCTATGGGTGATTTGGCTGGTGACACAAAGAAAAAGAAGATGTATGTTAGGCTCCTTTTAAGCATTGACCGCCGTGAGACAACTTCGGCAGCATTGGATACTGTATGATGAAACATTCCACTTTAGTTTATACTCTGAACAAATCTTGGGACAATATCGAATAATTTTCTTCCTTTCACCAGGTTAATTTAGCCATGGAAATGAAGGACCAAGGTGTAGTTGGCATCGATCTCTCGGGCAATCCAGTTGTAGGTGAATGGTAAGAAATATTTTGCATCTGGCTTGAACTAAATGAAGACACGTTAATTACTTATGTGCTAATATGCCGCGGTACTTTCTAAATTTGTTAAGGGAGACATACTTGCCTGCTCTAGAACACGCTAAAGAGCTGGGGATCCCCATCACAATTCACTGTGGTGAGGTATGAAAACACATTCGGACAAGTTCCGAAAACACTGTTTCCTTATTATCATTATTTTCTTGAAGCACCATTTGCAAACATTTACATATATTATTTGAGCAACGAAAGTAGAGCTTACTGGACAACAGGTACCAAACAGGAAGGAGATCCAAGCAGTACTAGACTTCGGCCCTCAAAGGTTGGGCCATGTCTGCTGCCTCAACGACGAAGAATGGAAGAAGCTCAAGTCATCCATGATTCCGGTGACCTCTTTATTTTCTGCCTCAGGTTTCATTATCTCTAGCTATTCTATGCCACCCATCCTTTACTTACTTCCGAGACAAAATTCTGCAGGTGGAGATATGTTTAACCTCAAATATTATGACCGGAGGCACCCCTTCTCTAGAGCTTCATCACTTTGGTCTGTCCTTCACAATGTAGAACCCAAAATCCTTGACAAAAAAACTAACTCCAGCAAGCATCTTAACGCTCCGAGTTTCTGAATTTGTGCAGCTGACCTGTACAAGGCGAAGCATCCCCTATCTGTGTGCACCGACGATTGTGGACTCTTCTCAACAACCCTCTCAAATGAGTATTACCTCCTTGCCTCTACCTTCGGTACGCTCATTTCTCTTAGACACAGAACCTGGGAAATCAGAGTTTATTCTTCATTCCAAAAACATATGCTTTCCTACGGGCATTGTACACTGAATTTGACGTGTGATTTGTCAGGTCTTGGCAAGGATGAGTTGTTTCGGCTAGCTCAGGGTGCGGTGGAGTTTGTGTTCGCGGATGTCGAGGTAAAGAAGTCCCTGAGGGCGGTATTCGAGCATGCGGTGGCGGAGAGACTCGCGATGTAGGCTCCATCGGCCTTGCTCTCCAGTGTGTTAGTATTTTTGTATCAAGACCACGCAAGAGAAATGTGTGCCTTCTGTATTAAGATGGAGAGAGAACCAGTGTGTTACTATTAAGAACCGTAGTATTAATCATGTGCTGTCAGTATAGATCAGGAGGAGGTGAGTAAAAATCTTATGCACGCTGTGTGCCCCTGCCGGATCAAATTCAGTTGCAGCTGTTGTCAAGGGAAGGGACACGTCTCGTCCGTTGATTGGAGTTCCGATCCGAAACAACCTAGGTTTTAGCTGGCTATATATGCAGCCCTCCCGGCCCTAGGCTTTTCTGAGCCTCCCATCCTGACGAATAACACAGCCTAGGTGGTGGAGATGAATCAGGAGGAGGCAACGTCCGTACCAATGCTTGTATGGAGAAGGTGCGAGCTGAAGATGCCAGGATCCTTGAGCAGTACGAGCTCTTCGGCTGCGCCTACACTGAGGCCAAGGTGTCTCTGCCATCGACGAGGAGAAGATCCGTCGCTATCTCCCGACGTGGCCGGCGGCGGCATGAGCTTCTGGAAGAAACTTCAGAGTTCATCTCTGTCAATTTGATGCTCCTACACATAGTTTGATGCTCGTAGGAATATTCCCTGTTTCCGGTATGAATGAGCAATAAATTTGTACATATATCAAAGTTTGTGGACACTGAACCTTAGATCGTCGACTTATATCCTTGACGAACCACATCGGTTGTGTGTGGTCGACGCACAACCTCAGCAACTCCGTGTGGTCGACGCAGGCCGAAATCCTAGCGCCGCGGCGCCCACAGCGACGAGGTGTTCGAGGCGCTCTGCTCGTACCGCGACTCCAACCGCTGCTGGGCGCACGGCGTGCTGCTGTTCCGGAACCCGGCCACGACGACGTGTGCTCCTCTGCAGGGAGTCAGGCGCGGGTGCGAGGTCAGGTTCCGCAAGGACGGCGGTGTCGAGAAGCAGTACGGGGCGGCGGGCTCCAAGACCTCATCCGCATCGTCACGGAGCTCAAGCACTAGCAGGTGGGACTCACGTCCCCGTCAGCTCGCCTTCCACATGTGTTGCCTACCCATCCTTGCAGATAGGCCCCACCGGTCAAAATGCTTTTAGACATTATTTAGCGCGATCTGTTTCCCCTCGTTACACGAACAATAATTTTTTTTTAATTATCAAGATCAGTACTCAGCGCGAATTATAGTATTTTTTGTAATTTACGTAGAATATTACTTATGTTCATATTATCAATGGGTATATATATGTTCTATCTAGTTTTTCTGGCGCATGCTTCTTATCGGGCATCACTTTCTTACCTAGGCTGCCGAACTGTATTTTTTTGCGAGTTTTGAATTGCTTTCGTTTTTACTCGGGTGCTTGCCACGGTTGTGTTGTCGTATCCTACTTGCAGGCTTCGATGTGCCCAAAAATTTCTTTTGTGTTTTTGTTTATTTGTCTTTTAGATTTTCACTTCCCTTCTTTTTTTTACAGAAAGAAAGGTCTAAAGTAATGTTTCTGAAGCCGAAGATATTTTAATGTCTTTTTGACACAATGTTAATGTACTTGCCTTGATGATTCATTTTTTTTTCTTGTTCATCTCCCTTGGTATTATATATATATATCGATGGATTTTTTAATTGTAGATAACTTTTTTTGTGTAAAATATGAGAAGACTACTCAAACTCAGATTTGTTGATTCTTTTGCCATTGTAGAGTAATCTGGTGTTAATGAAGGTTAAAATTGTACTTATGTTTTGAATATATGCTAGAATTTTATTAGAAGATCGAACACTAAGTTTTTGTGACGACTTATGTGTAAACATCCTTTAGTTAGTGATGGCCGTTGTGATTCATGTCAATGGTTGTGGTTGATTGTACTCCCTCAGTATCAAAATATAAGATGTTTTAGTATTTGACTTTTAATCCGTATCTAGACATGTTTTAGTGCAACTGTGCAAGGTTCACATGAATCTTGCACTAAAACATGTCTAGATACGGATGGAAAGTCAAATGCTAAAACATCTTATATTTTGATACTGATGGAGTACATCATAGTAATTTTTCATGAGTTTGGACCGTATATATATATATATATAAGGAGGGGACGAGTCTAGCGATTCCACACTAACTTATTTATGAGAAGCAAGGACAAAAGCCTAACTGAGTTGTTATGTTAGTGTGTAGCCTGTCCTATGTGATGTTGGCGCTATATATTTGACTTTTGGGTGTTACATTATATGACTGTTTTGTTGGATCTAGCTATCTCTAAAGTCCAAAGGACTGATATTCTTCTATTATTTTAGATATTGTTGCTTTGAGAGCCACGTATTTTTGGTCCAGCCTCTGCTTATGTACCCATCACAATGACGTCTCATCAGTGTCCACTAGTTATCTAGGTGCTTTAGATTGTCCAGTGGGGTATCACACAGATTTAATTGAATAGTTGGAGTTATATCATGGATTGTTGTATCCCTGCTTGTTCCATAATCACAGTTGGGATTAACAGTATATTAAAAAACAGTTATGCACTATAGTAAAGTACTCCCTCCGATCCATTAAAATGTCGCTACTTAGTACAAAGTTTGTACTAACTTAGTACAAAATGAGCGACACTTTTTATGGATCGGAAGGAGTAGCTTATATTTCAAGGATTTTTTTATATCAAAATATTTATGACCCCTCAAATTGTCCAGAAAGGACAGTACATAATGATGTGGATGGAGACCCTTTGCAAAGCACGTCTGAGAATGGTAGCAAGCCTAACTCTGACTAAAGAAAGTACAAGAAAACCCTCTCGCATCATACTATTTTTTATATGAACTAGAATAACGTACTTTCTGCTTATACTTCCTTTCTTTTCCTAGGTTTCCTGTTGCTTCACCGGTAACACATAAAATTGAGCAATTTATGCTGCCTATAAGGCAGTAGTTAAGTTGTACACATGAAGCCTTCTGGTTTAAGAGTGTAGAGTATCATTTATTCCTGCTTGTGTTTGCTGCCAGTGATGAACTATATATAAAGGCTAAGAGTTGCGTGCATGAATTAAAACCCTAGCCTGCAAATTTTGGAAAAGTTGCATTAAAAACAATAAGCCGTAATATTTTTCGTGGTTTAAATTGATGATACCTTGCTTCAAAAGGCTGTGGAGAAGACATGAGGCGGATTATAACTTATTAGCAACATAGTGCCTCTAGATGACTGCTAATATGTTCTAGGCTAACCACTATGAGATTATTGTTTGAGGTTAACCACTAAAAAGCTGCATTTACCGACAGAGAATTGCTGCTAAACATGCATAGAGAATGGTAGCGATATATTAACTTACAATCATCAACAACGAGCCAATATGGTAATATTCAAGTAGCAGAATAGTAGCTTGGCTTCTTAGCAAATAAGTAGCATTACACTCATACAGTAAAAATAGGTCACTTTTGTACCTCAAATAGTGGGACCAGATGAAATCAAAAGAACATTTGGTGCAGATGGAATGGTACTTGGACGGCTTCACCACCCATCTGTTGAATCTCCCTCAAATACTGCTTCAACGTCTATCACATACATGACGATGAGATGGAGGGTCTGTGCAATTGTTCCCTTGAGGTATGACTCAGGGTTATCCACCTCTCCAAGCATTGTCCGCTGGTAGTCGAGGTATCCGAGATTCTCTCTGATGAGGTCAATCATGATGAAGGTGTCCCGGTACAACCTGATGAGCTCCGGATTGCCTGAGCGCTGGCCGAAATGCAAAGATGTGATAGTAATTTTTGTATGAATAACCACACTATCACATAGAAGAATGAATTGTTTTCAAGGCAACTCCATTTGACTGAATAGTCAAAATCAGAAACCTGTACTTGCACATAGTTCTACCATGTAAACATTTCCTATTCTTACTTCTACCATGCAAACCTTTCCTACTCCTACAAAAATGTTGTTGTTGCATACATATAACACATGTTCCTACAGTTGATTAATTATATCTATTCAAGAAACCACACATGTTTCGGGGCAAAATAAAATTTATACTAAACTTTTATACTTCTCTAAATCTTTTTTTTAGCATGGTATATTATTACAAGCATAATTTTCTATTTTCGCATAAGTCAACCACATAACTGGCAATATATAACTAAATATTCATTGGTGTTTTTTTGTTTGTAATGAATATTATTGAAAGATACAAAAGTCTGTTATAAATTGTTTTTTCTACAACACATAATCGATCTATATAATTTATATGTGCTTATGGTGAATATAAGTAAAGAGTACGAATTGACAAATAGCTCAATAGCACTTTCTAGTGTATGATTAAGTAAGCATATTAATAAAACCTTTTATAGTATAAACGGAACCAATGACATTACTTTTTCATCATAAAAATTGTCTAGCAAGTTAGAATTTAACAAAGTGTCCATGCTTTATACCTAATATTAAACCTACATCGGTTAGAATAATCACCAATGAATATAAAATAGAGTGGATTATATTATATTTGCATGTGTAGTTTTTATTATTTAATATGCCACGTGCTTCCACCAGTTTAGGCAAATTATAAAATTTGTAGTCCTTTCACCAGAAAGAGAATATCATGTTAGCTGAACTTGTTGTTACTGGTTTGTTCATGTTAACCGAAGTGCATGGATTACCTTGTATAAATAGCATAGCATCGTTACATTTGTCTTGTAAAATATTTATAATATTTTATATCTTTTTCTATATAATATAAGTGAAAATAATCGTCAAATTTATATGTTGTTAATAAAAAAAAGTCATTTGTACTTTAATTTTTGTTACATAGAGTATTAAATAAAAAATATGGGTGTATATTATTATAAATTTTACCATTTTGGGCCCTTCTCTTTTCGGGGCCCTGGGCGGTCGCCCTTCTTGTCTGGGCTATGGGCCGGCCCTGATGGGAACATGGATTAGAACGGGAACAAACTACAACCATGATTCGGATCCTGATCTTGTACCGGCTCGGCCTCCGCTGCGGGCATCACCTCAGCAACACCAGCCTGTATGGCCTCTAGGGCAATGGCTTGTACAGGCTCAGGAGCAACGGCTTGTACGATGTCGCCATGCCCTGCTAGCCCACCACGGCCTCCTGCCGACCCGTGTCCTTGAGGCACCGCTCGTCCGGCTGGAGCCCTTGCACCCCAACGCCCTCCTTGCTGGGAATTTGGCCCCCGACCAACGCCCTGACCCCGACGGCCTGCCTCCTGCATCTTGACAGCGACACTCTCTGTTTCCCCTTTTCTGATATCACGGTGTCTAGGGTTTAGCTATGGCTTTCTTATTGCATTTTTTCTATTTATACGGGCTCGCTCGCTAGTTGTATGGTGTATAATGCCTAGCTAATTGGAAGTATATATTTCCATGTGCGAGTGCGTCACATTGACTCCCCGGCTGACTACAACCCTTTAATTTAAACAATGAAAAAATGTAGTATCAAATTTACAAAAACAATCTGAAAAAATATGTTCATAAAGGCAATGGTTGATACTTCGAGTGTGCAGAGTCTCAATCCGCAATATTCTACTATATTCTACGCTCCACAGATTTTTTTTTTATAGATCTTGGTATGTGAATAGTGCACCCTCAAATCATGTCAGATTTTGACTTTTTTGTAGCTCACAATACAAATTATTTCAGACTGATAAATTGCACGCTTGAAATATACATCATTACCTATACGTACATTTTTTTCAGTCTTATTTTGAACTTAAAAATATTGTTTTCGAATTTTAAAATAAGTGCTTCGGCGAGCTCGGGCTCTAATAGGTCATACTAATATTGTGATATTTTTGTGTAAACTCAGCGAAAGTTCTTGATAGTTTGACTCTCCAAGAAAGTTGAAACTACACTGGACGGAGAGAGTAGTTCTAAATATCTTGACACAGGGAGAACAGGTTGAAATTATCGTAATTTCAATGATCGATTTAAATACATTTCATCTAATGGTCTTTGTAAAAAAAACACGACAACCTCCATCTTGACCGTAGAAAAGTTTCACCAAAACTAATCTTTGAAAAGACTAACTTTTTCATACATCTTGGCACGACGAATAGAAACAAGTAGAGTAGTTTAGTGCCGTAAACAATTCACTGATATAATTTGGACCATACATGACATAACACGACTGGCACATTTTTACTACAGAAAAAAGAGTAAATTCCACAAACACAAAGCTATTCGGATAATCTTAACAAAAACCCAAACTATTGGGCCCAAAAATATCACAAAACTAGAAAATTAATCGTAAATAGATTATGACAAGCGGCACATATCTATTCTCCCTCAACGCGAGAGTGGCGAGCATTAGAGCCAGCGGAGAGGGTTGAGCCACCGCGATTGGGTTGTTATTTGCTACCCTACCGTGGAACGACGCTATCGCGCCTGGCCGTAGTTGAGCCCCTTCTTGAAGGCTTGGCCTAGGAGTTGTGTATTTTTTTTGTTCCTGTCTTTTACCATAGGTTTACAGGCTAGTCTTGTGGAGTTGTTGTTGCGAGGCATACTACCTTGGGATTTTTCTCTTGACTTGTCCGGCTTCGTTATCGGGTTTTGCTTGACTTTTGAATGATGAATAATATATGAATGTGTGCATCAATCGATGCAAAGGCCGGTGGTTATCCTCTTTTTCAAAGAAAAAAACTGGATATATATCCAATAGGTATGGACATGGAGAGATTTTCAGCCCAACGCATGCGGGTAATGGACGGGCATATTGGTTTGCTTGTTTTCAATCAAGAAAGCAAAGGGAAGAAAACGGAGTCCACGTGAATGCATCACATGCACATAACCTATTGGATATGAAGTTATCATTATAGCCACCCGAAAAACTGTAATCCACTAACACTCTTTCCCAATGTTTATATCTTCATCGCTTCTTCCTCCTCGGTCGGGTTAGGGAAAAAAACTTCCGTAGGTTTGTATTTCTGTCAAGGATGTCAAAGGATGATGAGAAGGTAACGGTTTTGGCCCTCTATTAATTGCTTCTGTTGGGCACCTATTGTCGACATTGTTGAGAAAATATCTGATAATCTTTATACTTGAGAATGCTACTGGGGTAGGTGTGGGTGGTGCTTGCGACAGCGCGTCATAGCCAATGTCCCTCAGGTGGAAACTGCATAAGATATACTATAATCCAGACTAAATCTTTCTAGCTATTTTGTTAACCAGCAGGAGATTTCTTGATGAATTTACATTGAACAAACAACCGGGGAAATTTGTAAATTATTTTCTTCAAATAACTGATAGAATGCATTGAAATATAGTATTTTATATGTTGTGTATATGTTAATTTGAGTGCTAATTTGACGAAATTTTGCTATTTCCTCATGCAGTGTAAATATTGTTGTGTGTTTTACTTGATGCCATGGTGTTGATTTTAGTAACTGGGCACATGGTTAACATGGATGTTAAGCTCGGACCCAAACATCGCTGGGTCTTTTACATGGTGGTGATGGAGATTATTATTGTTGTTCCTCGTTGCCGGGTGTTTCGATTTCTCTAGGGAAACAGAATAATAGTCTTTTTCATTGCCTAAGCCAGTGATGATGTGTGTGAATTAGGATTTCTGGATTCATTTATGGTCTTCCGTACAACTCATATATTCATAATGATCATATAGGTTCAAACTTCTACATTGTTTTCTGCGAGCTCTTCTCAGTATATGCAAATCTATGTCTCTAAAAGGTTTGGATTGGCCGTTTGGCATGAGCACAGCTAGATTATTAGATTAATTCACAAATTCTGCACACGTGATTTGATGAACACATATGAAATTATGAATCATCCTATGTAGACTCTGCATGTTTCCATGAAGGTGGCATGATTTTCCATGAGACTGCTCGATGAACCTGTGACGAATAGGTGGGATCTTGGTGATTTTCTCTTAAGCTCGTCAACGTTTGTTTTATCTTTGGACAAGGAATCCTTTTTGTTATCATCTCATAGCATCTAGATCAGGGGCGGCGCCAGGGGTATGCCCCTGTATTCCCAGGCATACCCAAGATTAGGAGGGGGAAAAAAATACGTATACATATTTCAGTCCAGATCAGCGTAAAAACAGCCCAGCCCAGCTCGCTGGCTCTCCTCGCGTCGACACATCGCGCGCACGCCGCACGGTAGCACGCACGCAGACGCCCTCTGCTTTCTTTCCCCAATTCCCCTTCCCTCAACCCCTGCCTCGACCTAGAACAGCGACCGCCCACTGCGCCGGCGATGCAGCCCGGCGACGGACCCGCAGCGGCGGCGGCGCCCTGCCCCCCGCCGACCCGCGCCCCTCCTCCCGTCCGCGCCACGGCCGCCGCCCCGCCCCAGCGTCCCCGAGCAGCTGCAGCGCAGAAGGCAGTCAAGGTACGGCCGCCCGGCTCGCCCCAATCTTGATTTGCTTGATTTTGATTGCTTGCTCGTACTAGCTTCTACAGTTTCTGGACTGAAAGTTTCTGTAGTTTCTCGTACTAGCTGCAGATGCAAGTTTTAATTTTCTGTTGCTTATTTTCTTGTATCGTAGAAGAAGAAGAGTGGTGTTGTTGGCAGTAGCATACACACAATGTGGGAAAAGGCTGCAAAAATAAGGAAAACAAATGAATCATCCACACCGAATCAGACAACAACTGCATCTAGTGCTGTTCATCTTGAGAGCAATTTGCAAATGGTGTTATGGCAAGCACAAGGAAAACAAATGAATCATCCACACCGAAATATCATCACTTTATCAATCGAAAGGCACCTATGTATTCATGTCGTTTTGGGCTTATAAATTGAAATATTGCTATTGTTGTTATGCTAGTGTTGTTTTATCCATATATTGCTAGTGTTGTGATGTTTGGGTCATATAGTACATTTAGAGGAAAAAAAATTTGGGAGGAATACCCAGTGTTCATTTCCTGGCGCCGCCACTGATCTAGATGGTTCATACCGCCAAAATTAGTACAATTGGAGTACATGTAGAGGCCAAGAAAGACAAGTGACTGAAAAAAAAAAGAGGAATACCGATCAACGAAACAATATAAGAGGGGCGGCCGGTCCGCTAGTAAAGGTCATGCCTCACACACTGACCTTGCCAGACCTAGCTCGCAAAGACCGGATCATAAATTTTCATCCTTGAGGGCCATGTTCTGACCAATGGAGGATGCGTTGTCGAAGCAGAGACGTCATGAGTTTTCAGCCCACAAAAGCAGAAAGCAGTATTATTCCAGACACAGGAATATCATCGTCGCCGAATCAATGAAGATCATATCGTCTTCCTGCGCCAACCATGCGTTCACTTGAAACAACCATGGTGTGTCACTTCAAAAAACTCAACTCACGCACGCAGCACACCATCCCCATGTCCACGCCTAGACTATGCCCAATTTCCACGCACGCACACACACACGACGGCCTCCAGTGAACCGCCGCCGCCGTTGTCACAGCCCTTGCCGCTGCTCCCACAACCCCCACCGGTGCCGAAGATTCTCGTCGTCGCTGCGCCTCCAGGCCTCTCTCGCTGCGCCTCCAGGCCTCTCATCCACTTCGACACTCTCCACGCGACGCCCCATGGTGGAACCACCGTCGATAATCCCTCAGCCCCTGCCGCACATTCCCGTAGCCTCCGGGCCTCTAGCCATCTCAGGGCCTCTAGCCATCTCATTCACCATGTCTTCGATGGCCTCCACACACAGGCTAGCTGCGCTGACCTCTTCCAGCTGCCATGTCGCTCAGAACCCTAGGGTTGGGGATTCCGGCAAGGTGGAGAGCGGGGCAGGGGCACCAACGGCCAAGGCCCTCCCCAAGATGAACTCTTCTGTGGCCGCACGTGTAGCAGTTCCTCTGCCCCAGATTTCCATGCCCTATATTATTTTGACTGCATTTGATACTGATTGTGTACTATTGATATGGTGTTTGCTGAACCTCTTCTAGATAATGTGAATTTCTTGAGTATTTTCTTGATATACTGGGAACCTACTCCTAAAGCATAACCAACCAAATTCCACTTTACCTGACAACAAGTATACATTCCTCGCCCTCTGTCGATCATAAGCCTTGGCCGAGCTAATGCAAGTGAAATTCATGCAAATCGTTGTACATGGTTACAAATATATTACTTTTCTATCTGTGCGGTAGAAAAAAATGCAAAACCTTCTAACCATATAGTCTGTTGTTAGCACACACAAAAATGGAACAAAATAAAAGGCTACAGACAACCTAGATGAAATGGGGGTAGCAACGCATGCAACATTCTGAAATGTATCTTGGAATAGTTTCTCCTGTTGGAATTAGGCTCCTGGGTTGCAGCTAGTATACAAGTAAGCTGACGGAGCAACAGCTATCAGTAGTAAACAGATTTCGGTTGTATCATGGAAACCAACGAGATGGAGTTCTGTTTCAGGTCATCATTCATTTGTACCATCCAGTGAGCACGTATCTCAGCCAAAAGCAGAATAGGCATGAAAGAGCCTGCCACAAATGAAGATACGAGGAATTACTACCTCAGATCAAAATTTCATGAAACCAATGAGCTTGAAAGCAAAATGGACAGATAAAAAAAACGTGACAGGAAAGTGATATCATCAGAGTGAAGATGTCGGACAACTACTTCCATTCAAATATATAGCTTGAAGGAAATCTAGTGACTACCTAAACTCCTATAGCATAAGATGAACACCACGACATGGTTTATAGCAGTAAGACATCCAGTGGAAGAACTTGAGCATATCAAAAGCAAGTTCTCATGCAAAGTTATCATCAAACCGCAGATACTCTACTCCTTGCACTGCAAGCTGCTGACCACATTTTCGTACATTCTGAGTAAAAGTTCAATAAGGTTCCGCAGGGTGACACCAAACACCATAGCTAATGAGTAGTGCCACAGGTATATACTAGACATTTGAGCTAAATTGGATTGATTAGGCTCCAGTAGGGCTATATAACTGAATAGTTAGTTACGCTGATTTAACCACTACTTGGCATCGCTCTTTCTTAAGTTTTACTGCTGCAAAAAATATTGAAGCGTGTTTGCAATCGTCATGTAGTCCATCATACCTTTAGAAGTCAAGGAAAGAATTACAAGAAAATGAAGTTTGCCGCAACAATGCGTTTCAGTTTTACCTGAAATATAAGAAGCCTTATGCAAAGGGACTTCTCTGAGCACTTCCCAAACAGCCTAAGGAATATGTTAACAAGGTTACCATCCTTGGTACCTGTCAGCAGTCCTGTTTGTGTATCAAACCTACATCAAGCACACTATATAATTTTATTACAAGTTCAAAACCATATTGCGATAAATTCTATCAACAGTTTCTTAACAAAAGAACTAAATCAGTACCTTGGTAACCTATGTCTTGGGCAAGGAACAAAGTGAAAGAGCTGTACGCAGTAGGCACCAATTTAGAGCATAAGCAGACAATATACTTAATAAATTATAAGGTAAATATACCAATGAAGAGGTAAATATGGAAATCAGTTTCTCCGAACCTGTGGTACTGAGCACAAGAAATTAAGAACTTGAGGTAAAAAGAAGAGCAATAATGTCTCACTGCAAACAGAAAATAGTTTTATTAGCTGCATTTATTATTCAATAATGGGTAGAGAAAATTATATGGATAACTAGCATATACTATAAATATTACATGAGAGCGCATAAGACGTATAGACGGCACAAGAAAAGGTTGGTTCACAACTAAGATGGTTTTTCCCACCCCACAAAGTTAGGATATATCAAGGTATATGGTCAAAGATATGAACAGTGGAGGTTAACAGGCATAAAATAAAATGTTTTGAAACTCAATGCCGAATCCTACGAAAACACTACTAGCTATTGTCTACTCAGACCACTGCCATTCCTTCATAGCTCTCCTCCCCCACCACAAAAGTTCCTTATGGGATCTTTTTACTTGCTTAACTAATATGGATACATTATAAATAAATAAAAATGCAAAACAAGGGGGGAGGGATACTTCTATTCACACAAACCCAGAACAAGGATGATCAGGAGTACTTCGTGATAGAAAGCGGACTGCTACTTGTGTACCATACAATTCCATGAACAGACAAATGAAGAATGAGCTGGAATGACTAAGAAAACAATGAAACTTAAGGAGATAACTGAGGATGTTTACCTGAAATGCCCCAAAATACCCACCACGGCCAAAGTCATCCCAGCAAAATAGGTGTAGGTATCACCAACAAAAACAGATGAAGGATACCTGAGAAGTACACATACAAAGTGATCCGTTAAACAGAGGACTTTCTTTATTAAAGTAAGGTACCATGCTCTCAAGGTCCTTACCAGTTAAAGCCCAGCAAAGCTAATGACGTGGTCAGGAAAGGCAGGACAAGATAAATAGAGAATGCATGAGCTTGCTGAGTTTCGAGGTCTTTAGAAGACCCTATGCGCATTACATTATGTATCAAAACCTAGCATATGGTATAATAATTAGTCGACGAATGGTGCTCAAAATTCAAGAATCGTGTACTTCATACCGCAGCAGATATGACGACTGTCTGGCCAACTTCAAGACCATTCAGGCCAGCATGAATGTTGATTGAATTTGTACAAAAAACTGCTAACAAGAGCATGAAGAGCTTGTACATCCAACCTGCATGGCAAAGAAAACGAGAGGTGGGCGCTGTTATTCTATTATCTAGTGTGTACATGTCTGTCTATGAAGAAAATGATCTGGAGCAGAACTTGAATTCAATAGGCAAATAAGTAAACCGGCAGAAGTGTATCGCAGCGGTACTGGCACATCGATCTCTCAATTCATTCATTTCGACAGTTGAGGTTACATATAGTATATCTTCTGAGATTTACTGAGATATATTGAAGCAAGCAATGTGCAAAATGCACTTGGTTGTTGTTACAAATGATAGAAATATAATAAGCATCAATGCTTCCGCCGTATGAATATTTGAAACTAGTCATTATTTAATGTGCCAAAATTCACTTATTTGGATTTGTAAACATACCTAACTCCAGAACTTCTAATCCAATATAGGATGCTAGAGGCTTTGGAATGATGATGGAAGTACCACCAGCATATGCCATCAACAGAGGAAGTGCTGCAATTGTAGGCAGCAGCAGTTTCCTGTTCAATGTAGGTCATTCCGAACAAATTTATCACAAACAAGAAAGTGATACTGTTGGAATAAACTGAATGACACTCTGAGAAAGAACATACACTCTCCATGGAATATCAAGAACATCATCAATAAATCCAAGAAGAATCATAAAGCAGACTGATGCTAATGCTGCATTATATTCAACAAGCCACTGCGAACATCAACAAACACATGTTTCAGGCATAACACATATTTCGCGAATGCCAGGAACGATTACTTCTAGCCATAAACATACCATGGAATCTGCTGCAAAGTTGAAATGTTGAAACAGAATAGCAATGACCAAGTAGACAATCCCAACAACAATGCCCAGTGACTCAGGCCTGCAAAATAAGTTGAATGTTAACACAATAAGAATGTGAACTCACAGCCTTATATCTCCAAGCCGGACAATGTAACAAATTCATTTGAATTGCATACAGTGGGTACTTTTAAATTTTTGAATTGCCCCTTCGGTGTACGGACGAGTATGTGCACGCTTCTCTGTAATCATGCTATATTTAAGTTTCTCTTTCCGAGTTCGTATAAGAATGTTGAGGCACATACATATACGTACTGCAGGTATGTATCATAGCCCAGAGAAAGCATTCAAAAATGTATGTTCAAGAAAGCTCCTTAAGAAAAAAAAATTGTCCTTTCTTTAAAGTATATATGTTCTCCAGAGAATTAAGAACTTTGGACAGCAAGAAAGACAGTGTATTTATTGCTCCAGGATCTTTTGGTTCACACTAAACCCAAGGACATGGAATGGTGCATGAACTCTAGATTTAGGCCAGGTAAAGGAAATACTTAAGCACGACATTCCTTGGCAGCATTTAAGGCAAAGAACATAAACTAGCTTAACCCCCAAAAATGGACGATCTGTCCAACAGAAACAACACCTACCGACGAATGAAAAGCATCCATCACTCGAGGAAATTCCACTCAGCTGCTATCCTGACATATGACCTCTAGTTTCGAACTATAAGAAAACAGCTGGTGAAGCATATACGACTGTGGTGTATTGACTGTCTAGTACAAAATGCATGGATTTCATCGACTGAGCTGAAAACGGTTCTTGTACTCCATCGTTTCCCCCATGAATCATACAGCTACCAATGCGACAACTTCCCTTTTCCCTCTCTGATTCTCTGAAGCAGCATGGTTTGCAACAGTAGATCAGCAGCAATGACACCAAAATAGTAAATCCTGAAGCTAAACTATGAAACCGGTTTAAAATTTGCATCTAGAAAAAAAAAAAACTACACCTCGCAATAGTATTCGCAACACTAAAAACACTAAGACCACTGCGAGTTATTGAAATTGTACTCGTGACTCACACTGTGATCTCGCCCATAGGCAAGCCCTTCTTGTTGATGTCCTTGCCGAACATTCCGCGACGGAGGAGGTAGCGGGCGGTGACGGGGATGAGGCGGAGCACGACGAAGAAACCGCCGAGGCTGATGGCCCCGCAGATTAGGATGGATCGCCGCAGATCGGCGTCCAAGGGGTAGTGCACGAACGCGAGGTACGAGAAGGGCGCGAGGAAGAGCGCCATCGCCGCGAAGACCACGCGAAAGTTCGGCGGCCGGAGGACCAGATCCCCCGGCGCCGCCGCAGCAGCAGCGGCCGCGACCGGCCGCGGCCTCGTGGGCCCCTCGGTGGCGACGGCGGGCCTGCGGCGGGCGGCCATTGGAGGAGAGACTCGAAGGTTAGTTAATTCGCTCGCGGTGGAGCTAGCTGGACTCTATCCTCGAGGTGTAGAGGTGGTGGCGGCGCCGGCGCGGTGTCTCGCCGGCGATGGGGTCGGGAGCGCGGGAGGGCTTATAGTTGCGGCCGTGCGGTGGCGTGGAGAGATCTCATTGGCAGCAATCACGTGTTTGACGGCCACTGGAGAGACTTCCGTGGAACAAAATTTCTACCGGATTTTTACCCGGAACACACGCGAATATACCGAAATTCACTTTGGCATGCTCCCACGAGAAAAAAACATATTTGAATTGTCAAAAGAAAATTGAACACAAATTTGGGCGTACATCCGTGTATGTGTGTACGCTAAGTTTTGCAGAACCCGACTTTTTGTGTAATGATAATAATCTAAACTATAATATTGCAATAGGTGATGGGTGGTTGGTACGTCATTTTCTATTATCTATTACTAGCAAAAATGCCCGTGCGTTGCAACGGGTGAAAAAAAAATTAACAACCAGGTGCACGAAGTGAGTTCTCATTGGAAACACCATGACGTGTCTCAGAAACCACTCAGATTCAAAGCATTCACAGGACGCTCTATGGTCAGGCACACCACACACTACCTCCTCCGCGAGACGTTTTAGCCAGACCATACATGCACGACGCGGCATGTGTCTTCATGGCCAACTCACCCTATCCCGCGAAGGCCTTTGACTCCCCCGGAATCGCGAAGGGGTCAGGATGCCGATGCCTGGCCCTTATTCGATCACCGGCGATGTCGAGGCATTTGCCCATGAATTGCCTACAACTTATTTCTTACCTTACCTATACAACTCTACGCTGGCCTTCCTAGGCCATGGTTGAGACCAATCGTGTGTCGCCATTTAACTGGCCAACGCCTTATATGCCCTGAAATATTAAGATTAAATTCTGGTAAATAAACAACAGAGAGAATACATCATAAAGCACACTTATACAATATAAATTGTCATGAGTCAATAATAACTGAATAATTAGTGGGTTCATATTCAGAATATTAGACCAGCCTTAGAAGACTTTTATGTGCTTGGAAACTTAGATGATGGATTGTACTTTACGAGAGTGGACACACAACGTTTGCTACCATCAACAATCCCAACTGAATTTTTTATCCTAAAAGTAACATCAAGATACACCCTTAGCTGACCAATGTCGATGAATACAGTACATCATGAAAAGCGTTCAAGATCAATCTGCAATACATCGACATGATCAAGAGAGAGAGACAGAACTGTTGCAGCAGCGGCAGCTTGTGTTAGACCAGCAGCCGAGGGCCACCTCCGTCCATACTGCTCCTCCGCACACGGCACCGCCTACGCCGCTGCCGCGTACACAATCGCCTTAACTCCCGCTGGCGCCTTAACCGTGGATACGTGCGACGACGTTGCCGTCATCGACGGCTCTGCTCACCTGTGGGAGTGGCCTGGTCTGCTCAAGTGCTCATGACCGTTGACTTATCTACTCTGCTCGGTTTGGGGCTGCGGTGGAAGACCGGAGCGGGAGCCCGGGGTGCTGCCGGCGCCGGCGAATCCGGTACGGCGCTTGTGTTGTTGCCGGCGGCGAATCCGGGGCGGCGCGAGTGTGAAATACGAACTGGATTCTGGAGTGGCATCGTGAGGGTTCTGACGACAGCGAAATTCAGTGAGGGGCGGGAGGATATCGAGTGGCGCTGAGCTTCCCATTCAGAGATCGTGCTCCGTGCAGACTGTGAAGGGGGGTCGATTAATTGCTCCTGGGCTCCGGCCTACCAGTCTACGCGGGGGAGCCAGTGTGGGATGGATGCAGAGGCCTACGGCAGCAGTGGCGGAGGCGCGTGACGGGGAAGCCTGCATCGGCTGTGCTGCTTGTGGAGATTGGGCAGCGCACGGACTGGTGAGGGGGCGGCGGTGGGGTACAGGGAGCGATCCATTGCGAGGGAGCTGGCCTGGGATTCATGCCTGATGCTGGCAGCGCCGTCCCGGGACTCCGGGAGTAGCCACGGCCCACGGGCACGGCGAGAGGTGGGCGACGGAGAAACTCAATAGAAAACGTAGAGGGCTCCAGGGACGACCAGTTTGAAGACGTAAAATGACGGAACAAAACGTATTGCACGGACGGACGAAAAACGTACGAAATATTGGGAGGAAGAAATGTTCCTCCCTTTATTATTATAGCACACATGCCCGTGCGTTGCATTGGGGGAGAAAATTTATTGAAAAAAATAGAACGCCAACTAATCCATACATGTCGTTGCTATGGTGTCATGTTAAATATGTTTAAATAAATCTGACATCGACATTCTGACATGTTTTGGTGACCTGTACCATGTGTTAGTGAAAATCACAAAACATCAATTTCAAATGTTTAACACCGTGTATATAGATACAAAGTATTATAAATCAGAAATGTTAGCTTTATTTTTTTTAACTGAGTAATGTGTGCTTTAATAAATGAAAAAAACCGTGAAAAGCTAATAGTAGCATGTAAAGCACAAGAAAGCAGCTAACACTACAATATCAAAATACAAATCAATCAAGAAGGTCAATTCAAATGTATACATCATATATAAGAAGATAAACTTGCTACTTCCTTCAAGATCCTTATCATCAGCATGGCATCCTTGTGCAGTAGCTTGGAGGGTGAGGGTTTCTTTCAGTTTTTCAGAAGCTTGCCAAGCTCCCATATTTTGTTCTTAGCTCCTTTTCTCCTGAGAGCTGCCCCTTTATTCCTATACGCCTCTTTCTTCTTAATAAAGCCTTCTTCAGATTAAACTAAGAATAAAAGAGTGCTTGTGGTGCCTGGTAGGTAAAAAAAGTCAATATCAAATATATCAGGCTAAAGACAGAAAATAACTTCTTTGTGACTTAGTCCTCATAGTTCTACGCAACTCAATCATCCTGTACATTTATAATCCAGCCAACCAATTTTCGACAAACCTCTCAAATCCATGGCCATAGCTTCTCATTAGCTTTACTACAATTAGTTGACAAAATAATCAATTGTACTGTTAGGGTGTGTGACTTCTTTTGCTAATTAATCAGGCTTGACGTCCTAGACAATATTTTCTGACATCCTATAAATATACACAACCTGATAATTAACCAATTGACGTGGACAGGATTTGATGCTAAAGATTTATTTTTGTATTGAGCACCAGCATACGCACCTCAATGGCATTGATTTTGCAGGCTACAGAATTAATCTAGTACAAGATGAGCACATACACATCAATTTCGAAACCCAGAGCCAGAACGTTCCTTACCTTTAGACTTCTCTTGTGTCAGGTTGTGCCTAGTAGTGCCCAACTTAGGCGACCGGCTGCTCCGGGCATCCTTAGATACACGATGCTGACGCCACCATCGGCAACCAAGTAGCGATAAGGCTAACTCTCAGTAACACGCATACGGAAAACTTGCAGCCACACACCCATGCTTCCTGCAGAACAACCCCCTTCTCAATCTCAAAAAAGGGCGAGTGCTCGACTGCAAAAGCTTACACACAGTCAATTATTAGGTCATAGCATTTATTTATAACGAAATAATTTGAAAGAGGTAAGGCAATTTTAATCAGTTTATCACGTTCATGTCACAAAGGACTACGGCACATCCCAGAGCGATAACACACTAAATCACATTTAAACAGTTAACACAATCCACACAAAGAATGTGAAAAGAAACACATGTCTATTGTTTTCACATCATTTCAGCTATAAAATAGTCTGTGGCACAGATCACTGATGTCCTTACACAGACCAACCAGTAAACTAATATGAGCTCTAGTTGCAATATCAATCAGCTAATTCATGCGGGAAACATAGAAACTAACTGTGTAGAAGATCCCGTGAGAACCAACAAACAAAATCATTCATATCCTGTCGATCTAACTGGACAAACAAATAGATAGAATTAAGGAGGGCGTCCACAATGAATGTTTTCGTGCAAAGACAATGGTACATGGGCGTGGATCCGGCCGCTAGGCGGCACCAGTCTTAGCTAATCGCTAGAGGAACACGCTGCAGGCTACTGGGAGGACGAAACAAAAAGTAATCGACGCCATTACCGATGGTCGATGAGGTGTAGTCGGTGCAGATCCACCTAAATCCGAGCTCTCCAGCCCCGATTCCGAACCATGGATCCAGATCAAGGAGCAACTCATCTACCGCATGCACCCCTCCCTGATCCCCTCACGCTCTTTCCCGTTCAACTCCCACCGGAGCACCTCGTCTGCGATCACCTCGCACGCCCCAGTCATCGGAGCACCATGGGAGTGTGGGACGGGGAATCAGTCGTGGAAGAAATTGGATCTCGGTAGTGGGGAGGATTGGGTCCGCCGCGGTCCCGTTCGAGCGATCGGAGGAGGTGAGGTCGCCGGTGGCCTTAGATCGGCTTGGTGGCGGCCGGATGCGGTTGCTGGCGAGGGACGGTTCGATTCGGGAGGATAGGAGGCTCTCTGTCGTTCAGTGACCAGAAATAAAACAACGAAGCGGTACGGTGGCATTTTGCACGTAATATGCAATTTGGTGGGAGGGCAAAACGGTAAAATTGATGACGGACCGGAAGAAGGCTTATTGCTTTTATTATTAGGTATAGATACCCCTGCAAGTTAGGTAATATTACAGACTTTGCCACCGTTGAGTAAGACCTACCGGTTCGCGAACAATCCCCAATCCTATCCATCCCCGAGTTCCCATCGAAGAAAGCTCCCCGTCGAAATAGATAGGCATGTTTGGTATATGGAGGCTGTAGCTATATATATTAGTTCAATCCATAGATGTACTTACAACCGTGAGGATTGAACAACATCGGGCATGGGCCGCGGAGGTCGAGGTTACGCCGGCGGGGGTAGGGGAGCAGAGGCGCCGGACCTAGGTCGGGGCGCTAGATCCCTTGCGGCGACAGGGGACATCGCCGCCCGCGCGCCTCCTTCCGCTCGCGAGGCTCCACACAGACAAACCAGCAGGGATTCCTCTTAGCGCCTAACTGGTTGTTGACGACGCCAGCATCACGGTACAGAGCGCGACCGTCTAATGCTCCCCGCGCGGCACCGGTGGCCACCGGAGGAGCTCGAGGCGGTGATCTTCAAATTCATGGGCTGCTCCAACAAGCATGAGCCTTCCAACCTCCACTGAGCTCGACGTTGCTGTCCAGTGCGGCGGAGGGTGGCTCTCCATCGGGTGGTCCTCTGATGAGGAGCGGCCGGCCACGGTGTCGAGCGTGGTCGGCATGCACCCTGACCACCCGCCCGACACGGGGGGCTCTGTCCTAGCGCCCGGCGCGGCAGTGGATTTCGGGAGCTGGGCAATTTAGTCGCCTTGCGCTTTGATCTGCTGAGAGGGCCTTCTCTGTGTGACTCTGAATTTGACGTGTTACAGGGAGCAGCAAAGTCGCTGTCTAGGTGCCTGTTGAATCCTTTGATTTATTTGCTCTCTGGATTGATGTGTTGACGTGTTGGTTCCTTATTAATTTTGCTTTTTCCATCTGTAATTCATTATACATAGGCGGGACCTGGGACAGGCCTGGAGGGGATGATCATCAGGCTGCAGATAGATACACCCTGCAGGGGCACCGTGTAAACAAGCAGGACGGCAGGGTGAAAATGGTGCAATGTGCATTTTCAGTTCTCGGCATTTTACCGGAACAGTTGTTTTCGGTTGCTAATCATGTATATCTTCATATGCAGTTATATGCTTTTGTTTGTCTCGACAGTTCGGAAAGATACTACTGCCAAGATTACAAAAGAAATGAGAACAGGAACGACAAAGGTGGATGCAGTAAACTTGTAATCGGTGCACTACTCTGCTTTCTTGTGGGAAATGTTGGATGACTGGAGTCGCTAAGTAAATTCTTTAGAAATCTGCAGCGTTTCCGCACCCGGGTGCACATGCACCTGGTATTTTCGAGCATTTAAAAAAAATAGTAAACCATTACGAAAAAATCTGAAAAAAATTGGTGACACACACATATGAGTTTTTCATAATCGTGCAAAATTTCGGAATGAAATGACAAATTATGTACTCTGTATAAAAAAGACAAATACAGTTGTTAGAATTAGATCTAAAAACACAAATTTGAAAACACAGATTTTGTCTTTTTTGCACAGAGCACAGAATTTGTCATTTCATTCCGAAATTTTGCACGATTGTGAAAAACTCTTATGTGTGTGTCACCAATTTTTTTCAGATTTTTTCGTAATATTTTACTATTTTTAAAAAATGCTCGAAAATAACAGGTGCATGTGAGCTCGGGTGCACAAGTGAATTTCCGCATAATATGGATCTTTATAATCATGTATCTATTCCACTGACATCTACCCGTACATTGTTTGGTTTTTGAATGTGGTGTATTCGATACTTAATTGGGTTGCCGGATGCAGAAAACTTAACCTCTGATATGGAATATAACGTTTTGCTTTGCTATTTAGTATTCAGATTGGTATTTGAGTGCAGACTTGTTTTCAACATACTTTTCTGTGAGAAAAAACGTGGACTGCATGATTAAGCATGGCCAAATTTCTGTTTAGAAAATTAAGATGTTTACTATGATTGTGATTGTATGGATTTATTTTATACCCGTTGCAGCGCACGGGCATTTTGCTATGCTAGTAATAATAAAGTCTCTAATTTTTTTTTTTACATCGAATCATTTTTTACTCATGACACAAAAATATTGTTTTTTCTTGAAACAAATTTGTGAGGACAACCCCAACGTACCGACCCAAAACAAAACACCAATCATCTTCACTTTGATTTGTTTGGCCAGCGTTCTCCGTCTTAGACCATGGTACCCAACACGACGATTTATTTGGGCCATTGTGTATATTCTTAAATAACTTATGTGTGTTTTTGCAATTCTAATAAGTTGCTATCAGTGAGCCCGAGTTGATCGAGGTGTTGGTGGACATGGCTATGGCGGGGAGTTGTCTGGACATGAGAATGGTTTGATGCGCAACTTTGACGACGATGGCGTCGGGCTGGCTCGGTGCTAAGTAGCAATCATTTGTTCCAAGACCACAGTCCGAGCAGCGGTTTCGACTTCTAGGTTTTGAGCCTTCCCTTAGGATGGCTGCGAGAACGCGACGGTAGGTGTGTGTTGGCCATATAATTCTAGAGGAGTTGCAGCAGTGTGTTTGGTTGGGAGAAGGTGGATTGGAATAGCGTGCCACTAACGGGCGGGCCAGGGGAGCCCACCATAGTCGTTAGTGGTGTGTCCGGGTGGACGCAAATCCAGCCCAAATTTGGGCTGGAAATGGATCCAAACAGACAATGGTCTGTTTGCGTCGTCGCGTTCGGTCGTCTCCTCTGTGGACGTAAACAGGCGTGGACGGACAAATTGGATTGTGCGTTGTAAATAAATTTAAACCATATTTAAAAATTGAGAGTACCGACAAATTGGATCGTGCGTTGTAGATAAGTTTAAACCATATTTAAAAAATAGGAAATTTTTGTTCTTGCCATACTAGTTCATTTTGCTTTTGCCACTTTAAATTTTGACATTTTGCTTTTGCCCTTTTGAGGGGCAAAATCAAAACCAAAACAGCAAGAGTAGGGGCAAAAGCAAAACAACATTTCACCATTTTCATTTCGTTTTTGCCCCATGAAGGGAAAAATGATGTATTACCAGGGACTAATGAAAGAACAAGCTATGCCCGGATGTCGCCTAGAGGGGGGTGAATAGGCGATTAAAACTTTTTCTAATTAGGGGCTTGATAATTGCGGAATAAAACTATGTGTTTAAATTAACAAGCCAACAACCTAATATACTAGGTTTGCCTAAGTGCACCGACAACTTATGCTAAGCAATAAAACAATAAGGTGATAGCAATATATATGACTTCAAGCACGACGGCTATCATAATGTAAATTGCATAAGTAAAAGCTCGGGTATAGAGATAACCGAGGCACGCGGAGACGAGGATGTATTCCCGAGTTCCTCCTTGTTAAGGGAGTACGTCTCATTGGCAGGGTGTGAGCTCGCCACAAAAGGCCTACTCAAGATGCCACAAAGTCCTCACCCTATTCTCCGATGAACCGCACCCAAAGGTTTGGTTCACCTTCCACTATCGGAATCCTTCGGGGCGGATTCCGGAGCCCTTTACAACTTCTCTTGGGGCACACACCCACAACTCAATTGGGGGCTCCCAAATCATGCCGAAGCTTCACAACTTGAAGTCTTCGCGGCACCTCCAAACCGTCTAGGGTACACGATGCACCCAAGAGGCACAAGCTCTTGGGAACACAATGCACCCAAGAGTAACAAGCTTATCAACGTCGATCTTCACGTATCACCGTAGGGAGAGCAACCCGATGCAACAAATGCAAGAGGCAAGAACACACAAAGTGGTCAAGTCCTTCACTCCCAAATTCCAACCAAGCAACAAATGCTTTGGGGGGGAACACAAAGCAACCCCAAGATTTAGATCTAAAGAGTTCCCCTCACTTAGAGAAGAAATTGATCGGTGGAAACGTGGATCTAAACCTCCTCTCTCTTTTTCCCTCAAAAAGTAGCAAGAAATATTGGAGGGATTGAGAGATCTAAAGCTCAAGAGAGATGGCAACAATGGAGGAAAGAAGAGCTCAAATGGTGGCCAATAGGTAGAGACCAAATGGGGAAGAAGACCACTTAAAAGGGAGGGCAGAAATCTGCCCGTTGGAGGCAAAATCGTGAAAGGCCGGTTGATGCATCCAAAATGCATCCACTTTTCCAAGCACTTTGTCTCATAATTTGCTCCGAGATCCTTCCATATTTGAATAAAACTGATGTTTCTGACGCTGTTTTTAGCAAAGTCTCTCCCCTGGCTATTTTTGCAGGAAATAAAATCAGGGAAAATACCACATCACTTTTTATGGAAAAGAAGCAAGATGGAAAAAAGATGGACACGAGGGGGTGCCGGAGGGCCAAAAGGGGTGTCCCCACGCGGCCCATGTACCTAGCCGCGTGGGCCCCTCCCAAATGGGCCTCGGGCACCGTCTTGCCTCCGGTCTTCGACGTATGCCTTCATATATGAGAAAAAACACTTGCCCTAGGGGGAGAGGAGCTTTCGCGAAACACACCGCCGCCACCATCACGATCTTCGTTTCGGGGGACAAATCGATCCAGGATTTCTTCTCCGGTGGAGGGTCCAGAGGCCATCTTCACCGCCATCTTCACCGCCTTCATCTCCATCAACCATGAGCTCCCTCACCATCACCATGTGTGAGTAGTTTGCTGTAGGCATGTGAGGTGGATGGGGATTGGATGAGATTGATCATGTAATGCTACCCGTTGCTCGATAATCTTAGGGTTTATCTTGAGGATGCTTTTGTATTGTGTTGATGCACTTATGCTATGTTTAATGCTTGCTACTAGGGCCCGAGTGGCATGATTTCAGTACTGAACCTTTTTGCTTCATCATATAATTGAGTTTAGTATTTACCTGCAAAGTGTATCACCTGCTGTTATGTCGAACCTGCGAACCCTAAAAGTGACGTTTGGGGAAAACAAGGGGGAGATGTTCTAGTTTGAGGATCGTATGTGTTCATGGAGTGTTAATGCATTGTCCCGGTCTTCACGAAAGGGTAGACCTTAATTACCTGTAGTTCCAAGTTGGCCCCGGTGAAATGGGCAGGTAGGGTAATAGATGTTGTGCAAATTCTCTTTGTTAGTGCGCATAACTATTTAAGGAACACATACCTACATATATCGGAGTTAGAGAAAAAGCCCCATTGCTAGCTTTACTTTATCATATGATCAATCTCATTCATGGAACGCCCCGTTGTCACCTCATGCCTACGTTTTTTATCTCTGAGTTACAGTTTCACTTTTCCGGTGAAAACTGGGAAATACTTGTTACTACTGCTGTTTTATTTCTGCTCGCTTGAATCCTTTACTGCCATCACTACTACTGCTACAAGTTATTGATATACAGGTGTGGTTGAGAGTGACGCCTCAATTGCTAAAGTCTTATTGATATTCTTGTGTTCCCATCATGTCGAACTCTAAATTTGGGGTAATACTTCCCAACGAAGACTTCAGCGATCCCCTATACTTGTGGGCATCAAGACGTTTTCTGGCGCCGTTGCCGGGGAACCTAGCTTTATTGGTAAGACAACTTGATATCATTCATTTGCTGCATTTGCTTGTTCCTAACCATGGGAAAGGAAAAGACTACTCCTAAGGAAGTGAGGCCTTCCACTACTCGAGGAGGTAAGGACTTGCTAAGTAGGAAAAACTTTTCACCTGATGTTGCTTCTGCTGTTGTTCCTAAGAAAAAGGGAAAAAATGTTTCTAGTTCACCATTGTCTAAAATGTCTACTAGTATGAAAATGATTTAACATGTGGTAACATAGACAAAGAAGTGGGACTTGAAACACCTGAAGTTCCTGAAATATCTGAATTAATTGAAACACCTGAGAATCCTGAATCTTCTATTTATAAAAATGTGGAATCTGAACTAGAAGATAGGGAATATTGTGATGATATGGAAACTTTTTCTGAGAAAGAGAAAGAGGATGCTATTATTAAGGCTTTCATGAGTCCGGATTATGATGAAATGGACAAACTTGTTAGCTACATAAATTCTCCTCTTGATGACTTTTCCCTGTTACTAATAAAATGAATGGTTCAGCTATTAAAATTAATGACAAAGACTATGAGTTTAATATTAATCCTGAATTCATTGAAAGGGTTGAGAAGTCTAAGTTTTATGGGAGATAGGATGAGTTTCCTTTCGATCACGTTGCTGATTTGCATGAATTATCTGAGTTAATTGGGAAAGGTGAAATTAACCAACGCTACCATTTCTTGAAATTGTTTCCTTTTTCTTTGGGAGGAAGTGCTAAAACTTGGTATAATTGTTTAGAACCTGGATGTATTACTAGCAAGGAAGAATGTTTGTGGATGTTCTTTGATAAGTACTTCCCTGCTGATAAAATGGTCTAATTCTTGAGATTACTAATTTTTCACAGAAAGAGAAGGAGGATTTACCCCAAGCTTGGGGGAGGTATGATAAGATGGTTAGGAAATGTCCTACCCATGGCCTCAAAGAGAATGAAATACTTGATATATTCTACAATGGAATAACTGAAAACACCAGAGCCTATCTTGATAGTATTGCAGGTAATGTTTTCAGGGAAAGGACCGTTGATGAAGCAACTGAGCTATTGCGAACTATCTCAAAGAATTATGATGATTGGAACACTGATGAGATATTTCCGGAGAAAAAATGAGGTATACTCAAACTGAACAATGAGGCAATGAAAGTAGCCTCAAAGGACATTAAAGAGAAGGGAATTAAAACCTCTCATCTCAAGGAATTATCTGAAAGGGGCGTCAAATTTCCCGATGATCAACCATGTTTCCCTATCCCAGTCAATGTTATTAGCACCACAAAAGCTAATGAAAAGGTAACATCTTTTACTGAAGAACCATATGAGAATGATTTTGCTTATCATCATGATCCTGAAGAGCATAATATTAGAATGATTATCATGGAAAACTCTCACAAAATTAAATTTCTTCATGAAAGTTTGCATGTTAATGTGGGAGAGGTTAAAAGAATTGTTAAACATTGTGAGATGATGAATAATCAAGTAGAACAAATGATTTCTCTTCAAAATCAACTGTATGAAAAGCTTAATGTGAAGAAACAGGTTTGTGGAGTTAATACTAGGGGAGGTGCAAGTACTCAGGACCCTGACTATCCTGAGGACCATCCCAAGAGGAAAGAGCAAGAAGCTCGAAAGAAAAAACTTTCTGCAGGCAAATCTCCCAATGAAAACCAAGATAAGGATGATTCTGAAGAACAAGATAATGATATCTCTATTTCTGATGCTGAGACTGAAGATAATGATAATGAAGAGGAGGAATCATCCTCACCTGAAGAAGAACCACAAGAAGTTGAAAATGTTAAAGAACCTGAAGCAGCTGAGAAGGAAGACCCTCAACCATCTACTGAGAAGAATAAGAAGAAAAACCATCCAAATCCACAAAAAGGTAAAGAGAGGGATCCATGGGTACAAAGACCCATACCATATCCTCAAGAGGTAATGAAAACTTTGGATGATACTAGATTTGAGAAGTTCCTTGAGTTAATTAAATCTTTATATTTGCAAATTCCTCTTGTTGATGCTATTAAAATTCCTCCTTATTCAAAATACATGAAAGATATTGTCACTAATAAAAGAAAGATTCCTACTGACGCTATTTCTGCCATGCTTGCTGATTACTCCTTCAAAGGGAAAGTGCCTGAAAAACGTGGGGATCCTGGTATTCCAACTATTCCTTGTCAAATTAAAGAAACCTATGTGAGATATGCACTATGTGATTTGGGGGCTGGTGTTAGTCTCATGCCTTTCTCTTTATATAAGAAACTTGACTTAAACAAATTGGTTCCAACTGAAGTTTCATTGCAAATGGCTGATAAATCAACTGCTATACCTATTGGAATATGTGAGGATGTACCCATTTCTGTTGCTAATGTGATAATCCCTACAGACTTTGTTGTATTGGACATGCCTGAGGATGATAACTTGTCTATTATCCTTGGTAGACCTTTCTTAAACACTGCAGGGGCTGTGATTGATTGCACTGAAAGCAAAGTGACATTCAATGTTAAAGGAAAGGAGCACACTATCTATTTCCCCAAGAAGAAAGCTGTTACAATGGTAAACCAAATGGTTAATTGCATTAAAAGAAATACTCTCATGATTGGAAGTATTGAAGTTCCTTTACCACCTCCTGAACCAAAATATGCTACCATAATGATTGGAACTATTCCAGTCAAATATGAGGTAACTTGAATCTCCTCCTTACATATAAAAATAAAGATCATGTGTTATATCCTTTACATATTATTAATGAGACCTGATCAACCTCATTATTAATGTGGAAATGATGCAAACTTGATCCCTATAAAGATTGTTTGCATTTTTTATTCTATATACTCAAGAATTCTTAGAATATTTGCTTGGGCATATTTAATTCAAAGTGCGGAAATTTCAGAAATCTAGTTTTTAAAAGTCTCTGTTGAAAATTTTCTCGAAAAATTCCATAAAAATTTGGAGGTAAGTTATTTTACCAGAGGAACTAACTGCCAAAAGGGGAGCTCCAAAGGGCCACCAGGGGCCAAAAGGGGTAGCCCCACGCGGCCACAGTACCTGGCCGCGTGGGACCCTCCATCTTGGTCCACAGAGGGTGTTAGGTGGATGGCCAGTGCCCATCTCCTCTCCCTCGATAGAAAACCAGCCCCAGGTATTTTTTCCAAATTTTCCCGAGCTCTCTTCCTGCTATCCTTGGATCTCCAAGTTTAGGGCAGATTTTTCAAATATATTTGGTGGGATTGCTCATTGGTATGTGACTCCTCCACTCATCCAATTAGTTTTTGTTCTTGTGCTTTATATATGAAGTATTTTGCTGCACTAGTTGTCACTAAATATGATTGAGAAATCCATGGATTTAAGTTTCCTAGTTGATATTGATGCATGATATTGATGTGGGGACTAGATGAGGATGGCTTAATGTTGTATTATAGTTTCACATCTTGAGTTTTGTTGAAATTTATTTATGGACAGCAAGGTACCATGTTTAGCAAGGGCAAATGATTGCTTGGGATGAGCTCAAGGCCCAAGAGAAGAGCATGCAAAGTCTCCCTCAACTACGATGACAATCACCTTTGGGAGGACTTCGCATTCTTTGTGGGGGAGAAATTGAGGATTCACACCATGAGATGGCAAGACCCCCATATTCTTCAAGAATGGGGAATGGAAGAGGACTTCAACTCCTTCGCCATAGCAACCGGGTTGCTGGCATTTGCTCAAAACCCGTAGGACACTTATGAGGAGCTCTCACGAGAGTTCCTCTCTACCTTCAGATTCGAAGGGCTTGAGACTTACAAGTACAAGAATAAAAGTAAGGCACCTTCTCCCACTTTTGTTTGCAAATTTAGTATGAAGGGAGAGCGTCTTGTTATGTCTCTAGATGAGTTTTGCAATGCTATAGGTGTAGCAAATACGGGGAGTTGGGCAGAAACCGGTGCTGATTCAAATCCTGAACTTGTTAATTTTTGGCACTCTGTTTCTGTTGGTTCACTTGATAAATTAATGAGGGGCAAATTTACTCACATACAACACCCTAGTTTGATGTACTTTGCGTTGTTCCTTGCAAGAGGCTTTCTTGCAAGAGACAACACTTCTGCTTGCACCGGACCTATTGTTTATTTGCTAAAATGTGCGAAAGAGAACAAGGCATGTGAGTATAATTTGGGGGTCATTCTAGCTAGATCATTGCATAATGCTGTAAGTAGGAATGTCTCTGATGGAACCCCTATCTACGCTGGTGCTATTTCTACTTTGATCTATAAATACATTAAAAACGAAAGAGGATATGATGATAATATGGGAACCCTTGTAGAGAAATCCACATTACTTGATTTTGCTTTGTTATCCAACATGGGAGTGAGTGTTCCGTATGGGGGGTTTCATCTCTACACATATTTGAGTACTAATGGACAGAAAGTGTCCATTAGGCTCCCTTGTCCTGACCTCTTTGACAGGAGCACTGGAAAGTGGATCGTGAGGGAGGAGCCACCGCAGGAGGAGGCACAAGCTCCACCACAGCAGGGGTACCAACCTCAAAAGATGCCACAATACCCAAGAATGGGAAGCTACCCATATGGTTACTACCCTGGAGGTGGAAGTGGTGGATATGGTTACCACCCAGGATATTAGCTTGACTGCAAGCTGGGGGGGAGTGTTTCTCTCCCTCTCATTTCATTGTTTTATATCACTCTTATTTTGTTTCGGTTTCTTTCTTTCAAATTGCAAAAACACAAAAAGATTTTATTTGTTCTTCTTGCTTATTTACTTCTGGTCATTTTCTTTATGCTTCTAAAAACCGAAAAGAACAAAAAGATTTTCGTTTTCTTGAAGCCGATGCAAAAGTGGAGATGCAGGAATTTCTGAAATCTTTTCACTGTTTTATTTTTACTTTTTTTCTGCAACTCCAATTGAGCTAAACTTTTAACCACAACTGCAACTTTTCATAAAATACACACCTGTAAATTATTAAAATTTTCTGAGGTGTTTAGGTAGGGTAAAAACAGTACTGTATGCAGTGACATTTTCTGGCAGATTTGAGTTTTTAATGTGCAGTTCGAGTTGGGAGAGGAGAACAACAATGATGAGCTGATGTGCATGAAGTAGTTAAAAGGTATGACACCTTCTCTGTGCTTATGAAGACTTTTTTAATAACAGCAAGTGTGCACTTCTTAATTTCTTTAACATCTAGTGAACTGGTAGCAAACGTTTATCTTCTCCATGTTTAGTATGTATGATGATGCAAGTGAGATATTATTTAGGGATAATACTTGGCTATGGTTTGAACAACTGTAATTCTAAAAAAAGGTCTATGCATCCCATTTTGCTTACTAAACTTGCCAACCATGGAGAGAATGAAAGAATTTTTCAAATGTTCAAAAATGAAGTCATATGCTTGACAAGCTTAGTGGTTAGGAGCTAGCTTAAATGTGCTGACACATGGAAAGCTTTTAACATTGCACTCAAATGAAAAAAAACAGTTGATATCATGTACCTTTGTCTATGGATGCCTATCATGTCAAAATAAAAGTGGAAACTAGCAAGTTTGAGGAGTGGAAATAATTGGCTAGAGAGACGCCCGGGCCGCCAATCTAAGCCATGCATCATTCATGGTGGAAATTTATGGCATATCACATTGAATTCAGTGATGCACTTGATAATAAAAAGCTAAACCATTAGTAAATAAAAGAAGTGCTGAGATTGTTCATTGTCCATTTGTCTTGTTGTTGGGACATGGGCTTGGCCATGTCCTGGGGAAAGAGGTACCCCGGTTGACGCTCTTAAGGATGCCTTTATTCTCGCAATGACTGAAAAAACTCGAGCTTGCCTAGCTACACGAGTTGAGTAGCACATGGTGTAGGTACTCATATTCACGGGGCATGAGGCTAGCTTTTAACTACAAGTTTGTCAAGCATGTGGGTCATAGTAGGGAACATCAAATATTTTGATAAAAGTGAGAGCAAAGTGGTAAGCACAATGAGTTCACTAGTCAATACATGACTCAACCAAAAGCGATGCAAGAACCTTTGTTTATCTCTACAGTTAGGCAAACTCATCCAGGTATTAACACTATGTGCTATTTCTCTTGCGACATGTATAGATGCTTTAACATTGATAAGATATACCTTCACTAGCATTTTGTTAGCTGTTGTAGGAATTATGGATTGAATACTTGTTGCTCTTAAACAGTAGTACATATGCAATGCAAAGTTCTTGTCAAAGTCTTTTTATCGCTTCTGCACTACGTTTGAGTTGTTTGAGGACAAACAACGAGCTAAGCTTGGGGGAGCTGATGCATCCAAAATGCATCCACTTTTCCAAGCACTTTGCCTTAAAATTTGCTCCGAGATCCTTCCATATTCGAATAAAACTGCTGTTTCTGACGCTGTTTTTAGCAAAGTCTCTCCCCTGGCTATTTTTGCAGGAAATAAAATCGGGGAAAATACCACGTCACTTTTTATGGAAAAGAAGCAAGATGGACAAAAGATGGACACGAGGGGGTGCCGGAGGGCCAAAAGGGGTGGCCCCACGCGGCCCATGTACCTAGCCACGTGGGCCCCTCCCAAATGGGCCTTGGGCACCGTCTTGCCTCCGGTCTTGACGTATGCCTTCATATATGAGAAAAAACACTTGCCCTAGGGGGAGAGGAGCTTTCGCGAAACACACCGCCGCCACCATCACGATCTTCGTTTCGGGGGACAGATCGATCCAGGATTTCTTCTCCGGTGGAGGATCCGGAGGCCGTCTTCACCGCCTTCATCTCCATAAACCATGAGCTCCCTCAACATCACCATGTGTGAGTAGTTTGCTGTAGGCATGTGAGGTGGATGGGGATTGGATGAGATTGATCATGTAATGCTACCCGTTGCTCGATAATCTTAGGGTTTATCTTGAGGATGCTTTTGTATTGTGTTGATGCACTTATGCTATGTTTAATGCTTGCTACTAGGGCCCGAGTGGCATGATTTCAGTACTGAACCATTTTGCTTCATCATATAATTGAATTTAGTATTTACCTGCAAAGTGTATCACCTGCTGCTATGTCGAACCTGCGAACCCTAAAAGTGACGTTTGGGGAAAACAAGGGGGAGATGTTCTAGTTTGAGGATCCTATGTGTTCATGGAGTGTTAATGCATTGTCCCGGTCTTCACGAAAGGGTAGACCTTAATTACCTGTAGTTCCAAGTTGGCCCCGGTGAAATGGGCAGGTAGGGTAATAGATGTTGTGCAAATTCTCTTTGTTAGTGCGCATAACTATTTAAGGAACACATACCTACATATATCGGAGTTAGAGAAAAAGCCCCATTGCTAGCTTTACTTTATCATATGATCAATCTCATTCATGCAACGCCCCGCTGTCACCTCATGCCTACGTTTTTAATCTCTGAGTTACACTTTCACTTTTCCGGTGAAAACTGGGAAATACTTGTTACTACTGCTGTTTTATTTCTGCTCGCTTGAATCCTTTAATGCCATCACTACTACTGCTGCAAGTTATTGATATACAGGTGTGGTTGAGAGTGACGCCTCAATTGCTAAAGTCTTATTGATATTCTTGTGTTCCCATCGTGTCGAACTATAAATTTGGGGTAATACTTCCCCACGAAGACTTCAGCGATCCCCTATACTTGTGGGCATCACCGGTGAAAGAACAAACGATGCCCGAGATGTCGCCTAGAGGGGGGGTGAATAGGCGATTAACACTTTTTCTAATTAGGGGCTTGATAATTGCGGAATAAAACTATGTGTTTAAATTAACAAGCCAACAACCTAATTACTAGGCTCACCTAAGTGCACCAACAACTTATGCTAAGCAATACAAGCAACAAGGTGATAGCAAGATATAAACTTCAAGCACGAAGGCTATCACAATGTAAAGTGCATAAGTAAAAGCTCGGGTATAGAGATAACCGAGACACGCGGGGACGAGGATGTATTCCCGAGTTCCTCCTTGTTAAGGGAGTACGTCTCGTTGGAGGGGTGTGAGCTCGCCACAAGAGGCCTACTCAAGATGCCACAAAGGCCTCACCCTATTCTCTTATGAACCTCACCCAAGGGATTGGTTCACCTTCCACTATCGGAATCCTTCGAGGCGGATTCCTGAGCCCTTTTACACCGTTCTTGGGGCACACACCCACAACTCAATTGGGGGCTCCCAAACTCGTGCCGAAGCTTCACAAATCAAAGTCTTCTCGGCACCTCCAAACCGTCTAGGGTACACAATGCACCCAAGAGTAACAAGCTTCTCAACGTCGATCCTCACGTATCACCGTAGGGAGAGCAACCCGATGCAACTAATGCAAGAGGCAAGAACACACAAAGTGGTCAAGTCCTTCACTCTCAAATTCCAACCAAGCAACAAATGCTTTGGGGGGAATAAGAGAGGAAGAACAAAGGGGATGAACACAAAGCAACCCCAAAATCTAGATCCACTAGTTTCCCCTCACTTAGAGGAGATTTTGATTGGTGGAATGGTAGATCTAGATCTCCTCTCTTGAATCCCTAAGTTTGTGCAAGAATCATTGGAGGGATTGAGAGGAATCAAGCTCACAAGGTTAGCAACAATGGAGGAGAGAGGAAAGCAAGTGATCTCAAGATATTCAAAAAGGTTAAAGAACCGTTGGGGAAGAAAACACATTTAAATAGGTGCCCTTGGCCGTTGGGCTCAGATTCCCACAGGGCCGGTAGTACCGGCCCAAGGGGCGGTACTACCGCCCCACGTAAAACAGCCCCCAACGGCTCTCAGACGAACAAAACCCGCCGGGTCGGTAGTACCGGCCCGAAGGGCGGTACTTCCGGCCCACACACAAAAAAACCCACCAACGGCTAGAGAAAAACACCCGCAAGGCCGGTAGTACCGGGAAAAGGACCGGTAGTTCCGGTAAACCGGTAGTTCCGGTTCTACTTCCGGTGCTACTTCCGTTTGAGTCCAGTACCCAACTTTCGTAAGCAGTACTGGGTTCCGGAAGTAGCTCCGGAAGTTCCGAGCGGTAGTACCGCCCGCGTGGCCGGTACTTCCGGTTACTGAAAAACAGCCGAAACCAGAAACTGAATAACTTTTGCGTGGAAGCTCCGAATCGAGTGAATCCAATTTTGTTGGAAAGAGGATGACAAGAGCTTACACTACAAAAAGTCAAAATATTGAAACAAGCAAGGGAGATTTTGCAAAGGGTTGGAAAGGTGAAACCTTCCAAACAGATGAACCGGCAAAATCTCCAAAACCGAAAACGCAATAGAAGACCCATAAGAATACAGTTTTCGGTGAACTTGGCCTTGTCATGACGAGCACGACAAGCACCAAGACCACACCATGATAAGAGACAAATAAGAACCAATAAAGATGATTGCATGGATGCAAAGGTTTGTGCTCTCTACGATGATACGATCACGAAACTTGGTCGAGAGCCCCTCTTGATAGTACGGCTATCTATCATATAATCCGGTCTCTCACTATACATCACGAGACCGGTAAAATAGAAACCCTATCAAGATCATACCTTTGCCTTGCGCATAAATCCACTTGAGGTCGATGGGGACGATCTTCATCTCCTCAAGATGCACCACCTTCCTCGATTGCGGTTCGCTTGGTGAAGGTTCACATGAGGCTCCCCCATACACCAAGATGGGAGAAGCACCTCTTAGGCATATCTTCACTTGGCCTTTATCTTGATGACGAACACCTTGGCCTTGATCAACAAATGTTCTTCTTCCCTTAACCTTGACTCCAACAAATGGAGAACAAGCAAGACCTTGACTCCAACAAATGGAGACAAGCAAGCTAATGGACACCTACAAATATAGCTCAATGCAAATATTAGTCCATAGAGATTGTCATTAATTATCAAAACCATGCATGGGGGCAACCATGCACTTTCAATCTCCCCCATTTTGGTAATTGATGACAATCCCGTTTAAGAGGGTTTATATAATGAATAAAGCATCCTTGCAAGACAAACAAAAGGATGCAAAGCGCATTAAGGGCAAATGCAACAAAAGCATAAAACCCGAATTCCCTTAAACCCTCTAAACTTCTCCCCCATTGGTATCGATTGCCGAAATGGGAAGAAAAATTTAGAGAGTGATACCCACAAGTATAGGGGATCGTTGAAGTCTTTGATGTGTAAGTATAGTATCGATCCCACGAGGAGTAGAAGGTATAAGTATTTATCCTCTCAAATAAGAGCGTCACTACTCTTATTATCTATGCACTAGACAAGCAAAATGATTAAATGATGCAAGTGTTTTTGGGTTTTTGGTGTATAGATTGCAATAAAGTAAAATGCTGAGAATGCAATATGACAAGTGAAAGCTCTCAAAGAGAGAAAGCCCAATCCTCTATGCAGGAAGAGGACAAGCTCAAGTGTGTGTTTCTTTTAGGTGGAGAGAGTTCCCAAGGGCTACTTAGACTTCATGGCATAAATATTTCTAGAACAACAAGGTAAACATTTTGTCAAGTTTTAATCTTCTTTGGACGGAGCCATAATTAGGAATAGCTAATAAATAAACTACACCTCTTATGATGGATCAAGGTGCCAAGTAAATGACTACACAAGAGTTATTAAGACATAAAGTCCCACCATAGCATTAATCTTTAAGGTCCCCGATACTAATACCCCATAAAGTAACTTCATAACTTGGTCTCAGGTTTACATGTCCCCCTAAGACCTCCTCAATTCATTACATCATAGTGTTCTCCTATGAGCCCATATAGGTGAAGTGATATGCAGTCGATGTTCGCACAACACCATCATAGAATTACATCAAAGATAAAAACTAGACAATATACCAACACATGTTATATAAAAATCATTGCCAATTCATCCTATGCCCCCAGGAACATGAGAGAACTACTCACAACGCCAAGACATGATATGATTCAGTGGTACAAGTGATACAACACAATCTGAAACTATGATCTCCCGACAAAACAATGACAAGTAGCAATTCACAAACATGTAAAATAGCACTTAGACAATGGCTAGGGATCAACCAATCTCAAACTATGAGAGGGATGAAGTGGATCACGAAGATGGTGATGGAGATGGTGCTGGTCTTGGCGGTGGTGTTGATGGAGACTCCGGAGGGGGGATGGAGAAGACCTCCGGAGGTGGTTCCGGTGGCGTTTCCCCCCTCCGATCTTCTCCGGCGGCAGCCTTCTGTCTCTCTGTTTCTGGTTTTGTGTTTCTCCGCCGCCTCCTTCTAGAAAACGTCGGGGGACTATTTTTATAGTTATTTTTAGGTCACGAGGAAGCTTCGGGAAGAAGGATCGACGCAAACAGGGCCACGAGGGCCAAAAGAGGTGGGCCCACGCGGCCTGGTACAAGGGCCGCGTGGGGCACCCCCTTCGGCCTTCTGGCCTCCACTTTTTTCCATCCTTTTCCCCATGCTTTGTTTCTTCCAAAAAATGATCCCCGTAAATTTTCAGGTCATTTGGACGTCATTTGGGTCCCTGAAACATCAAAATATAGAAAATAGGGTTTTCTGCCAGTGCAGGGTTAATTTCAGAAAAATAGGAAAACTGTGAAATCTTCCCAAAATCATTATAAAACAATGATATAACCCTTATATGATGCAAATATGAATGGAATACAAGTATTATAGTGCAAAGTTCATGTATGCATTTTACATGCATCAGAGAGCCAATATAATATGAGTTCCTCCATAAAGGTGATGGCAATCCCTTATAATGAATAAATTAGAGGAAATCAAACTATATTGAGGATCACAAGATTGCAAAAAGATGAAATCATTTTAAACATCTCCACAAAGGAGAAAAGCAATCAAAAAGATCCAAAGCGAGAGTTCTAAATAAAAACGGAGAAGCTCCCCAATGTTCATGCACAAATGAGGAGTGCACAAATACGGCGTCCTCGCTCCCCCAAAATCATCTAGAACACGCAACAAGTGCAAGAGTGCATAATGCAAAAGCAAATCATAGCACTTGCACCAAAGATGTGGTTGAGCCATAGGAAGATACCAATTTTCAAAAAAAAAAACATCATAAGATAGGCCCAACCGAGATAAAAAGATATTTTAAAGAAATATGTTCACACGCTTAGTGATACCAATTGGAAACTAAAACCAATTGAAAATGCCAAAAGCTAGTGAGAGCATTTAGTCAAATAACAATCAACATGCTCACCATGGTAGGCATGAGGTCAAAGATCTTCAAGAAATACATGAGTGTGCAAAGATACCAATAAACAATAAGACAAGCACTCATGAGACAAATTTGGAGCCGCCAAAGAATTATAGATGAAAAACAAGGTGGCTCGAGGAAATGGGATACCAACTAAAAGATGACCTCTCTCATATGTATAGGTTTCTTATTAGACAAACCATTAAAGATATACATCCGCAAAGAAACATATACATACGAAATGGTTCGGGAAAAAGATAACAAGGTATCCAAAAGGAAGTCATAAATATACAAATGAGATTGTTGCTTAAAAGCATAGCACATAGCTCAAATTTATCTCATTGTATATAAATGAAATTCAAATATATCAAATGCATCACACATATCACTAAGGGAACAAGAGATAGTGAAGATGCTTTGATCTAGGCAACAAGTATCACAAACAAATAATATCAATTGAAGAAAATGTTTTTGCAAATTCATCACACATATCACAAAGATATATTAAGTGAAGGAAATAGGCCAAAACCACAACAATTGCATATAAAATCTTTTCATGCCAAGAGGCAACCTACACAAGGTTGGATACTAAAAGGTATGCATGGGATAGATACTTGTTACCGAGAAGACATTGGTGATGAAGATGATGAGAGTGGGTTTATCATCAAAGCTTGACTCCGACACTCACACGGTGAGAACACCTTCCTTATAAATGAGGCAAGCATCCGATGCATCTCCATTGTACCTAAAACACAATTAGAGTACAAAATGGTTCCCGAACTCATTGGGTCCCATAGTAGTTAGATAAACTACAATATATAGGAAACACTCCACATAAATATGTGCATATAGATATGAAATTGAATTTCATGCACATCTTAGCCGATTTAGGATTCAGTGGAGTATCCCCTATATATTGGAACTAGAAAGACTAGCATGCCATAAAATATATATACTAGTAAATATGCATGCATAGACTTACAAGAACCAAACGAGATACAATTTGGACAAAAACACCAAGTAAACCAAGAAGAGAGCACACCAAGGTGTGACACAAAAAGGTTGTCCAAATTATATCAAAATCCAAATCAACACATGATTGAGGAAAAATCAAATCAATAAATGATTGATTCCAAAACACATCAACACATGAAGTGTGATATCAAAAGGAATCGAATCAACACAACAAATGATCGATAAGACACCAATTGAAAAACAAAAATAACAACTAGGAGAAAAGATACCAAGAAGAGGATGATACTTGACCGAAATCAAGTAAGTGAAATAAGGCAAAAAGGTATCAAGACTGCCACAATAAATATTAATTGGAACAAATATCTATGGAGGAGATATTAAATTCCAATTAATACCAATTGAAGGTACCAAGACAAGATAAAGAATCAAATGCCAATTGAAAGGATAAAAAATTGATAGATAGGTTAGTGTTCTAAATAAAAAGGAATGCTCCCCCAATTTTCATGCATTATCTTTGATATTTGCATTTGAATACAAAATGCATGCACAAGGGATCATTACTCTCCATATTTTATTTACAACACTAAACACTACCAATTGAAAAATAGGATCCATTCAAAAGGCGAGGAAGGCAATAGATAAAGCAAGTCAACGCAAGAGCCAATGTGAAGATGGTCTACAAAATCCACCACAATTACTAGTATCACTTGTCATGGACAAGGAGTATATGGAGATATTTCTCGGTGGTATATAGGAATGATGTACAAGATCAACTTCACAACAAATAGGCATATGGCAAAAGATAAGAGTTAAAGGGGGAAATTGAATATGGTGCCCGGGCTCACATGCTCCCGTTTTTTTCGGGAACAATAAAAAATTGAAAAAAATTCAAAAAATGCGAAAACAATCATGCACGTACCTGACCATGGTCCGCATCGCCATGAAAAATTTCGCACCGAAATTTCATCGTATGCGCCCTGGGCGAAAATGACAAATTTCTGACAAGAAATTCAAATTTTCGGATCTCACATGCTGTCAGAAATTTGTCATTTTTGCCCAGGGTGCATACGATGACATTTCGGTGCAAAATTTTTCACGGAGATGCGGACCATGGTCAGGTACGCGCATGATTTTTTTCGCATTTTTTTGAAAAGTTTTTGATTTTTTACATTTTTTCGAAAAGCATTGGGAGCATGTGAGCCCGGGCTCACAAATGCCACTCCCAGTTAAAGGACCATATTTTGAAGAAGGTTTATTGGTAGTTTCAATTATTCGAACCAACCGGCAATGCCATGGTTAAAATAAGATGAAAAAAATGGTTTCTCGCATAATATATGGAAATGGATATTAGAGAAAAATCACACCAAGCAAACTCACGCAAACAAGAACCAAAGGGTAACCACAAAGGAAGATTGGAACTTGTTTGAGCACACATGCCACATAGAAAGAATAATTTAATATATCAAATCTAAGTGGCAAACCTCAAATGTTCACATTTTGTGGGATTGTAATATGCACATAGCTTATTACTCCACCATAATGTGATAATTCATTTTATTTAAACAAGAGGCAAATAAGACCAACTAGAGAAATTAATGGACATTGTAGAATTTGAATTTTTCATGAAAATGACATACCACATAGTAGCTAGTGTCGGGGATATACCAAATAAGGGTATCATCGACATGTACATATTCCAGTATACCAGGGTGACCCACTGGTGGTAATGCCGGCAGGCTTACAGGCGGCCCAGAATGCTGAAGCATAAGGAGAAGGCCCAGCCGGCTAAGGAGGAGTCAAGACGGAGGCCCGGCAACCAGCCGACTTGGAGCACAAGACGGAGCCACTTAGCCGTATTAGTCTAGGACTCCTATTCCCTTAGTCGGCAGACTTTCCTTGTAAGCCCTAGGACCGGCCACCTTTATAAGCCGGCCTACGGGAGCCTTAGGGCATAGTCTCCACAGTCTCATACAACCGAGGCTATACATACAACATCATTGTAATCGGCTCATATTGCCTTATACTGATTTATAGCAGCACGTAGGATCACGCCACTGTCGTGTGATCCGAAGCTGGGTAAACTGTGTGTAATCCCGTCACCGGAATCCCGATACGTTCCTCCCCCCATGTCTTCTCTCTACCGTCGGTGTGTATACCTAACCGGATGGCACCCCTATCCCGGCTAGATTTGACAATACCACGACAGTTGGCGCCCACCGTGGGGCGTGAGGCGTCCAGGCAATGATCCGGGCGGGACCCTTCATCGTCATCACTGGCCAGATCGCATTTGGTCGGCTCATCTGCTTCAACGTGCTCAAATTCATCATCAACAATAAAGCCGTCTCCTCGTGAACATGGCTGCGTCGTCATCAAGCAACCTTTAAGGCGGCGAAACCGCTCCCCGTCGTCTCACGACCGGGGATGAGGCGGCCCACTGCTGCCTATTCCCAAAGGCGTCAAGTCGGCGTTCTCTCGTTCAAGCATGGTGCACGACCAAGGAGATTCTCTCCTCGCTGCTGGGCAGGGGCTGCACTTCACAAAGGATCAAGCTAGTTAATGGGTAGCTAGTCTTGTACACCAATCAGTTTCAAATCCAGTGAATAGTGCAACAACTTCAAAGGCGGATCAATCTCAAGACAGCAGGAATATTTGTTTTCGTGCCAAAGTCAGATCGGATCTCCATGTTGGCGACGGCGTCTTGCTGATGTCCTACCTATCTTGTTTACGCACGATTCGTCGAGTTGTCGTATGTATTCTACACTGGCGGAGAAGTTGACGAGACCGACGGGAGGCGTGGCCAACCAAAGCAGTGCACGCCTCATGGAGATATTACAGAGTTGTTGGCACTCGTACCAACTCATCGGATCGAGAAAGGCATCACCAAGGCTTGCATGGATTTTCCGGCCGGACCGCTAATCACATGCATGGCATTGCTACTAGCAACTCACGTATATGGACTCAAGGCGGCTAGCAATCCATGTCAGAATTTTGGCTTACGAAGTATTTATCGTCGCGTTCCGGCTAAATATCCAACGCGGTAAGATGCCTTTTCGGTACGATTATTCTCGCGATCCAGCTTAATTGCTGACGCGGCAAGACGCCTTTTCGGCATACCTGTCGTCGCGTTCTTGCATACCCGTTATCGCATTACGGCTTAATTGTCGACGCGGACGATGTTTTTAGGCATAATTATTGTCGTGTCCTGCTTAATTGCTAACAGAACATGACGCCTTTTCGGCATATCCATCGTCGCGTTTCGGCTTAAGTTGCCAAAGTGACATGATGTTTTATCGCGTCCTAGCTTAATTGCTAATGCGATGCGACACCTTTTCGGCGCACCCATTGTAGCGTTTCGGCTTAACCGCCGACGCGGCATATTGCCTTTTCGGCACATTTATCGTCGCGTTTTGGCTTAATTGCCGGCGCGGTATGGCGTCTTTTGACGAACCCGTCGTCGCGTTCCAGCTAAATTGCTGACGTGGCACGATGTATTGGTCGTCGTTGTTCCAGCTTACGTGACAACCCGACAATAATCATTTTTTCTCTCTCCTGGTTTAGACGAGTTCATCGTCATCTACGCCACGTCCGACTTAGGCGGATCCATCGTGGCCTACTCACCGCCGCATTCCGGCCTACGCGTCATCAACGCTAAGAACACCAAAAAACTAAGTTTTCAGCATTTCTCTTGTTAACATTATATATGCTCATGAAATAAATTCGGGTTCGCTCTTTGAGATCATGTCATATTTTATTTCCCGATGATCATATATATTAAGCTATCAATGTCAACCCGAATTTGCTTCGTGCTAGTGGTTATGTTCTGATGGTTTTTTGGCCATGTTGCCTTACAAACTAATGTTTTGTCCGCCTAAAAATATTCATCTGACCGCTTATGTGCTGGGTCGCCTAAGTAGGTGTTTCGGCACCAAAAGCCGACGCTTGTTCTGGGTCTAAACAGCTTGGTATTGCATCCCTGTTACCCAGCAAATGTTCCGTGCTGGAGGTTTGCTAACACACGAAATATGGCTAAAGTGCATAAGACAGAAAACTTAAGAGCGGACCGCAGATAATCTGCAACCCAAAGTTTTTATTAAAAACTGTCGGCTTAGGCCTTACAATTGTTTAGCTTGCATTAAAAGTACAGCTTAATGCAGTTATTGTTTATTCGGCAGGTGTTTTTGTTGCCGCTTCATCAAGGACGTCTCCTGCAAGCCGACTCGTCTTCAGCCGCCTCCTGGGTTTAAAAACAGATTTGCATCACGCACTGTTACCCGGCGAGATGTTTTCATTCAGCCGCCTCCTGGGTTTTAAACAGATTGGCGTTGCGCCCTGTTATCCGACGAGATGTTCTCATCAAGCCTCATGCCGACATGAGCCTCGGGGGCTACAGTCCGTCGAAACTTACAGTTTTGATGGATAGCTCGGGGGCTGCGTCGAGTCTCATGTCGCCATAATTCATAAGACGACATGAGCCTCGGGGGCTACAACCATTGGATCTACAATGACGCAAGTTCTGCTGAGCATTGACCCGACTTTTGAGTACTTCGATTCGACGCTCGGGGGCTACAGCCATCGGATTTTCTGAGTCTCATGCCGCCTTACTACATAAGCCGACATGAGCCTCGGGGGCTACATCCACCTGGACGGAGATTTTTTTCTTCATCCATTCTTTGGAATAAACTCGATTCTGAGACATGCAAATTGACTATGTTCCCAATGGACAATAAAGCCGGCACCAGCGGGCACAGCTCAATTCTGAAAGCAGACCGGACGCGGTCTACTTCAGAAGCATGGCAATCAGCGAGTTCCACTGGACACAAGCCGGCACGATATAAAATCGATTAGTCCGGGAGTCCTGGTCAATCCGTCTTAAATGGCAATTAAGACGATGTCAGTTCGGCAGTACATGTCGGATTAATTTCTTCGGCAAAGCTTCAAGTTCTACATCGGTCTAACCAAGACAAGACAAACAAAGGCGAAACTATTTCAAGCACGTCGAAGAAGCCGGCCGCTGGAGAACTCAAAACTTTCCGGGGGCTAATGTCGGGGATATACCAAATAAGGGTATCATCGACATGTACATATTCCAGTATACCAGGGTGGCCCACTGGTGGTAATGCCGGCAGGCTTACAGGCGGCCCAGAATGCTGAAGCACAAGGAGAAGGCCCAGCCGGCTAAGGAGGAGTCAAGACGGAGGCCCGGCAACCAGCCGACTTGGAGCACAAGACGGAGCCACTAAGCCGTATTAGTCTAGGACTCCTATTCCCTTAGTCGGCAGACTTTCCTTGTAAGCCCTAGGACCGGCCAACTTTATAAGCCGGCCTACGGGAGCCTTAGGGCATAGTCTCCACAGCCTCATACAACCGAGGCTATACACACAACATCATTGTAATCGGCTCATATTGCCTTATAGTGATTTATAGCAGCACGTAGGATCACGCCACCGTCGTGTGATCCGAAGCTGGGTAAACTGTGTGTAATCCCGTCACCGGAATCCCGCTACGTTCCTCCCCCCATGTCTTCTCTCTACCGTCGACGTGTATACCTAGCCGGATGGCACCCCTATCCCGGCTAGATTTGACAATACCACGACAGCTAGATAATATGAAATATCAAAACTAAGTGGTGTGCCTCATGTACACACATTTTTAGGTTTGTGAGGTGCACAAAGCATATCACTCCCCCAAAATGGGATAGTCCATTAATATCTCAAAGAGCCAAATGAAATCCACACAAGATTCAATAAAGCTGAACACACAAATTACACATACATGATATACAACTATCATACACAACCTTGAATAACAAGACAAGTAGGAAAGTAGCATATCATATACAAGCACATGCTAGGAACAAAACTAACCCATGCAAGGGAGCAAGCAACTTTCAATGTATATATGAGTTAAATACACGTTACCGCAAGGAGGAAGCATTGGATATGAGATAAGTATGTGGTAATCCAATTGACTTGGCTTGAGAAATAAAACCATGAAGATCCCTTAATTCTTCAAAAATAGCCAAGTCACCAATGTTCTCCATAAACACCTATTAATCAATTTGAAACTTGTTGGTCCCCAACCAAGTTGGGTCCTAAGACGTTAATCACAATAGGCTTGGGAACCCAAATGGTGCTTTTCTTGACACCACTTTGAGCTCCCACATATTTGGCAAACACATTGCCAAATCTATCCTTCCCAAGAGAATAATCATCCTCAATTATGATAGGGTTGGATGGGGTACCGTTAGTGCATGAAGAAGCAAGATGACCTTTGCCACGGCAAAGGTAGCAACACCAACTCTTCTCTTTCTTCTTCCTAGGCTCCTTAACATGAGGAGCATTGGTTTGAGTCTTCTTAGGAGGTGGCCGTTGTTCAACTCGTGGTTGAGCACGAGATTGAACAAGAGGCCGCTTCCCTAGTTGCTTCTCACTAAGAGGCATCTTCTTCTTCATTGGGCAATCCCGAACATGGTGCCCTTCTAGCTTGCACTTGAAGCAAATGATGTTGGCCGGATTCTTGACTTGTACCTGGCCCTTCTTCTTCTTCTCAACCTTGGACTTATTCTTGTTGTTGGAGTTGAATCCAAGTCCACTCTTGTCATTAGGGGATTGTTGCACACTCAACATGTTGTCAAGTGCACGCTTCCCTTCATGACGCTTTTCCAAGCCTTTCTTCAAAGAAGTGGCTTGGGCCTTGAGCTCTCCTCTTTTCTCTACATGGTTAGTGACAACACAAGTACTAGAGGAGGTAGATGCATCAATGTTAGAGCAACAAGGCAAATCAAGTAATTCATCACAAGATGTACCAACATTTTTAGTGGATGAACTATTAGGACTAGCACATGGCATTTTAGCATTTTTAGTTAAAGTTGTGCTATTATCCACATGAGGCTCACTAGATGTTACCTTTGAAGTGATGGCCTCATGAGCTAACTTAAGACAAGTATAGGATGCTAGAAGTTCATCATTAGAGCTAGATAGCTTTTCAGGAGTTTCTTCCAACTTCCCATTGGATGCTAGAAGATTATCATTAGAGCTAGATAGCTTTTCATGAATTGCTTCCAACTTCTCATACTTGCTAGTTAGCAACTCAAGTTGAGCCCTTAGCTCAACATTCTCCTTCAAAGTAGATGCTTCACTAGAAATGGAATTAGTAGCACAAGCATCATTAACTTTAGGAATGGAAGAAAAAATCTTATCAAGCTCATTATTTAATCTAGCATTTTCCATTTTAAACACTTTATACTTTGCATGAGCATGATCACATTCTTTAATGATTTTAGCAATCATTTCATTATGAGACTACTCGATAGATTCTAGTTTCTCCTCTAGAGAAACACGAGTCTCTTGCTCTTCCTCAAGAGCATCTTCTAACAATGCTTTCTCCATAGCATCATCTCTTTCAATCTTACCCTTTTCTTCAAGGCTTGCTTCCAAGGCCTCAATAGTTTCCCCACGCTCAATAAGAGTGCTCATGATTTCAAAGAGGTTAGCTTGGGCACTTTTATTGCTAGGAAGGGGTTTAAGAATCATAAGACCTTTATTTTGAATAAGGGCATTAATTTTTTCCATATCATCTTCTTCATCATCATTATTATTATCATTATTATTCTCATCACTACTAGAAGATTTAGCCATAAGGCAATGAGTGATGGATGAAGAAGGAGAATTAATTTTTGAACTACTCAAGTTCAAATCTTGTTCCACAATTAATTCGGTTTCCTCTACATTAATATTCATGCAAGAGTTAGAGGGAACACAAGCATTTTTATCATTGGAACAAGATAAAGCAATCATATCATCATTAGATTTATCTAAGCAATTTTTGGATGATATACAAGGACTATCAACACTAGCATGTATGACATTTATAGTGCTAGAAGAGTTTAAGTCCAAAGATGAGGCATTGCAACAAGCTAGAGATAAAAGATCATCAAAAATGAGCTCACTATCAATATTGCAAAACCTATCACTACTCACCATCACATTAGTTTGTGGCTTACCACATTTTGGTGAAGTAGATGAAGACGAGAGCTCGTTACGGCCGGAGGTGGAGGGAGAGCAATCATCATCAATAGAGTTGGATAAACCATATTTATCTTTTAGTTTGGTCCAAAGCTCATGAGCATCCCAGAGAGGCATGATTGACTCGAAAACTACAACACTCACAAATTTGCAAAACTCATTAGAGGCTAGAGCGTAGATATAAGTTTTTTTCATCCTATAAAGTCGTACTTTCGTAATACTTTGGAGGAGAAAAACCTATATCTAAGATACGCTCAATATTGGGGTCCAAGACCCGTAAGTGACTAAGCATATGAGTTTTCCAAACATTAAAATTTGTGCCATTGAATATAAACATGGAATTGTGCACTAATTCCCTAGACGACATATGTTACTCTCTAGGCGGTAAAGCCAAACAAGAGAGACGAGGCTCTGATACCAATTGAAAGAACAAACGATGCCCGAGATGTCGCCTAGAGGGGGTGAATAGGCGATTAACACTTTTTCTAATTAGGGGCTTGATAATTGCGGAATAAAACTATGTGTTTAAATTAACAAGCCAACAACCTAATTACTAGGCTCACCTAAGTGCACCAACAACTTATGCTAAGCAATACAAGCAACAAGGTGATAGCAAGATATAAACTTCAAGCACGAAGGCTATCACAATGTAAAGTGCATAAGTAAAAGCTCGGATATAGAGATAACCGAGACACGCGGAGACGAGTATGTATTCCCGAGTTCCTCCTTGTTAAGGGAGTACGTCTCGTTGGAGGGGTGTGAGCTCGCCACAAGAGGCCTACTCAAGATGCCACAAAGGCCTCACCCTATTCTCCGATGAACCTCACCCAACGGATTGGTTCACCTTCCACTATCGGAATCCTTCGAGGCGGATTCCGGAGCCCTTTTACACCGTTCTTGGGGCACACACCCACAACTCAATTGGGGGCTCCCAAACTCGTGCCGAAGCTTCACAAATCGAAGTCTTGGGAACACAATATACCGTCTAGGGTACACAATGTACCCAAGAGGCACAAAGCTCTTGGGAACACAATGCACCCAAGAGGCACAAAGCTCTTGGGAACACAATGCACCCAAGAGTAACAAACTTCTCAACGTCGATCCTCACGTATCACCATAGGGAGAGCAACCCGATGCAACTAATGCAAGAGGCAAGAACACACAAAGTGGTCAAGTCCTTCACTCTCAAATTCCAACCAAGCAACAAATGCTTTGGGGGGAATAAGAGAGTAAGAACAAAGGGGATGAACACAAAGCAACCCCAAAATCTAGATCCACTAGTTTCCCCTCACTTAGAGGAGATTTTGATTGATGGAATGGTAGATCTAGATCTCCTCTCTTAAATCCCTAAGTTTGGGCAAGAATCATTGGAGGGATTGAGAGGAATCAAGCTCACAAGGTTAGCAACAATGGAGGAGAGAGGAAAGCAAGTGAGCTCAAGATATTCAAAAAGGTTAAAGAACCGTTGGGGAAGAAAACACATTTAAATAGGTGCCCTTGGCCGTTGGGCTTAGATTCCCATAGGGCCGGTAGTACCGGCCCAAGGGGTGGTACTACCGCCCCACGTAAAACAGCCCCCAACGGCTCTCAGCCGAACAAAACCCACCGGGTCGGTAGTACCGGCCCGAAGGGCGGTACTTCCGGCCCACACACAAAAAAACCCACCAACGGCTAGAGAAAAACACCCGCAAGGCCGGTAGTACCGAGAAAAGGACCAGTAGTTCCGGTAAACCGGTAGTTCCAGTTCTATTTCCGGTGCTACTTCCGTTTGAGTCCAGTACCCAACTTTCGTAAGCGGTACTGGGCTCCGGAAGTATCACCGGAAGTTCCGGGCGGTAGTACCGCTGGGAGCACCGGTACTTCCGGTAAACCGGTAGTTCCGGTGCTACTTCCGGTGCTACTTCCGTTGAACTCCAGAACCGAACTTTCGTAAGCGGTACTGGGTTCCGGAAGTAGCTCCGGAAGTTCCGAGCGGTAGTACCGCCCGCGTGGCCGGTACTTCCGTTACTGAAAAACAGCCGAAACCAGAAACTGAATAACTTTTGCGTGGAAGCTCCGAATCGAGTGAATCCAATTTTGTTGGAAAGAGGATGACAAGAGCTTACACTACAAAAAGTCAAAATATTGAAACAAGCAAGGGAGATTTTGCAAAGGGTTGGAAAGGTGAAACCTTCCAAACAGATGAACCGGCAAAATCTCCAAAACCGAAAACGCAATAGAAGACGCATAAGAATACAGTTTTTGGTGAACTTGGCCTTGTCATGACGAGCACGACAAGCACCAAGACCACACCATGATAAGAGACAAATAAGAACCAATAAAGATGATTGCATGGATGCAAAGGTTTGTGCTCTCTACGACGATACGATCACGAAACTCGGTCGAGAGCCCCTCTTGATAGTACGGCTATCTATCCTATAATCCGGTCTCTCACTAAACATCACGAGACCGGTAAAATAGAAACCCTATCAAGATCATACCTTTGCCTTGCGCATAAATCCACTTGAGGTCGATGGGGACGATCTTCATCTCCTCAAGATGCACCACCTTCCTCGATTGCGGTTCGCTTGGTGAAGGTTCACATGAGGCTCCCCCGTACACCAAGATGGGAGAAGAACCTCTTCGGCATATCTTCACTTGGCCTTTATCTTGATGACGAACACCTTGGCCTTGATCAACAAATGTTCTTCTTCCCTTAACCTTGACTCCAACAAATGGAGAACAAGCAAGACCTTGACTCCAACAAATGGAGACAAGCAAGCTAATGGACACCTACAAATATAGCTCAATGCAAATATTAGTCCATAGAGATTGTCATTAATTACCAAAACCATGCATGGGGGCAACCATGCACTTTCAGCCGGCCATCGGGCCGGCCTGGCCGGGGGAATGGCCGGGAAGGCCACATAGGGAAAAACGGGTGGGCCGACCATGGCTGGCCTGGCCCGGCCATGATGGCCGGCCAGGATACTGAGAGGCCCTGGTCATGGGCCGGCCATATGCCCGGCCTGGCCGGCTGCTTCGCCCACCTTTTTTTTTCTCTTTTGATTTTCTGTTTTGAAAAATCGACCGAACCGAAAACGCAATAACTTTCGCATACGAACTCTGTTTTCGGTATTCTTGGACTCGTTGGAATCGTCACAACGAGCACTACAAGAATATGCAGAGAACATCATAGTCCAAGAATATATTATAAAAATAAATGGGGAAAGGTAAAACCTCCCATTTGCAAATCGGAAATGCAATAACTTTCACCCACGAACTCCGTTTTCAATAATCTTGGACTCGTTGGAATCGTCACAACGAGCACAACAAGATTATGCAGAGAAACATCATAGTCCAAGAAAATATTATGAAACCAAATGGGGAAGTTAGAAACACTTTTTCGCAAACCGAAAATGCCGAATCTTTTGCAATTAAAGTCCGAATGAAATAAAACCAATTTTGTTGGAAAGAGGACGACAAATGCTACCTTTGAAAATGGCAAACAAGTAATGGAGATTTTGCAAAGAAATGGAATAGATAAATCTCCCGCATGAATGAACCGGCAAAATCTCCAATACCGAAACCGCAAATAGAAGACGCATATGAAAACCGTTTTCGGTGAACTTAGCTTTGTCATGACGGGCACGACAAGCACCAAGACCACACCACGATTCGATCACGAAACTCGGTCGAGAGCCCCTCTTGATACTACGGCTATCTATCCTATAATCCGGTCTCTCACTAAACATCACGAGACCGGTAAAATAGAAACCCTATCAAGATCATACCTTTGCCTTGCGCTTAAACCACTTGAGGTCGATGAAGACGATCTTCATCTCCTCAAGATGCACCACCTTCCTCGATTGCGCTTCGGTGAAGATTCACATGATGCTCTCCCATACACCAAGATGGGAGACGCACTCTTCGGCATATCTTCACTTGGCCTTGAGTGATGATCAACCCACACAAAGCCTTGATCAACACAAACTTCTTCTTCCCTTAGCCTTGACTGCAACAAATGGAGATCAAGCAACCTAATGGACAACCTACAAATATAGCTCAATACAAATATTAGTCCATAGAGATTGTCATTAATTACCAAAACCATGCATGGGGGCAACCATGCACTTTCAATCTCCCCCATTTTGGTAATTGATAACAATCCCTTATTAAGAGGGTTTACATAATGAATAAAGCAACCTTGCAAGACAAACAAGCAAGGATGCAAGCGCATTAAAGGCAAATGCAACAAAAGCATTAAACCCAAATTCCCTTAAACCCTATAAACTTCTCCCCCACTGACATCGATTGCCGAAATGGGAAGAAAAATTTAGAGAGCCAATATAATATGAGCTCCTCCATAAAGGTGATGACAATCCCTTTTAACGGATAATTAGAGGAAATCAAACTATATTGAGGATCAAAAGATTGTAAAAATATGAAATCATTTTAAACATCTCCACAAAGGAGAAAAGCAATCAAAAAGATCCAAAGCGAGAGTTCTAAATAAAACCGGAGAAGCTCCCCAATGTTCATGCACTATACAGAAGTGCACAAAAATGGCCTCCTCGCTCCCCCAAAATCATCTAGAACCCGCAACAAGTGCAAGAGTGCATAATGCAAAAGCAAATCATAGCACTTGCACCAAAGATATGGTTGAGCCATAAGGAGATACCAATTTTTAAAAATTCAACATAAGATAGGCCCAACCAAGACAAAAGGAAGATCTTAACGGTATGTTCACAAGCTTAGGTATACCAATTGGAAACTAAAATCAATTGAAAATGCCAAAATCTAGTGAGAGCATTTAGTCAAATAAAAATCAACATGCTCACCATGGTAGGCATGAGGTCAAAGATCTTCAGGAAATACATGAGTGTGCAAAGATACCAATAAACAATAAGAGAAGCACTCATGAGACAAATTTGGAGCCACCAAAGAATTATAGATAAAAGCTAGGTAGCTCAAAAGAAATAGGGTATCAACTAAAAGGTGACCTCTCTCATATGTATAGGTTTCTAATTGGACAAACCATTGAAGATATGCATCCGCAAAGAAACATATACATACGAAATGGTTCGGGGAAAAGAGAACAAGGTATCCAAAAGGAAGTCATAAATATACAAACGAGATTGTTGCATAAAAACATAGCACATAGCTCAAATTTATCTCATTGTATATGAATGAACTTCAAATATATCAAATGCATCACACATATCACTAAGGGAACAAGAGATAGTGGAGATACTTTGAGTTAGACAACAAGTATCACAAAGAAATAATATCAATTGAAGAAAAGGTTTTTGCAAATTCATCACACATATCACAAAGATATATTAAGTGAAGGAAATAGGCCAAAACCACAACAATTGCATCTAAAAGCTTTTCATGCCAAGAGGCAACCTACACAAGGTTGGATACTAAAAAGTATGCATGAGATAGATACTTGTTACCGAGATGGCATTGGTGATGACGAAGATGAGAATCTTGATTATCATCAAAGCTTGACTCCGACAATCACATGGTGAGAACACCTTCCTTATGAATGAGACAAGCATCCAATGCATCTCCATTGTACCTAAAACACAATTAGAGTACAAAATGGTTCCCAAACTCATTGGGTCCCATAGTAGTTAGATCAACTACAATATATAGGAAACACTCCACATAAATATGTGCATATAGATATGAAATTGAATTTCATGCACATCTTAGCCGATTTAGGATTCGGTGGAGTATCCCCTATATATTGGAACTAAAAGGACTAGCATGCCATATAATATATATGTTAAAGGATATACATACAAAGCCTTTCAAGATCCAAACGAGATACAATTTGGACAAAAACACCAAGTAAACCAAGAAGAGAGCACATAAGAGTGTGACACTAAAGGTTGTCCAAATTATATCAAACTCCAAATCAACACATGATTGAGGAAAAATCAAACCAACATATGATTGATTCCAAAACACATCAACACATGAAGTGTGATATCAAAAGGAATCAAATCAACACAACAAATGATCGATAAGACACCAATTGAAAAACAAAAATAACAACTAGGAGAAAAGATACCAAGAAGAGGATGATACTTGACCGAAATCAAGTAAAGTAAAATAAGGCAAAAAGGTATCAAGACTCCCACAATGAATATCAATTGGAACAAATATCTATAGAGGAGATATTAAATTCCAATTAATACCAATTGAAGGCACCAAAACAAGATAAAGAATCAAATGCCAATCGAAAGGATCAAATATTGATAGATAGAATAGTGTTCTAAATAAAAGGAATGCTCCCCCAAGATTAATGCATTATCTTAGATATTTGTATTTGAATACAAAATGCACACACAAGGGATCATTACTCTCCATATTTTATCTATAACACTAAACACTACCGAATGGAAAAAAAAGGATCCTTGCAAGAGGCAAAGACGGCAATAAATAGGGCAAATTAAAGCAAGAGCCAATGTGAAGATGATCTACAAAATCCACCACAATTACAAGAATCACTTGTCGTGGACAAGGAATATTTAGAGAAATTTCTCGGTGGTATATAGGAATGATGATCAAGACCAACTTCACAACAAAAAGCATATGGCAAGAGATAATAAATAAAACGCCATATTTTCAAAAAGGTTTGTTGGTAGTTTCAATTATTCGAACCAACCGGCAAAGCCATGGTTAAAATAAGAAGAAACAACTGGTTTCTCACATAATATATGGAAATGTATATTAGAGAAAAACCACACCAAACAAACTCACACAAACAAGAACCAACGGGTAACCACAAAGGAAAAATGGAACTTGTTTGAGCACACATGCCACATAGGAAAAAGATAATTTACAATATAAAATCTAAGTGGCAAACCTCAAATGTTCACATTTTGTGGGATTTGTAATATGCACATAGCTTATTACTCCCCCATAATGTGATAATTCATTTTATTTTTAAACAAGAGGCAAATAAAGCCAACTAGAGAAATTAATGGACATTGTAGAATTTGAATTTCTCATGAATATGACATACCACATAGTAGCTAGATAATATTGAAATATCAATACTAGGTGGTGTGCCTCATGTACACACATTTTTAGGTTTGTGAGGTGCACAAAGCACATCACTCCCCCAAAATGGGATAATCCATTAATATCTCAAAGAGCCAAATGAAATCCACACAAGATTCAATAAAGCTCAACACACAAATTACACATACATGATATACAACTATCATACACAACCTTGAATAACAAGACAAGTAGGAAAGTAGCATATCATATACAAGCACATGCTAGGAACAAAACTAACACATGCAAGGGAGCAAGCAACTTTCAATGACTATGTGAATTAAATACAAGTTACCGCAAGGAGGAGCATTGGATATGAGATAGATATGTGATAATCCAATTGACTTGGCTTGATGAAATAAAACCATGCAGATCCCTTAATTCTTCAAAAGTAGCCAAGTCACCAATGTCCTTCACTACACCTATTGATCAAGTTGAAGCTTGTTGGTCCCCAACCAAGTTGGGTCCTAAGAGGTTAGTCACAATAGGTTTGGGAACCCAAATGGTGTTTTTCTTGACACCACTTTGAGCCCCCACATATTTGGCAAACACATTGCCACTTCTATCCTTCCCAAGAGAATAATAATCATCAATTATGATAGGGTTGGATGAGGTACCGTTAGTGCATGAAGAAGCAAGATGACCTTTGCCACGACAAAGGTAGAAATACCGACTCTTTTTATTCTTAATAGGCCCCTCAACTTGAGGAGCATTGGCTTGAGTCTTCTTAGGAGGTGGCCTTTGTTCAACTCGCGGTTGAGCACGAGATTGAACAAGAGGCCGCTTCCCTAGTTGCTTCTCACTAACAGGCTTCTTCTTCATAGGGCAATCCCGAACATGGTGCCCTTCAACCTTGCACTTGAAGCAAGTGATCTTGGCCGGATTCTTGTCTTGAACTTGGCCCTTCTTCTTCTTCTCAACCGTGGACTTGATCTTGTTGTTGGAGTTGAATCCAAGTCCACTCTTGTCATTCGGGGATTGTTGCGCACTCAACATGTTGTCAAGTGCACGCTTCCCTTCATGACGCTTTTCCAGGTCATTCTTCAAAGAAGTGACTTGGGCCTTGAGGTCTTTTATTCTCTCTACATGGTTAGTGGAAACAAAAGCACTAGAGGAAGTAGAAGCTTCATTGTTATGACAACAAGGCAAAGCAAGTAATTCATCACATGATGTACCAATATTTTTAGTGGATGAATTACTAGGACTAGCACATGGCATTTTAGCATTTTTAGTTGAATTTGTGCTATTATCCACATGAGGCTCACAAGATGTTACCTTGGTAGTGATTGCCTCATGAGCTAACTTTAGACTAGCATAGGATGCTAGAAGATCATCATTAGAGCTAGATAGCTTTTTATGATTTTCTTCCAACTTCCTATACTTGCTAGTTAGCAACTCTAGTTGAGCCCTTAGCTCAACATTCTCCTTCGACATAGATGCTTCACAAGAAATAGAGTTAGTAGCACAAGCATCATTTACATTAGGGATAGAAGAAGACAACTTGGTAAGCTCATCATTTAATCTAGCATTTTCATTTTTCGTGACTTTATATTTAGCATGAGCATGGTCATGTTCTTTAATAATTTTAGCAATTATTTCATTATGAGACTCCTCAATATTTTCTAGTTTCTCCTCAAGAGAAGCACGAGTCTCTTGCTCTTCCTCAAGAGCATCTTCTAACGATGCCTTCTCCATAGCATCATCTCTTTCGATCTTACCCTTTTCATCAAGGCTTGCTTCCAAAGCCTCAATAGTTTCCCCGCGCTCAATAAGGATGCTCATAATTTCATGGAAGTTAGCACAAGCATTTTTATTCTTTGTAAGAGCCTTAAGAATCGTTAGAGCTTTACCATGAAGGAGAGCATTAACTTTTTCCACATCATCTTCTTCATCATTATTATCATCATTATTATCATTATCATTATCATCACTAGAAGAAGATTTAGCCATAAGGAGAAGAATAATTAATTTTTGAACTACTCAAGTTCAAATCTTGTTCCACAATTAATTGGGTTTCCTCTACATTAATATTCATGCAAGAGTTAGAGGGAACACAAGCATTTTTATCATTGGAACAAGATAAAACAAGCATATCATAATTAGATTTATCTAAGCAATTTTTGGATGATATGCAAGGACTATCAACACTAGCATGTATGACATTTATAGTGCTATATGTGTTTTGGTCCAAAGATGAGGCATTGCAACAAGATAGAGATAAAAGATCATCAAAGAAGAGCTCACTATCAATATTGCAAAACCTATCACTACTCACCATCACATTAGTTTGTGACTTACCACATTTTGGTGAAGTAGATGAAGATGAGAGCTCGTCACGGCCGGAGATGGAGGGAGAGTAATCATCCTCACTAGAGTCGGACAAACCATATTTATCTTGTAGCTTGGTCCAAAGCTCACGAGCATCCCAGAGAGGCATGATTGACTCGAAAACTACAACACTCACAAATTTGCAAAACTCATTAGAGTCTAGAGCATCTAGATATAAGTTTTTCTCATCCTCTAAAGTCGAACTTTCGTAATCCTTTGGAGGAGAAAAACCTATATCTAAGATACGCTCAATATTGGGGTCCAAGACCCGTAAGTGACTAAGCACATGAGTTTTCCAAACATTAAAATTTGTGCCATTGAATATAAACATGGAATCGTGCACTAATTCCCTAGACGACATCTTTTACTCTCTAGGCGGTAAAGCCAAACAAGAGAGACGAGGCTCTGATACCAATTGAAAGAACAAGCTATGCCCGGATGTCGCCTAGAGGGGGGGGGGGGTGAATAGGCGATTAAAACTTTTTCTAATTAGGGGCTTGATAATTGCGGAATAAAACTATGTGTTTAAATTAACAAGCCAACAACCTAATATACTAGGTTTGCCTAAGTGCACCGACAACTTATGCTAAGCAATAAAACAACAAGGTGATAGCAATATATATGACTTCAAGCACGACAGCTATCACAATGTAAATTGCATAAGTAAAAGCTCGGGTATAGAGATAACCGAGGCACGCGGAGACGAGGATGTATTCCCGAGTTCCTCCTTGTTAAGGGAGTACGTCTCGTTGGAGGGATGTGAGCTCGCCACAAAAGGCCTACTCAAGATGCCACAAAGGCCTCACCCTATTCTCCGATGAACCGCACCCAAAGGTTTGGTTCACCTTCCACTATCGGAATCCTTCGGGGCGGATTTCGGAGCCCTTTACAACTTCTCTTGGGGCACACACCCACAACTCAATTGGGGGCTCCCAAATCGTGCTGAAGCTTCACAACTCGAAGTCTTCGCGGCACCTCCAAACCGTCTAGGGTACACGATGCACCCAAGAGGCACAAGCTCTTGGGAACACAATGCACCCAAGAGTAACAAGCTTCTCAACGTCGATCTTCATGTATCACCGTAGGGAGAGCAACCCGATGCAACAAATGCAAGAGGCAAGAACACACAAAGTGGTCAAGTCCTTCACTCCCAAATTCCAACCAAGCAACAAATGCTTTGGGGGGGAACACAAAGCAACCCCAATATTTATATCTAAAGAGTTCCCCTCACTTAGAGAAGAAATTGATTGGTGGAAACGTGGATCTAAACCTCCTCTCTCTTTTTCTCTCAAAAATTAGCAAGAAATATTGGAGGGATCGAGAGATCTAAAGCTCAAGAGAGATGGCAACAATGGAGGAAAGAAGAGCTCAAATGGTGGCCAAAAGTTAGAGACCAAATGGGGAAGATGACCACTTAAAAGGGAGGGCAGAAATCTGCCCGTTGGAGGCAAAATCGTGAAAGGCCGGCCATCGGGCCGGCCTGGCCGGGGGAATGACCGGGAAGGCCACATAGGGAAAAACGGGTGGGCCGGCCATGGCTGGCCCGGCCCCGCCATGATGGCCGGCTAGGATACTGAGAGGCCCCGGTCATGGGCCGGCCATATGCCCGGCCTGGCCAGCTGCTTCGCCCCCTTTTTTTTTCTCTTTTGATTTTCTGTTTTGAAAAATCGACCGAACCGAAAACACAATAACTTTCGCATACGAACTCCGTTTTCGGTATTCTTGGACTCGTTGGAATCGTCACAACGATCACTACAATAATATGCAGAGAAACACCATATTCCAAGAAGATATTATAAAAATAAATGGGGAAAGGTAAAACCTCCCATTTGCAAATCGGAAATGCAATAACTTTCACCCACGAACTCTGTTTTCGATAATCTTGGACTCGTTGGAATCTTCACAACGAGAACAACAATATTATGCATAGAAACATCATAGTCCAAGAAAATATTATGAATCCAAATGGGGAAAGTTAGAAACACTTTTTTGCAAACCGAAAATGTCGAATCTTTTGCAATTGAAGTTCGAATGAAATAAAACCAATTTTGTTGGAAAGAGGACAAAAAATGATACCTTTGAAAATGGCAAACAAGTAATGGAGATTTTGCAAATAAATGGAAGAGATAAATCTCCCACACGAATGAACCGGCAAAATCTCCAATACCGAAACCGCAAATAGAAGACGCATATGAAAACCGTTTTCGGTGAACTTAGCTTTGTCATGACGAGCACGACAAGCACCAAGACCACACCACGATTCGAGACAAATAAGAACCAATAAAGATGATTGCATGGATGCAAAGGTTTGTGCTCTCTACGACGATACGATCACGATATTCGGTCGAGAGCCCCTCTTGATAGTACGGTTACCTATCCTATAATCCGGTCTCTCACTAAACAACATGAGACCGGTAAAATAGAAATCCTATCAAGATCATACCTTTGCCTTGCGCTTAAACCACTTGAGGTCGATGAAGACGATCTTCATCTCCTCAAGATGCACCACCTTCCTCGATTGCGCTTCGGTGAAGATTCACATGATGCTCCCCCATACACCAAGATGGGAGACACACTCTTCGGTATATCTTCACTTGGCCTTGAGTGATGATCAACCCGCACAAAGCCTTGATCAACACAAACTTCTTCTTCCCTTAGCCTTGACTGCAACAAATGGAGATCAAGCAACCTAATGGACAACCTACAAATATAGCTCAATACAAATATTAGTCCATAGAGATTGTCATTAATTACCAAAACCATGCATGGGGGCAACCATGCACTTTCAACTGGAAGTGAAAAGCAAAATGTCAAAATTTAGAGTGGTGAAAACAAAATGGTCAAAAACTAGTGCGGCAAAACAAAATTTTCCCTCAAAAATCGAGAGTATATACTCTCTTGTGTGCCAAAACGCCCTTTTCAACGATACTCTATCGCATATGCTCTCGTTGCTGCAAAGTTGTGGCCAACATCGACATAGCCAACCCTTTTAGGATCAGAATCACCATTGTTTATCAGCTCTATCATATCCAACAAGGACACGACCAACAACACCTCGCCCTCGCTCGGTCATCTCGAGCCTGCTAGGCCCGCGTGAGACAACCCCCTGTTTGTCACAGAGACCGGAGCTAAGGACAATCATAAGTAAGCCTATTTTTGACATGTATACTCGACTACTTGTATATGCATTATGCAACCCACTTCCTAGCTTACTATAAAGCAACTAACTCGAATAAATAATTTAGCTGGCTTGACCTAAGTTATTATTCTTTTTATCAATTATTGTGTATAACATGTTTGTTATGTTCATTCTATCTGGCTATCCACTCTTAGCCTTGATATTTTGATGTCTTATTCCATGTATTCATTTGTTTCCCGGCATCATAAGGACATATCATCTTTCTTCAAACAATGTTGTAGAATTTCAATGCCTAAATCAAGAACTATAGAGATTATTGTAGTATTTGTTCTGCTTAAATTGCGAGTTTTGCAAGTGTGCTTGTATTTTCGTTTTGAGGTGGTTGATTTCTTCTGTGTGTTACATGGTTTTAAAAGGTTCGGACAGATGAAACACTACCTTCATGATTAGGTGCTGACACCATATGAAAAATTATCATCATAGTCATAACATAGTTATCCACAATCAAGGTAAACAATTAACATGATAATACGAATTTACTCAATTGTCTGGTTACTCAACTATTCATGTTAAGTTATCACAATGGGCCATATGTAGTTACCAGACTATTCACACTACACACCTATTTACATTTCAATTATCACCATGTCACTAGTAGAGTTACCTGGTTGCTAATGCTATAGTTACCACAAAAGTCATGCCATAATTACCTGTCGATACATGTTACAGTTACCACGTGACACATGTTACAATAGTCATGCATGATATAGTTATTCGACTTTCAAGTTACAATTACCATCACACTAACTAGTTACCCAGTAATATATGTCACATTTACATCCATAACACTAATGTAGTTACCCGATTGATAGAGAAATATCTAGTTTTAAAGCCGTACGGTAGGCGGTAACTCACGTGTGTTACTAATATACTATAGCTAAGTGAGCTATAATTTGATGTCAATTAGTAATTGTAAATAGTTTGACATCTTATCGTTAACTTTCGACATGCAAAAAAATATCATAAAACATACAAAAGCGAGGGTTTTGAGATTGACAACTCCTTGTGAATATTTTGATTCGTAATCTGTTGAGATTAATAAACCACCAAAAACATCTCCAAAGTGTGATCTTGTTTTGGATGTGGATAAATAATTATGAATAACCCACATCTACCTATACTTCTTATAAAGCAAAATCCCACTAAGTTCATTTATGATTTTCTATCTCTACATGCAAGTTATCCACATCATCCACTCTCCTAACCATTCATTTATCTATGTCATCTCCACTAAAATTTATTATAACTACATGTCAATTCCACATCATCCCTTTTTAATCTTTTAATTTTCCACGCTAATATTTTTTAATACACATATTTTATGTCGAATAAATTTAGTATATATGAATATGAAAAATTAAAATTTTCATTTTTCTTTTAGACAATTTAATGTATCATAATATTTATATCATTTTATGTACGCAAATATAATTTTTTAAAGGATCCCGCCGCAATGCGCGGGGTATGTTCTAGTATTACAGATTCTTCCCCTCCTACCCCATCCCCCATCCTCCAAAGAGGTGCCCCAAGCTCCGCCACTGAACATTGTGTATATCTTTCGAATGGCTTGGTTTTCTTGTTGCATAACTAATGCGGGACCAAACCACGGGGTAGTTTTGATTCACGTATTATAGAGTTGTAATCTGTTGCGATTAATAAACTACCAAAACATCTCCAAAGTGTGATCTCGTTTTGGATGTGGATAAATAATTATGAATAACTCACATATTACTGATTCTTCCCCTCCTACCCCCATCCCCCATTCTCCAAAGAGCTGGCCCAATCTACGCCACTGAACATTGTGTATATCAAAATAATGGCTCGGTTTTCTTGTTGCATAACTAATGCGCGACCAAACCACGGGGTACTTTCAATGCGTTATTACAATTTAATTTTGTAAATAATATATTAACCTCATTGGAAAAAATAGGAAAAAATATGAAGTACGAATATCTGTGTTTTAAAGAACTTTAAATACCAATTCCTACTCTATTTTCGTTAGAATGAACATCAATTATTTGGAACGGACCCAAATGCTGTGACATCCAATAAAACCGTGCGGCGCAGAGGAACGAGGTATAATAAAACCGCCAGCCCGGCCCACCACGGAGTAGCCGCCCACATAGACTCCTGACACGCACACACACGCCTCTTCCCACGCCCTCTCCCTTCCCAACTCCCCTCTTCTCTCTCCCCACGCCTAAACCACACCAAATCCAAACCCTACGCCCTCGCCTCCGCCGCCGACCTCGCGGCCCCCCTGCCCGGCCGCGTCTCCCACTGATCGCCGCTCCCTCCCCACCGCGCCTCCGCGCCTCGCTGCGCCGTGCCGTGCCGTTCCTGCGGCTGGCAGGGCAGTGCGGCCGCCGGCATCCAGGCCCCCCACGGCCGGCCGCCGCCTTTGATGTCTCGCGCCTGCCGCCTCGGCTTCCTCTGCTCCCAGCAGGGCCACCGCGCGGCCAGCTCCACCCCTACAACCGCCCATCCCCCGGTCTAGTGCAACCCCAGCGGAGATGAGCGGCGCCAACCAGGTATCCCATCCCCCCTCTCGCCTGAGCGTTCGTGCGCATTGACATTGATTAATTGCGTGATCTAGTTAATTCTCGGTAACTGCCTCTGTGCTGTGGCGCATTAAATCCGGCGGGGGCGGTTTCTGGTTGGGGGCCTGGGTGAATTGATGCGTTTTCCCCGTTTTGGAGTACTGGCCTCTTGCTGATGTAATGCCCCCAACCCCAACGCTTGTGTGTGTGAGGCGTACTTGCTGCCCTAGATGGCGTAGCACTGATGACGTCGACTTAGTTGGTAGCTAGTGGTTACACAGATGATCGGTCTTAAACTGTTGTTGATTGGAAGGTATGTGGAGTACACGAGGGAAGGGCATATGATCAGATGGGATTCAGGGTTGAGTTTCCTTGAACCCGCACATTATAGAAAGTTTTACCAGCTCAGTTTTCTCTAGCAACCTTAATTGTTGTTTGGATGCACCACAAGCTGTTTTTAGTCCTTTGTTCTCATCATAGGTTCTTCTGTAATGCAGGTCGTGTTGTTTGGGTCCTTCACGGAGGACGAGACTAAGTTGTTCCAGGGGCAGCCTGTAGCTGATACTAAAAGTGAGGAGAAGGCATGGGAACTACCTGAGATCCAGTTTGGGTCACTGAATCTTTCTATGCTAAGTTTGGAGAAAGTGTCGAATCATATTACTAAAGATGCCGTTCATCCTACAAAATCAACATCTGACCATGCAAAGGATCAAACCTGCAGTAATAAGAAGGAAACCGTAGCATCTAGCTTACCAAATGGTGGGCCAGTGCTGTTCAATGGATGTCCCGCTGTTGTTTCTCCTAATAATGGTGTTCTCAAGAATGTGAAATCTGAAGCTAAGGTTCCTTCAGCTGGGCCTGTTAGCAGTGTAAAGGAGACTAAAGCAACGGTTCTTTCAGCTGGCCCTGTCAACAATGTAAAGAAGACTGAAGCTCCAGTTTCTTCAGCTGGTCATGTCAACAATGTAAAGAAGACCAAAGCTACGGTTCTTTCACCTGGGCCTGTCAACAATGTAAAGAAGGCTGTGGTTCCTTCAGCTGGGCATGCCATCAATGTAAAGAAGACCGAAGCTACAGTTCCTTCACCTGGGCCTGTCAACAATGTAAAGAAGATTGAATCTGTGGTTCCTTCAGGTGTGCCTGTCATGAACATTAGCAGTTCAACACCACTTGCAATGCCAGGGCAGCACCATGATGGGATCACATGCACTCAAGGCAGCAGTTCAGTTATGCAAGTAACTGGGAATGGGAGCACAAGTGATGATGCACCTATTATTGCAGCTTCAGTAGATGACTCCATCACAAGCTTAAATGAGGAAGCCTATCAGAACAAGCCATTGCTTCCTCATGGTTTGAAGAATACAGGAAATATATGCTTCCTGAATGCTACTTTGCAGGCTTTCCTTTCATGCTTGCCTTTTGTTCAGCTTGTACAAGACCTGAGGAATCGGAGTATACCCAAGGTACTACTGCCTAAGCGAATCAGTTTCATGTTCTTCCTGTGCTTATTTTATCGACTTCTGTTCTGAATACTTGCTTCCGTTTTAGGTTGGCTACCCTACCTTGAGTGCATTCATTGAGCTCATCTCTCAGTTTGATGTGCTTGACGAGTCCAGTATGAAGAAAGATGAGAAGGTTGCCATTATCTCTGCAAAAGTAATCAATCCTGCCATGTTCGATCAAGTTCTGAGAAATTTCACTCCAGATGTACCGGCTGGAACTTCTTCCCGGCCTAGGTAAGTGCTGTTGAGGTTGTTCTTGGTCAGTAGTTTTTGAATTGAAAATTCGTGAACTGTGTGAACTGTTAATGTTAATTGTCTGGCTGTTCTGGATGCTAATTGTAGATAGCAATCTGTTTGTCATGTGCATGCCTATTCGGTAGCATCATCTAGTCTAGCAAGACATGAATTCCGTTAGTATCATCATACATGTTTGTCCTTAACTGCAAACCAAATTGGACATTAATACTCAATATACTTGTGAGCACGATCACATGCACTACAATTAGAAGCATCCAAATAATTTCCTTCTCTTGAAACCTCTGTACAGGGGTCTACTTGTGGAACACGAAACTGAGTGTATATGACATCTTAGTTTGAAGTTTATTCAAACAATATATTTTGCTTTATTGTACACATGGACATTATGCATGCTGCTCTTGTTTGTGTTACTGTAAATGTGATGTATTAAATATTTATTTTCCTAGCTAAGTAGCTTCTCGGTTTCAGTTTATGATGCTTCACATTTCTGCAGACAAGAAGATGCCCAAGAATTTCTAAGTTTTGCCATGGATAGAATGCATGATGAACTATTGAAGCTTAATGGCAACGGTTCAAATTCAAAGGAAGGTATGGTTGTTTCTGCTTCTGATGACGATGCCTGGGAGACTGTTGGAAGGAAGAACAAATCTGCAATTATGAGAACACAGAGTTTTGTTCCCTCTGAGCTAAGTGCTATTTTCGGAGGTCAGCTACAAAGCACGGTGAAAGCTGCAGGTAACTCTTTCTTGTACCTGAGAAATTTCAGTTCTTTTTCCTTTGAACTCTGACCTAGTCAACTAGACGCTTCACTGAGAAATTGTAGCTTTTCTCTATCGTTATTTTCTCTCGATTCTTTGCTTGACATGCTTCCCTGAAAATACTGCTCTCCCCTTTCCTTTTATTTAGGTGTATTTGTTTTTAGGTAAATTCCGAATAGTTAGGGGTATTTCCTTCTTATCCTAGTAGATGCCGATTCTACCCCTCCTGAATTGGAAGGATCATTAATTAGCCACTAATTACTCCTCTAATCAACGTTCTATCCAAGGGCATTACCGTCCCAAATTATCCTCAAATCAGAGCTTTGGTCACCATGCACAAAAGAAACACACCTCATAAGATGGAACAGAGGGAGTAGTACTTTAGCTTGTACTCCTCTGATCCGTAAAAAGTGCTGCGCACTGTTCTGTATTTTGTAGTAGCCCTTGTGTCTCTCCGCGACAATTAAATCGGATCAGAGGTAGTAATAGAAATGATGTTTCTTAAGCTTGCAGAAGTGTTGCCAACTTGTCAAGGAAAATACATATTTGCTTATCGTTGAAATAAAAATACGTTAACTGTTCATTTGTGCTAAGAAATTTCTTATCATTGTTGTCAGAAATTCAGAATTCTGCATAAGATTCATTAGTTTTTTAGAAGCAAACCCACTGGCATATGAAATCAGTAGCGTTAATGAGGCAGAAACTATTAGCCATGGAGTAAACTTTGAGTTGGTTCAGTTATGCTGTTTTTTATTCTCATGTTGTGTGTTCTTTTCGGATCTATCAGGTAACAGAGCGTCTGCCTTTGTTCAGCCTTTCCTGCTGCTCCATCTGGATATATTTCCAGATTCTGTCCAGACTGTTGAGGATGCACTTCATCTGTTTTCCACTCCTGAATCTTTGGAAGGATACAGAACAGCTGCTGGAAAGGTTCTTGCTGTTCGTCTCAGTAGTTTATTTTTGAATTTTGTGATTACTCAACTCATCGTAGAATTGCTTGCATTGTTTTCAAAGTTATATTACATATTATCGACATCATGCTTTCTGCATTAACATCATTTATTTCTAAAGCATTATGGACTGCCTGACTAGTTGGTTACTTTCTTTTGTTTGAACCTTAGTCTTCTGTTGATGCTGCTATAAGTTGAAATTAGGCTGTTGAATTATACTTCTCAGTGTGTTATCTACCTCTTCAGTGCAATACTATCCGTTTGAAATCTGCTAGGCTTAACTGATCAGATTTGATCTTGCAGGCTGGTGTGGTGACAGCTAGAAAATCATTCAAGATTCATGCACTTTCAAAGATTATGATACTACACTTGAAGAGGTTCAGTTATGGAAATCATGGTTGTACTAAACTGTACAAGCCACTGTACTTCCCTCTTGAACTGGTTCTTAACCGGGATCTGCTGAGCTCACCGTCATCGGAGGTGACAATGTCCCGGATACTCTTATAATTTGTTATTCCTAATATAGTTGTATCTACTATCTGGTCCATTCAGGGCATGCTTTTGTCACTCTTTGCCTTCAGTAGATGCAATCTTGTCATGTTCAACCTAAATCCGCCGGCATGTGAGATTTGTATATTTAAGCTTCTTTTTCAAGTCTCTACAACCCTTTCTTACCACATTAGTAATGTTGTAATGAAATTCAAAAAAAAAAATGTTGTAATGCACAGGAGGTTAATTTATGTGCCTGTGACACAGATAAAATCAGATGTAACAGCTATTTCTCTGATAAACTTAGATCACTCGATCTAACATCTCGTCAATCATCGAATGCAGGGTAGAAAATATGAGCTCGTTGCAACCATCACTCATCATGGGAGCGGCCCATCCAGGGGGCATTACACTGCTGATGCGAAGCATGCCGGTGGGCAGTGGCTTCGGTTTGATGACAACGTGGTCATGCCCATCAATGTGAACAAGGTCTTGCATGACCAGGCATATGTCCTATTCTACAAGCAAGTATAAGTCTGGGATTTACCCACGTGGTTGATTAGCCCTTCCTCTTATTGCTGGAACAGTGAGTTATACTGTCTAACTATCTGTGGTGTTAATGTAGCTGCCGTGAGACCGCAGAATCGTGTGTGTGTTAAGTACCCTGGTTGCCTGACTCTATTTATATATATGTCTGATAACATAGTGAGGGGGGCTTCCCCGTTCAGCCCATTTTTGAGGTCCTGTAAAATGCAACTGCTCATCTTGGTATGACCAGCAAAGTAACCATGAGTTGCTATTCATCTTGTGTGCCTTGTTATGGGGACGTGCTGTCTAAACTTTTCTGTGTTTTAGGCAGCCTAATTGAAACTGGAAAGTGATGGTGCCCTTTCGGTTGGCACGCACACAGAGATGCTGGCTGCTGATTGGATAGGTGTGACCATGTGCCATGTCTTCCGGGAGATCGGGCTATCAGGTCTTGTAGGCAAAGTTAGCTATGATTTGCAGCAATAATTGGCCAGTTTAGCAAGACTTGTCATGGAGGTCATATCCAGGCATCAAGCTCTGATGTGAGCTAACATGTTGCCTATTTTGTTCCAAACAGTTGGCATTTCTTCTGCGAGTATGACCTCAATGCACCCTACTAATAAAATGCAGCTGCTATTTCCTCCTACCATGCGCCGAACAAATAAGCCCTAAACATGACAGCATTGATGGTCGTAGATTTGTTGTCTAATATTGGTTGTTGGTATTGTAAAGCAGCCAAGATTCAGTCTCCAATTGACTTGCATCGAATACTTTGAACAGCAGCTTTGCTGAATTTCTTCCCCATACGTGCAGACCACTAACCCATTCAAACGTGTCCACTTGCGTTTTCAGACTTTGGTGCTTTCCGGTTGAAGCTTGACTGACGTATATGAACCAAAGTTCTTTCCACTTCAGACAAAAACACTGCCTTCTCACGACGATCAGTGTTCTCCTCACTTCTGCGCATTGTTTTCCACTTAAGAAACCGTCTGAACCAGTTGTTGGATCTTAAATTGCCAGGCAAATTGGCAAAATGATGGTGTTAGATGAGTAAGCTGTATGCCTGTATCATGCGTATAGGAGATATCTGCAGATTGTAAACCCTACCGACTGTAGAAACCAATCTAAAGCGGCCTCGTGTCTGCCTCTACCTTACATATATGGACAGATCTTGCTCAATTATGTGTGATCCCTACAATTGCGCCATTTCCTCCCCTTATGCACATACACAGTGATCTCTGTCGGGAACCTTCTTGATCAATCAACTTCCATTTAAAGCCCTTGATTGATGGCCAAATCAGGCAGACAGAGTCATATCTGCCGGGTCCCTTCTTGGTCACTCACTTCTATACTAAGCTCTTGATTGATGGCCAAATCAGACAGAGTCATCTCTGTCAGATACCTTCCTGGCCAATCAATCACTTCCGTTTCAAGCTCCCCATGGCAGAATCGAACAGGTTCACCACCCATAATTCGATCACAAATGGTGAGGAATCATGCATAGATTCCCCCCAAAAGAAAAAAAAAAGTAAGGCAAAGAAAGAAGCACTTGAGAAGAGGCCTGATCGCCATCTCAAACCCAACACCAACAAGAGAAAAGATTAGATTACACAGGACGGAATTTTGATTTTCTTCAGACGCGTTTCTGAACAGGCTACAAGGGAGGGAAAGCACTAGCTAGCAGGGAACCTGCAGTTTTGTTTTCCCTTCATTTTTTAGCTGTATACACAGAAGCAGGGAGAGAGGCTAGACTGAACTGAACTGAACTGAAGGTTACACTACACAGCAGCAGCAGCTGCAGCAGAGGCGCGGGTGGCCGTTTAGCTCTAGCGAGGCTGGTGGATGGCGCGGCGGGCGCCGCCGCCGCCCCTGGCGCCGGCGTGCTGCGCGGGCTTCTCGACGTGCCTGGGCGACCAAGCTGGTGCGGCGACCGGGCCGCCGCCCCTCGGGGAGTTCACGCTCAGCGTCCTTAGCACCGCGTCCATGTCGCCACCGAACCCTGCAATTCAGAGAGACCCAAAGGTTGGTTAGCTCCCCGCTGCTGCTGCTATCTCCGGGGAGAGGAGGAGAAGGTGTATGTACTGTACTGTACTGTACGTACCGGCCGGTTTGTAGCGGTGGAAGTCTGCCTGGGCCTGCTGCGGCGAGGGGGGAGAGTAGAAGAGGTCGTCGGCGTCGAGCAGGTCGACGGAGTCGTCGGGCAGGAGCGCTGCGAGGTCGTCGACGGCGGAGTTGTCCTGGTCGGCGAGGTCCTCGTAGAGCTGGTGCTGGCGGAACCAGTGGTCCCTGAACCAGGCGGTGGTCTTGACGAGCTCCCACCACTCGGGCGAGTAGTCCTCCACCCGCCGGAACGCCGCCGGGATGAACATGGGCGCGTCCGGGTTCAGCGCCGACATCGCCATCGTGCTCATCATCCTCCTCCTCCGCTCACACTACACGCAAAGCAAAAGAAAGAAGGCGATGATCAGCTTTGATCACCTCGGTCCGGTCTCGCAATCATTCCTCCAAATCCGGAGATCGATCAAGCGTGATAATTCTTGCGTTCTTGCTTACCTTTTCTGATTGACGCGTCCGTGGGGATGGGAAATATCTCGTGGTTTTCTTCTTTTGTGGGTGGAGACGGTGGGTGGGTGCCCGTGCCGGGGTGGGGGAGCCGGTGTGTTTATAGGCGGGGAAGGGAGGGACGAGTGGGTGGTGCACTGGCGCCGGAGCCGAAGACGTGTGCGGTGGGGGTGGGGGTGGGTGGGCGGATGGCGACTGGTCGGTCGGCTTGGATTTTTTTCTCCTTCCGTGACAATCGTGACACGCGGGCCAATGAATGGGGGAGGAGACGGCTGCGGTGTGGCTGGATTTTCTGTGGGCGACGACGGAGGGTTCTGCCGGAGCCGGAAGCTTCCCCCATTTATTACTCCGTCACGCGCCGACGATTGGTTTGCCATTGCTGGTGGTGGTGGCCGTGGGCCGAGTCAAATCCACTTGAGTTGTCGGTTGCAAACCATTTTGAGTACATCTGATACCTTCTGAAACAAACCAATTCAAGGTCCAAGGTTCAATTTAGTCCGAGATTGAATAGCTCTGCTCTGAGTGTGTATGATAGGGATTTCGACTTCAGACCACTACGAGCGCAAGGTTTAAAACGACCTTTTTTTTTGTTGTAAAGAGAGAGAGAGAGGGGGGTAAAAGAGCTGCCATACAATAGTTTTGTGAGGCCCACGGTTTGACGTGCAAGGATGCGACGGTACAATTTTTCCAGGGACGAGCGTGGTGATGATACTATTTCATGAATGGATATATATGCCCAGTGTACGGTGTTAGGCCAGGTAGTAATTAATTATCACCGAGGTCGCGGTCTCGTGGCCTACACGGCGTCACGACCCATCAAAACCACAGATTATTACTACGCATATTCCATTAGATCGCATTTGCTTTGAGGAGGAGGTGAAAACAAAGACGTCGCGATCCGTGACCGGAACGCCTGCCGCGTCATCGATCGACTGCGATCGATCTGCTCCGCCGAAACCTTGTTCTGTCCGGCCACTTTGGGCAGGTTGCGTCGTTCAGAGAAAGTTACCGGCGAAAAAGGAGTGGACACGATCGAACGAGAGCGTGAACGACCCGGCCAAAAAGGAGAGGGCACGATCGCCTTTGTTTTTCTGAATTAATTCACCGGTCGATCGTGAGGAACTAATAAGTTACTGACCGAGATCGCTGTAAATGAACGTGAGTGATCGTTCTTGCGAAAGGTTCAACGCCTGCACGCGATGTCTAGAAAAAAAAAAAAAGGAGACTTTGGTCGATGTCCTTGTATCTGAAGACGTCAAATCACGGTCTGTGACCGTCTCAGTCATCAGTGTACACCGCCACTGCTGATATTAGATCAGGAAATTCAGAGCATATATATCTGCAACAAGGGGAGAAAAAGGAGAACAAAACTCAGAGCATATATCTGGAAGTAGTAATAAAGGAAAAAGAGGAAAACGCGTGGACGCAGAGTCTGTCAACAACTATGCCGTGGGGAAGCACCCGATCGAAGTGTGAGACGACCCGTTTTTGCCCCCCGCAAGTCGCAAGACACGGCTATGTGCATCTTCGGATGCAGAGGTCAGAAAAAAAGGTGTTTTATCAATGGGACGTGCTGAGCGTCCCCGGGGGCTCAAAACTTCCCAGCCCCCGGGTCCTCCTGCTGACACGTGTCCTTAAAATTAGCCCATCCTGCTTTTGCTACACAACTTTCCACTTTTGCTACAAAACGTCCCGCTTTTGCTGCAATGTAGTAAAAAAAAAAAAACAGTTCGTCCAGAAAACATAACAGAAATCGTCGGAGATCTCGTAGCAAAATATTTATGCTACGGTAGCAAAACCACAGAATAATTATAGCAAAATAATGTTATATTGTAGCATCATAGCAAAAACATATTCCAGCGATGAGACTCGTCGGAGATCTCGTAGCAATATATTTATGCTACGGTAGCAAAACCATAGAACAATAGTAGCAAAAAAAATGTTATATTGTAGTATCGGTGTCGGTGGAGGAGAAAAGCCAGGGAGAGGAGCAGCATGACACCACCTCCATCGCCCGTCGTAGCAATCCGTCTTCACCGGTCGAGCAACCACAGTAGCCATTTGTAGCATCGGAGACAGAGGTAGCGCGACAGAGATGGAGGCCGGCCGTTACCGTCTTCGAAGACGGAGATGGAAGCGGCCCTCGCGGTCGCCGTCGCCGGAGCGCGGAGATGGAGGTCGGCTATCACCGTCGGCCGTCGCGGTCGTCGCCACCGCTGCCCTCCATGGCAGCACCGCCGCGGACTTAGGGAACACTGCTCCCCATGGCAACAACTCCCAACGCAGACAGCACCGCCCGTGACGGACGGCGGCACCGCTACCTCCCCCATGGCAGCACCGACGCTGATCCATGGGAGCACTGCCCTGGTGCGCAGGCAGCACCACGGCGCGTTGCTGGTAGCAACACTGGCTGACCGTGCGTAGCTCGATCTCCGCAATGTTGCCCGGCCGTGCTCGAGTTTTGGGGCGCGATGAAGGATGAGGATGGCGCAAGCTGTGGCTCGGCGGACGACGTGCTGGGAGCCGGAGGCAGCAGGGGACCACCGGAGTTCTTGAAGAAGGTCGGCGACGAGGCCTGGCTCCGGCGAGCAAGGTTGCGGCTGCTGGAGGATGGGCCGGCGTTGAGAGAGAGGAGGGCGGCGTCGGCGCGTAGCTAGGGCGGCGGCGACGCAAGGCTTGCACAGTGGCGGCGCGTGGCTGGATCAGCTCTAGCTTTCCATGGCCATGGGCAGAGATGAGATAAGGTGCGTACCGTGGGGAAGAGATAAAGTGGGCCAGCGGTCAGCGGACACGCGGCGTCACGAGAACGCTCGTGAGACGCGCAGCCCCCGGCTGTAGGGAAGCGTTTCCCTTTATCAATCCATTACCTAGTAACAAAAAAGGTGATAATGACAATACGTTTGGTTTATGTTCAAACTCATGCTACAATATCGTTTGTCAACAAATTTGTGCTATGCCTTCTGTGCCATTCTAGCATATTTCTTTCCTAACCATGCACACAAAACATCGAATAAAATTTGATCTGACATTGTATAAACCGCATGTTAAAATTCATGTGTGGAGCGGAGGACAAGATTATCAATTCTTTCCCGTCTTTGTTACGAAAACGCCACATACAGACTATTACTGCCAAATAAACGTTAAGGAGCTGAAAGTTGCACAAGAAACACAAACAAAAACCTCAAGGGCCGCCAAATTTTGCAACTCTCCGTGGCTCGACGGGATGAAGCTGAAAGACATTGCGCCTTCCATTCTTGGGCTCTCCAAGTTAAATAACTTCACTGTCCAAAAGGCCTTGGACCAAGATTTTTGGATTTGAAACCTTTGCCTTGAAGGAGGCATTTCGGTCACTCATATCGCCGAGTTCTACTCCCTTTGGAGTAGGCTCCGAACAGTCCTCCTTAGCAACGAAACACCGGATTCCATCAATTGGAGGCACTCAAACAATGGCATTTACTCGGCGTCGTCGGCCTACTTGGCGCAATTTGAAGCCACCGCCACTTCCTTCATATGTGCCGACGGTTTGGCGTAATTGGGCTCCCCCCAAATGCAAACTCTTTGCATGACTAATCCTTCAAAATAGGGTTTGGACGGCGGATCGGCTCGCACGGCGGGGTTGGCCCAATTGTGGCCTTTGTCAATTATGCAAGAGAGATCCGGAGACCGCGGTGCACCTTTTATTCAAGTGTCGGTACTCCATTCGTATTTGGCGGGGACTCCAAGATTGGCTTGGCATGGTGGATTTCTACATCCCTTAATGGGGCAATTTTGTGTCGGTTAAGGATTGGTGGTGCTCTTTCACCGGGGCCAATGGTCGTCGGTGGAGAGGTCTCTCTTCTCTTGTACTCCTCGCCGCTTGGGAGATTTGGAATGAGCGGAACGCTAGGGTATTCCGCAGCGTGGCTTCGATGCCCACGTCCCTCCTGACATCTATTAAGAAAAATGCCACCCTTTGGGGTACGGCGTGAAAGTGCATGGTTGATCCCATGCATGGTTTTGGTAATTAATGACAATCTCTATGGACTAATATTTGCATTGAGCTATATTTGTAGGTGTCCATTTGCTTGCTTGTCTCCATTTGTTGGAGTCAAGGTCTCGCTTGCTCTCCATGTGTTGGAGTCAAGGTTTAGGTAAGAAGATCATTTGTTGATCAAGGCCAAGGTGTTCGTCATCGAGAGAAAGGCCAAGTGAAGATATGCCGAAGAGAGCGTCTCCCATCTTGGTGTATGGGGGAGCATCAAGTGAATCTTCACCGAAGCGCAATCGAGGAAGGTGGTGCATCTTGAGGAGATGAAGATCATCCTCATCGACCTCAAGTGGTTTAAGCGCAAGGCAAAGGTATGATCTTGATAGGGTTTTTATTTTACCGGTCTCATGTTGTTTAGTGGAGAGACCGGGTTATAGGATAGATAGCCGTACTATCAAGAGGGGCTCTCGACCGAATATCGTGATCGTATCGTCGTAGAGAGCACAAACCTTTGCATCCATGCAATCATCTTTATTGGTTCTTATTTGTCTCTTATCGTGGTGTGGTCTTGGTGCTTGTCGTGCTTGTCATGACAAGGCTAAGGTCACCGAAAACGGTTTTCATATGCGTTCCCTATTGCGTTTTCGGTATTGGAGATTTTGCCGGTTTATCCATGCGGGAGATTTCTCTCTTCCATTTCTTTGCAAAATCTCCATTGCTTGTTTGCCATTTTCAAAGGTAGCATTTGTCGTCCTCTTTCCAACAAAATTGGTTTTACTTCATTCGGACGTCAATTGCAAAAGTTATAGAATTTCCGGTTTGCGAAAATGAGTTTTTAACTTTTCCCATTTGGTTTTATAATATTTTCTTGGACTATGATGTTTCTCTGCATATTCTTGTTGTGCTCGTTGTGACGATTCCAACGAGTCCAAGAATATCGAAAACGGAGTTCGTATGCGAAAGTTATTGCGTTTTCGGTTCGGTCGATTTTTCAAAACAGAAAATCAAAAGAAAAAAAATGGGCGAAGCAGCCGGCCAGGCCGGGCCTATGGCCGGCCCATGACCGGGGCCTCTCAGTATCCTGGCCGGCCATCATGGCCGGGCCAGGCCAGCCATGGCCGGCCCACCCGATTTTCCCTATATGGCCTTCCCGGCCATTTCCCCGGCCAGGCCGGCCCGATGGCCGGCCTTTCACGATTTTGCCTCCAACGGGCAGATTTCTGCCCTCCCTTTTAAGTGGTCTTCTTTCCCATTTGTTCTCTAACTTTTGGCCACCATTTGAGCTCTTCTTTCCTCCATTGTTGCCATCTCTCTTGAGCTTTAGATCTCTTAATCCCTCCAATACTTCTTGCTTCTTTTTGAGGAAAAAGAGAGAGGAGGTTTAGATTCACATTTCCACCGATCAATTTCTCCTCTAAGTGAGGGGAACTCTTTGGATCTAAATCTTGGAGTTCTTGGTGTTTCTCCATTGTTCTTCCTCCTAAATCCCTCCATAGCATTAGTTGCTTTGGTTGGATTTGGGAAGAAGAATTTGACCACTTGGTGTGTTCTTGCCTTTTGCATTAGTTGCATCGGGTTGTGCTCTCCACGGTGATTCGTGGGATTGACATTGAGAAGCTTGTTACTCTTGGGTGCATTGTGTTGCCAAGAGCTTTGTGCCTCTTGGGTGCATTGTGTACCCTAGACGGTGGTGGTGCCGTGAAAACTTCGACTTGTGAAGCTTCGGCAAGATTTGGGAGCCCCCAATTGAGTTGTGGGTGTGTGCCCCAAAAGTTGTAAGGGCTCCGGAATCCGCCCCGAAGGATTCCGATAGTGGAAGGTGAACCAAACCTTTGGGTGCGGTTCATCGGAGAATAGGGTGAGGCCTTTGTGGCATCTTGAGTAGGCCTTTTGTGGCGAGCTCACACCCCTCCAACGAGACGTACTCCCTTAACAAGGAGGAACTCGGGAATAAATCTTCGTCTCCGCGTGCCTCGGTATTTCTATACCCGAACTTTTACTTATGCACTTTACATTGTGATAGCCTTCGTGCTTGATGTTTATATTTAGCTATCACCTTGTTGCTTGCCTTGTTTAGCATAAGTTGTTGGTGCACTTAGGTAAACCTAGAATTTTAGGTTGTTGGCTTGTTAATTTAAACACCTAGTTTTTTTTCCGCAATTATCAAGCCCCTAAATAGAAAAAGTTTTAATCGCCTATTCACCCCCCTCTAGGCGACATCTCGGGCATAGTTGTTCTTTCAATTGGTATCAGAGCCTCGTCTCTCTTGTTTGGCTTTACCGCCTAGAGAGTAAAGATGTCGTCTAGGGATTTAGTGCACAATTCCTTGTTTAGATTTAATGGCACAAATCTTAATGTTTGGAAAACTCATATGCTTAATCATTTACGGGTCTTGGACCCCAATATTGAGCGTATCTTAGATATAGGTTTTTCTCCTCCAAAGGACTACGCAAGTACGACTTTAGAGGATGAGAAAAACTTATATCTAGATGCTCTAGCATCTAACGAGTTTTGCAAATTTGTGAGTGTTGTAGTTTTCGAGTCAATCATGCCTCTCCGGGATGTTCATGAGCTTTGGACCAAGCTACAAGATAAATATGGTTTGTCCAACTCTATTGAGGATGATTGTTCTCCCTCCACCTCCGGCCGTGACGAGCCCTCGTCTTCATCTACTTCACCAAAATGTGGTAAGCCACAAACCAATGTGATGGTGAGTAGTGATAGGTTTTGCAACATTGATAGTGAGCTCATTATTGATGATCATTTATCTCTATCTTGTTGCAATGCTTCTTTTTTGGACCTAAACACTCATAGCACTATAAATGATTTACATGCTAGTGTTGATAGTCCTTGCATATCATCAAAAATTAGCTTGGATGAATCTCTTTATGATATGCTTGCTTTATCTTGTTGCCATGATAAAAATGATCGTGTTCCCTCTAACTCTTGCATGAATAATAATGTAGAGGAAACTCAACTTGCTATGCAACAAGATATGAACTTGTGTAGTTCAAAAATTAATTGCTCTTCTTCATCTATCACTTATTGCCTTATGGCTAAATCTTCTTCTAGCAATGATAATAATAATGATGATAATGATGATGATAATAATGATGAAGAAGATGATATTGAAAAAATTAATGCTAGGCTTCAAAATAAAGGTCTAATGATTCTTAAAGCCCTTCCTAGCAATAAAAATGCCCAAGCTAATCTCTTTGAAATCATGAGCACCCTAATTGAGCGTGGGGAATCTATTGAGGCTTTGGAAGCAAGCCTTGAAGAAAAGGGTAAGATTGAAAGAGATGATGCTTTGGAGAAAGCATCGTTAGAAGATGCTCTTGAGGAAGAGCATGAGACTCGTGCTTCTCTAGAGGAGAAACTAAATTCTATCGAGGAGTCTCATAATGAAATAATTGCTAAAATCATTAAGGAACGTGACCATGCTCATGCTAAATATAAAGTCACAAAAAAGGAAAATGCTAGATTAAATGAAGAGCTTGCTAAGCTTTCCTCTTCC